>VZRS01011941.1:0-104841 GCA_013398055.1 Ifrita kowaldi | reverse complement strand
GGGCGGAGCGACGGCCGCGGCTCCCGGCGGGGCTGGGACACCGCGCGGCGCTCGGGAGATGCGGGACGCGCCGGCAGCAGCAGCTGCGCCAAGGGCACGGCCGGCTCCCCGCGCATCCCCCCCGCATCCCTGGGCATCCTTGGACATCTCTGCGCATCCCTGGGTATCCTCGCTCATCCCCGGGTATCCATCCCAGGTGTCCGCGCCCCGGGCTCTGCCCCGCTCCCGGGATGGGGCTGGCGCCTGAGCTGCGCCTTTAAACGCGGTTTTCTGCCGTCGGTTCCCATCCAGCCCCTCCTGAGCTGAGCGGAGCTGCTGGCGGCGTTCAGGTGAGCGGGACCGGTGGCTGCGGACGAACTCTTCTGGTCTCCCATGGTCAAGGCTGGTGGTGTTTAAATTCGCTCTATTTCCATTCGTTCCATTCATTAGTTTGCTTTCACGCGACTTTTCACTGCCTCCCATCACGGGATTTTTTCTCTTTACTCGCGGCGTTGTGGAAAGGGTTAATGGATATTTGCTGTGGGATGGAACAGTGTTTTCTAATTGTGAAAGGCAGTCTCCTGGTTTTTTCCCCAATTTTTCAGTGAGGTTCCTCTCCATGTGGCTTATTTCCATAGCGTGAAGTGATTTTCTGTGTATTCAGCTGCGTCGCTGTCTGTGTCTGATTTGGATGGGGTAGACACTGCTGAGTTGAAAGAAAAGACAGCGCTTATCGAGCTTTTTTTTTTTGAGATTTTTTTCCCCCTAAGATATTATAAGCCGTGGAAAGCAGAAATAAAGAGGCAGAGAATTGAAAAAAAAATTTTTAAGTGCGTGGCAGTTTTACCTTCTGTGCAGGTCGTGTTTGGGGCTTGTAAATAAATAAATAAAATAAATAACTTCTGATGAAAACCAGTGACGTTCAGCTGGAAAGCGGGTGTAGTTTAGAAGAGGTTTAAATGTGGATTAAAATGTGCTTTCCTCATCCTGGAGAGACGCTATGATTTTGCTGGGGGATAAATGAAACCAGTTAAGCCTTGGAATGGGAAGTTGCAGGTGGTTTGGGGGGACCAGCTTTGTCTTGTTCTTGATCAGGTGGAATTTGGGCTTTGAAGAGTCCTTAATGGGGGGTAACGAGGTGTCTATGGGGCAGTTTGTGTCTGCTTTGTACTTGGGGTGGTGGCACTGGAGAGAAGAGGGGTGGGGATGGAGTGGGACGAGCAGAGACGGTCCGGTTGAGGTCCCCAAGATGAGGGGGCCGCGCTGGTGTGGATGCAAACATCACCTGTGAGGTGATGGATCAGCCGAGCGAAGGGAGTTCAGCTGAAAACATTTGTTTTCTCAAGCGCCAGAACGAGTTGAAATGTGTGGAGTGAGCTTAGAAATGTGCGAGAGGAAGGCAAAGAAAGTAATGTGAGAAAGAAAATGGTGTGGGCGTAGTGTTTGATTGCTTCGCTGTGCTCCCAAATAAAGGGATTGCTGTGCTCCCGCAGCCGTCCTTGCTGTGCTGTGACTGGCATGCTCTGTATTCCTGAAATGCCGGGAATATGTTCTCCGAAGCACGGAGCAAAACGGAATTCCTGCTTTGAAGGCTTCCCCGACGCCTTTAATAAACCCAGCCGTCTTCATGTACCTGGAGCGGGGGTGCTGGGGCTGTTTGGGCTGCAGGAATTGCTCCTCAGGCTGGGAAGTGCAAGTGCTCCTCAGGCTGGGAAGTGTAAGTGGGGAATTTTAGCACATTTAGGTCCTAGTTTAAGTTTATATCTTGGTTTCTCTCCTGCTTTCCACCTGACGTGTTCATGGTTATTTATCTCTTATCAAGCTCAGCCGAGGTTTTTCATCTCTTGAGTTAAGGGCTGACGTTTCCGTAAAATATCTGCCTTAAATACCGGAATTTTCTTGGTCTTATTCTTCTTCCCTCACCCTCCATGGCATTCCCAGCTCCTGGGTGGTGTCAGGGATGCGCCGTGTGGGCTGAAATGATGGGAAGCTGGAAAATGATTGTCGGGGACTCAGCAGGTTCAGTGTCTGTGTAAGATCTTCCTGTCCCACTCAGGTTTCCCGTGGAGCTGGGGCAGAGGGCAGAGCTGGTCCTCACGTTGCACAGAGTGGGCTCCTCCACCTTCCCAGCTGGAAGGTGACTGCAGTGGAGGAGGATTTGGAAGTTTGTTGGGTTTCTGGACCAGAGCTGCAGAGCTGTGTTATTAACTGAGCTGGTTTCTGAGTGTGTTACAGCAGAGCTGTCTGGTGTACTTGGTGACCTTTGTCTCGCTCATTTAAGAGGTTTTGTGAAGAAAAATGAGTGGACAGGGGCTGACAAACTGCCAAGTGAAATAGAGCTGGAGGAAGTCAGCAGTGCAATTCTGCCCTGTCACGGATGTCCTTGGTGTTATCTCAGAGTCAGATCCACGTGTTACAGATGCACGGAAGGTTTGGGTTGGATGAGACCTCAAACCCATCCAGTGCCACCCCTGCCATGGGCAGGGACACCTTCCACTGTCCCAGGGTGCTCCAGCCTGGCCTTGGACACTGCCAGGGATCCAGGGGCAGCCACAGCTGCTCTGGGCACCCTGTGCCAGGGCCTGCCCACCCTCCCAGGGAAGGATTCCTTCCCAGTATCCCATCCAAATCTCCCCTCCTTCACCTTAAAGCTGTGCCCCCTTGTCCTGTCACTCCATGCCCTTATCAAAAGTCCCTCTCCAGCTCTTGTTATCAGTAAAGTGTTTATGTTCTTCATGCTTGGTGATGTCAGGGAAATTTGTTCAAGGTTTTCAAGCAGGTCAGCTGCAGTGGAAAACAAAAAAGAGCAAGTGTGGAATGCTGTGGAGGAGGAAAAGCAGGAAGATCCCAAGGAATAATGGTCATTTGTTGTGCTGCTGGAAGCACAGAGAGTCCACCCTGCTCGCTGGAGCAGTGGGAGGTTCTGCAGAAAAATGGTTCAGTTTTAGAGAACCTGAGGATTGTGTTGGTCCCTCCTGGGCATGATGCTGTCATTTTGTAAATGTGACGCTGTGTTTCAGGCTCTGTTTCCAAAATACTCCTCAGCATGGATTTATGGCATGGCTTAAAGCAGCTGGGGATCCCGTGTGTGGAGGTGGCAGCAGAGCACTCGAAGGCCATCAGCAATGAATGATGATGTTTTGGTGGAAAAAACCCTTGTTTTTACATAAAAAGTTCAAGTGAATTATTCTGTATCTGTACACACCATGAAAATCTCTCAGGAGAAGTGCTTGAAAACAGATGTTTTGGTTAGAAGCTGCAATTCCATCCTTATTCCAGGGGGGCTGGCAGGAAGGGACCGTATTTCCTTTATAAATAGTGTAGTAGGAACAGCACAATGGGATGGGTTTGGTGAATCATCCCTGCAGACTCCAACTCTGTCGCTTGCTCCACATCCAGCACCCCCAGGGAGGCTGCAGTTTTCCAGGGCTGCATCCCTGTGGGTTGGGAAGCAGCAGTGGAGCAGCCAGACCCGAGGGATGCTGTTGGGATGCCCGCAGTGAGCAGCTCTCTGCTCCTTGATAGGCATTTCATTATTGATCTCCTGCTGCAATATTAATGGCAGCAGAATCCCTCTGTAAGCTGCAGCATCGTTCTGTGCCCGGCATGGAAAGTGGTGGAAATTGGATCCATGAATTATGAAGGAGTTTGGAATTGTGTGGTCTTGGCGGAGCGTTTACGGCTCCCCTGGATGTGACTCTGGTTTTACGGGCTCGGAGCTGGCTCAGGGAATGATTCGGGTGTTGCTTGAACTGATTTGTGATGTGATGCAGCAGAATTCGGGCTGAATGAGAAGTGGCTGCTCTGAGCAGGATTTCTGCATCCTTTTAAACTCTAATCTTACATTTTTTACTCCTTGTGCCTTTCTGCACAGGGTTTCATCCTGGTGTTGTTTTTGTCCTGTCTGATCTGCATCACGCAATCCCAAACACTCTAAGTGTTAATATTAAAAAAAATCCTGCCTGTATTTATTCCAAACTTCTTGCTGAAATGTAGATACCTCTTCAGGTTTGTTGTACAAATATATTTAATGCTTGTTTAAGCCAGAGCTGAAATGAGATACTGATAAGGCAGAGATTAGGAGGAGCTCAGCAGCAGCATTTTGTTGAAGTGTTTGTACAGGATTTAATTTTGAGTTATTCACATCATGGAATGTATTTTTAAGGCATGTTCAGCCGACTTACTGCAGGTATAATAATAATTCCATCACTGATATCCTTTTGCCTGCCCAGATCCTCTGTGTTTCCTGCAGAGGATGCCTCACCAGTGACACCTCCTGCCCCAAAAATGCCCTTTTCCCTTTGGCTCCTGGCACTGACTCAGTGCTGAAATGGCAAAGTAAAAGCTGCTCACAGAGATCTGTCTGTGTTCAAAGGTGTTTCCTGGCTAAGGGAAGAAATAAAACTGGGAAGAAATTTGCTGGATTAGTTTGTTGCTTGCAGTGACGGTGGATTGTCACTGGGAAATGTACAACAACTCAGCTGTGGGGTTTTCTATGGCTTTTATCCCCTCTGTAAAAGGCAAAAAGTGTTCAGTCCTGAAAAGTCGGCTTATCTGAGATTTCCTTTTTCTAATGTACAGCAATAATTTTTTTGGTAAGAATGAGAGATCTGAGCAGGTAAAACCAAAAACCAAAACTGTAAATCAGGCAGAGGTGAGATTAGACATAAACTAAAAAAAAAAAAATGAGTGATAGAAGTGACAATTTTTGGGATTCCCGAGTTGGGAAGAGGCAGCTCTTTCCCACGGGAGTGTGAGGATGCCCCAGCAGCTGGAAGGAGCTGTGCCAGGAACAGCTGTTCCCTGAAGATAACACACAGACAGGGATGCAGCAACCAGGATCACCAGGAAGAATGAGGACTTGGAAAGGCTTTGGTTCAGTAGTACAATTAATTTTAAAGAGAAGGCAAAGAACAGGAGATTTACAAGGGAAGAAGTGAAAAGTGTGTTACTCATGTCACTTGTAAAAGATCAAGACAAAATAATCAGGTCAGCTGGAGGATAAACCTCCGATTTCTAAGTTTTGTTGCTCTGGAGAAAATAATTTAGACTGAAATACCCAACTCCACATGCATGGCAGGATCTCACCCTGCTGAGCTCAATCGATTCCAGGTTTCCAGATGGTTGGGTGTTCCTTTAATTGCTGTGGGGTTTGAGTTTTCTTCCCTTTCACCAAAATCAATCTCTTTCATCTGGAATAATTTCTGGAGGAAGCTGAGCTGCTGTGGTTCATCACAGTGTCTCCAAGACCAGCAGAGCAGTTTTGGTGGAGCCAGACTGGGATGAACTGGGAACTTGATGCTTTCAAACACCCCTCTGCCATGGCTGTGGGGTGATGTGGGTTGTGATGAGGGCTGAGTGGTTGGGTTTGGGTTGGTTATAGGAGTTGGTACTTCCTGCCTGTGATCCTGAATCCCAGAGGTGCCCCAGGAGCTGCTGGTGTCCTGTCTGTGTATTCCCGAAGGTGGGACCACGCTTCGTGAGGTTCAGACCATGTCTGCTTCCATCTTGGCATTTGCTCCCAGAATTTCTTCCCTCCCCTGGTTATTTTAATGGAATTTTTTGTCCGAAAGAAAATCTAACTCTGGTGAAGGAAAGTCAGTGTGATGATAACTTGAAGCCAATGATGAAAATTCCTGCTGACAGACCCTCTGGTTTGCAGGATATTTGATGAAGGGTCTGTAAATATTTCTTCACCAAGAGCTGTAATTCCTCAGCTTCAGAGCAATTTTCACTCCTAACCCTTCCCTCACCCTGCTTACTGTTTCTTTTGGTAAATTCCATCTTGACTGTCTTTTGCCCTTTAATCTCGTCATCTTTGCTGGTTGTCCTTGGAGGATTATTTTCCTTTGCATTCCTGGCCTCGGTTTCTGCAGGAATATGCTGTGGATTGCTGGAGCTGCAGTGCTGGGCTTTTCCTGAGTAGTAAAATCCTGATTTAAACAAGCCGTAAATAATGTCTATACCCTGTGTTCTATGGGATTAGATGTCTCAGGTACTGAGTCTGTTCAGTTTAAATTTGGATTTCATGAATGTCTTCAATCATGCTGCACAATGTCACTTAAAACATTTAATTATTCAGTAATATTAATTGATCTGCAGCCTGTCTTTCTACTAATCTGATACAACAAAGTTTGCAAATCGCTGCTGAGACAGGACTGTGGTGGAACAGCTTTCAGATTGCAGCAGCAAAGCCTTTGTGTAACCACGTTAGAATGATAGATGCTTTCCCTGTTAAACAGGGCTGGCTTTAAATGGGTTCACGTTATCATTTTGTTTGCAGATGTCAAAAGCTCATTAATTTTAAGTCAAACTCCCTACCTTGCTGCCTCAAATTGCTTTTAAATTGCACATGTGCTGATCAATCTTGAAAAGCCCAAATTAAAAACTCAGCTGAGGGCACGTTTCAAGGCCACAAATCCAACACTTAATTCTAATCTGTTTTCCACAGGCACACCTCCCACTCCAGCACTGGTTCCCGGCAGAAGTGGGGGGGAGAGGAAGTTGTAGAGACTGAAATATTTCTGGGAAGGCAGAGAGGAAAGGAAAAGGTGGAAACAGGGAACTATATTTAAATAATGACCTATTTACATTACATAGTTTGAACTATTAGAAACAGCTTGTGATGTTGAGATAATTGGTGCTGTCATAATGGGGCATTTTTCAAGGAGGANATGGTTGGACTCAATGATCTTGGACCTTTCCAACCTAAACATTTCCATGATGCTGTGATTTTACTCCATTTTTAAGTCCTTCTCTATTTCACCCTAGCACAGGATGACCTGGGACACACAGGGAGTGCCGCTGAGCTCTCTGCAGTCAGATTCTTCACTTTTTCCTTTTCTTTAGTATCTCGGACGGATGAACTGCCCAAGTTATTTACAAGTTCTGTGCACGTGTAACTTGAGCTGTAATTTGTCCTGAAGAAGCCTGAGAACTGCTGCACAGCATCAAGCTATTTACCCTTGAAACTTGGCCTCATTTACCAGAATTTTCTGAGGAAGAAACTTCAGTAATTTTCTTGGAAAATCACTGAACTCTCAAAACTTTCTCTGCGAACAGAGTGTCACATTTCAGTTTTCAGGGATTAATACTGTGCAGGATGCTGGTGCTGGCCATGTTCTTTCAGGGCAGTTTTGCTCTGTGTACTTTTGCTGGAATGGGATTTAAAGATGGCCAGGCTGTCCCTGAGGTTTTTTCCCCTCATTCCGAAGGCCGTCACTGGGAGCTGTAATCGGAACCAGCTCCGGAGCGTGGGAAAGGAGGGAAGGAAGCAACTGTCCTGCCAGACAGCATTTGCAGAACTGTGCCCAGCTGTCCAGGGCCTGGGGGAAGGGAGAAAGCAGTGGTGGGTAATTTTTCAGCAAGAAATGCAGTCACAGCTGTGTATTATTTTTCAGAAGTGTGGTAAATGGTTTTTAATTGTTTTTTTTTTCTGAATTGAGATGTATTCAAAACTCTTAAATTCAGTGCCTTCGACCAGCTCTCCTAAAGCTGAGCATGAACCATGTCTTTGCTGTTTTGTGTCCATCCAGCAGTGCTTTGGACACCTTTAACCATCTTAAATGACCATGTTGTTATTCAAAGATATTTGATTCACTCTCTCAGATGAGGGAAAGGAGTTTGGGAGATGAACTGGTTGAGTTTCAGCGCTGGGTAATGTACATTTCACACATTTATGTCTATACAAAGATAGAAATTGATTCTTACCACCAACAAATCAAAGCCAACAGAACAAGACAAAATAGAGTAAAATATTTTTAAGGTGTGATTTCTGTACAAATAACGGCAATCCCTATGGTTAGATAAAGTACCTGGATGGTTTGAATGGGAATAAAGCGAGGTGGGAGTGGAGTTGCTTAGAAGTGAAACTGCAGCCAGTTGTTTAGTTCCCGGGGGTGGAAGTGGCTCTGTTGGGAAGCAGAGCTGTTGGGAAAGGCAGGATGAAGAGAGCCGTGAACTGAAGTGAGGGCTGAGGGGATGCCCAGGGTGAGTGGCAGATGGGCAGGGGATGAAAATCCCACCTAAAGGACAGGGTTTGCAAGGTGGGCTGGGAGGATCCCATCTCTGCTCTTCACCTTCCCAGGATAACCAGGTACAGGGAAGCATTTGGAGCTGGTGAGGGTGATGGGCCTCGAATTTCTGCTTTGAACAATCAGAGCCTGAATGCAGAAAACACCTTGCACGTGTAACTTTATGTGCATAAAAGACTTGGTCATAAAAATTGATTTTCATAGCAAGACCTGCCCTCATTTTTTAATGACTTGAGCGTGGCTGAACTGTAGCTTTCACTTAGTTGAACTCATTTCCCAACTCCTTTTCACTCTGAGACATGCTGTGGCTTGGTGGTGATTGTCGAAGGTTGCTTCGACGTGTGAGGATGAAACAAAAAAGGTGGATTTTTGGAGAAAATATGTAACAAAAAATGTGGGTTTTTGGAGAAAATATGAAACAAAAAAGGTGGATTTTAGAGAAAATATTGTATTTCTCTTGAGTGTTTTCTCCCAGAGGTGGTACAATCCCTTTGTTGATGTCCAGTGGGCTGCTGCTGCCTGGAGGAGCCACAAACACCAATTGTTTTGAGGAACATGAGTGGCTCTGGCGCTGAACACTGCAGCCATTCATGGGTGCTGCCTCCAGGGCTCACAGGAACCTTTATCCCTGCAGGGAAACTGGAATTTTCCTCGGGGACAGAAGCAACAAAGCCCAAGGGGGGAAATGAGCCCGTTCAGCAGCGATTTGTTCCATCCTGTCCAGGGCAAGGCAGGAGCATAGGGAAGTCCCCTCTTCCCTCAGCCAAAGGCAGGTGATGGCATTTTTTGGCATTTGGGGTTTGTGGTTGTGTTTTATGGATGTGAGGTTTATTTTTCTCTTAATCTCACTAGGCCAGGAGGGCATGATGCTTTTCTTAAAAATTCCTTGTAGTATCGGTCTTTTTATTATAATTTTATCTTAAAAATACCGTGTTAATTCTAAATGCGTTGATGAACTGTATCTGTAGGATGTAAATGTGGCAGAATATTGTGATTTCAGGTAGGAAAGGAACTCCTCAAGCCACTGTCAGTGCCTCAAATCAATAATTACAGTGATGCAGCACATAAATATCACAGGCAGCAATGCATTTGCAGAATCGGTGGCATCAGGGATTTGCTGCTTAGGGGTTTGCAGCAGTTGAGCAGGAGCAAATAAATTATCAAAGGTATTAAAGAGATCCTGTTAATTTGCATGGCCGAAAAGAAACAACCCTCAGAAACCACAGAGGCATTTGTGTAATTTCCAGCTCTGTGTTTAAGAACTCCCATGAGAACCTCTTAAAACCACCAGGTGTTTTCTGACTTTTTAAGTCTCCCTGGAAACATCCAAACAATTGCATCCCGTTGCTGCTCTTTGATGGGAGTCTTTAAAAGCTGTAACTCTTGTTTAATTGCAACACGGGATGTTTGGCAATAGGAATTTGGGAAATAGTGCCTCCTTAAAATAGCTTCAAGCCTAAGGCATGGTAAATACAGAATTAATTCTGCTTGTATCAGGATAGTAAATAGTGGCAATCGGTAATTGTTGTAGTAAAATTAATTTTGGGGTCGTTGGGGCAGCAGTGTTGGTATGTTTCTTTAGGTTGGATTGTTTAAAATTTATTTTAATTATGACCAAATTTAAATAATTGAGCAAGATGTGTGTTCATGGCAGCAATGCCCTGGTGTTGCTGGGTGCCAAAAAGGGGGTTTCTCCATACAGAATCCCCATAGCCCATTTTGCTTCTGGATTCCCTGAGAACTCTTTATTTTACCTCATTTTTCCCAAGTCATGCAAGCAGGTATTAAACATGTTTATGCTGACGTGGCTTTCTGGAGGAAAAATGGGCAAACAAGGCATCCCCTGTTTATAAATTTCTGGGATGCTGAAATCATCTGTGTGCTTCGTTTCCAAGCAAGCAGCGTCGGGACAATGGGGAAAGGATGTTGTTATTGGGCCTCTGGGATGCTCCTGCTGCATTTTATTTTGAAATAGGCTTTAATATATCTGACCTGATACCCTGAGCAGGATAAGAAAATGCCAAGTGGATAGCTAGCTTTCCTTATTTTGGGAATGTCTCTGCTGGTGTTGTTTGAGACTGTCTTGAGTGTCTGTCCATGAGCTTTGGGCCAGGTAGGATCAAGTCTTTAAAACCTCTTGCAGATCTTCCACTTGGATCTGAATGGACGAGGAATCTTCAAAGTCCTGGATCCTAGAGGGGCCTAAAATTATATCATGGCCTTGTGATGCAGAGATCCAAATCCAAATTATTTCTCCTTTCACCCTCGAATAACCTTAGCAAATTTATTCTGCAGATGCCTGTCAGAGCTTTATTGTAAATGCAGTTTGGTGTTAACTGGGTGCCCTGGAGCAGGCAGGGATCCCTCACTGCAGCCTCAAGGAAAGCACTTGAGTTTCACTCCAGTCTGGGTTTAATTGAGCAGATTTGGGGCGTTCCCCGAGGTTGTTTTTGCAGGAGAAGGAGCAGCTTTCGTGCTGGGAATGCTGAGCAGCGGTTCCTGCGTGTGTGTGGGCTGTGTCTGGGCCCTGTTGTGCCTCGTTTTCGGCTCATCTCTTCAGGGGAGACCTTCTGGCCATTGATGTCTTCAATAACATTTTTACTGGGAGCATTTAAAAGAAAAATTCTGCTGGTTCTCATTTTCCTGTCCCGATGTTTCTGCAGAACAAATGGAACAAATGTGTTGCATATTCGTGCTGAGTTGACCTCAGTTGCCCGTGGCCCACGAGGACCTGCCAGGAGCCAACCGAGGCTGTGCAGGCGCGATTTCAGCAAGACTTGTGCTGATCTTGGGATAAAATATTTACTCTGTTGTGAAATAATTCATGGGGTATTGGGAATATACCAGTAATGTGTAAGGATGTGGAGCTGCTGGAGCAAGTCCAGAGGAGGCCATGGAACTGCTCCGAAGGCTGGAGCTGCTCTGGAGCCAGGCTGGGAGAGCTGGGGGTGCTCACCTGGAGAAGAGAAGGCTCCAGGGAGAGCTCAGAGCCCCTTGCAGGGCCTAAAGGGGCTCCAGGAGAGCTGGAGAGGGACTGGGGACAAGGGCTGGAGGGACAGGACACAGGGAATGGCTTCCCACTGCCAGAGGGCAGGGATGGATGGGATATTGGGAAGGAATTGTTCCCTGGGAGGGTGGGCAGGCCCTGGCACAGGGTGCCCAGAGAAGCTGTGGCTGCCCAAAAGCAGCCAAGGCCTTTCTGAGCTGATGGATTCCCAGCTCTGTGTTGTTTAGAGCTGAATCCATCTGTGTAGGCACCACCAGTTTGTGAGGGAAAAGTTCATCTGAAAGACGGGCTTTGTTATTTGAGCCTTTTAGAAGCAACCAAGTCACAGAGGGTGTTTTATTCATGGAAAAACAATGCCCGTGCCAAAAGCTGGGCATAACTCTCTACTATTTAAGGAGTGGGAGCAACTGGAGCAGCAGAAGAGCCCATGGAGAGTCCAGTTTGCATCTTGAGTTTAAACCCCTGTCATTCGGGGACTTCTCTCTGTAAAAATGTGTAATGCACTGGAAGTCCTGGTAGTCTGGAGGGGGCAGGAATCTCTGTCCTGGTTGTCATCCTCAGCCCTGAGCAGCTCCTGGAGCTCTCTGAAGATTGACCCATGTCCATTTTGTGTGTCAGCTTGGAGCTGTGCAGCTCCTTCCTCGTCAGAATTTGCAGAACAGTGAGAGTCTTGTATTTTTGTAAGGAGTTTTACCTATTTTTGTTTTACCCTCCCACTGGTGGTTTTTGTTTTGCATCTGGATTTCTGGCTGTTTATCCAGCCTTTGAACAGGAACTCCTGGAGCCAGCAGGAATAATGACTTAAGGAGGAATGGAGTTCACCATTTCTTTTTGGATCATTGTACTGAAGAATAGCTGAAATAAGCAAAAACCGATACAAGTTTGAGTTTTCATCTCCCACACTGGACACATAGTGGTTCTGCCTTCTGCAGGAAGGTCTTAGGGTAGCAGCATCCAAGCAAAGAGGTCAAATCCCTGTAGGACACATCCAGAATCTTCAAATGAAGGAAACTTTATGTAAATGCAAACAAGAAATGCTCCCTAAGGGCAGTAACTTTTAATTTATCCCCTCAGTGTTACAGAAAACAAACTTGAAACCAATTTCTGTTCCTTGAAGCATCCCTGTGAGTCTCTGGAGGATGCTGTCCTCCTTCCTGTGCGCTTCTTCAAGGAAGAGTCCTCTCCAGTCGGATCCAAATGTGAAGTTGGCAGGCAGAGAAACCATTTACTCACATCATGTTAATCCTAAAAAAGAAAGGAAGAAAAGGCTGTAGGTGAACTCGGCATCGCAGCACTTCTGTAATGAACGTTGATAATTGTGGGGGGAAGTCACATCTCCTGTACATCATAAATGACAAAGCAGCTCCTTGGATCTTGCTGGTGGATCCTGGAATGGTTGGGACTGAGGAAAAGCTGCCTAGGATGGAGATGAGGGCGATACTCAAATGTTTCCTGCTGTTGAGGTGTGTGATTGTGAGAAACCCCCTGTGATAAAACTCAGCGCCTCAGAAAGCAGAGATTGTGTGTGCTTATCTGGAAGTTACCTTTCCTCCACGCTGATAACATTCTGAGGAAAGTAAAAATAGAAATTGCCATCTCCAGCCTTGTGTTACCTCTTTGGGAACAGGTTTTCTATGGCTCCAGCTGATGGAAAAATATATTCCTTTAATAATATTGAATATAATCTCTGGTGTTGGGGAAGTAGAGGTGCATTATATGGGATGTGGAAGGGGGAGCTGAAGGAAATAACTTGTTCAGTCTTATCAGGATATGTGGATCCCGGGCTGCAGCAGGGTGGGAAGGGGGTTGGTGCTTCTGTTCCCAGCACACTGGGCTGAATTATTGCGAAATCTATGTGATCACTGAGCTCCAGGTGGGATGAGAGCAGGACCTGCCGTTCCCTGGCTCCATGAGGAGCTGCCTCGCTCATCCCAGTCTTTCTGGTCTGCCCATCTTCCCTTTTTTCCCCAGGGAGCCATGATGGGACAGAGATTTTTGGCCAGGAGAAGTTGAAAACTAAGCAGAGCAAGCAGACAAAGGCTGAAATAAATGAACTGGTGCTGGTGTTGTTTTGCCTGAGTGAAGGCTGTTGTGGTTATGTCAGTGTCTTCTTCCAGAAGATTCTGTCTTCTTCCAGAAATTGTTCATAGGTTTCTGCCTGTTCTCAGCTACTCATTCATGCCCCTGAGCTGCCGCTCTGCTGGCTCTAAATCCCATCAGGGAAATGTTTCCTTCTGCAGGGTTTTTGCCTTCCTAATTTAAAAATGAATTTGTTTCTTTTAACCCAGGTATTTTCCTGGCCTGGCCCAGCAAACACTGGTGCAGGGTGGCTCAGGGAGTTCTCAGCTACGGAGGGAGGGGAGGGGAGGGGATGAGAGAAGAAGGTTGGCAAACAGAAATCCTTTGATCTCGGAGATTGTTTTTGTGCTGTTTGTATTCCTGCGTGTGCTGCACGCTTGTTTTTCTGCTGCTGTGAGCTGTGCCTGCTTTGTGTGATGTGAAAAGAACATTTCCCTAATGCTGTGGGGTGTTTTAGACAGCTATGGATTGGTTATGGGGTGTTTTAGATGACTATGGGGTGTTTTAGGTGGCATTGGGGTGTTTTAGATGGCTCTTGGGTGTTTTAGATGGCTATGGGGTGACTATGGGGTGTTTTAGATGGCTTTTGTGTGGCTGTGGCGTGTTTTTAGATGTTTATGAGGTGTTTTAGATGCTGTTGGATGGCTGTGAGGTGGTTTGGATCACTATGGGGTGGCTGTGGGGTGTTTAAGATCGTTATGGGGTGGCTGGTGTTTTAGGTGGTTATGGGGTGTTTTAGATGGTTGTGAGGTGGCTGTTTGGTGTTTAGGTGGCTGTGAGATCTTTTAGATGGCTATGGGGTGGCTGTGGAGTGGTTTAGATGGTCATGAGGTGGTTTAGATGGTTATGGGATTGTCATGGGGTGGTTTAGATGGTCATGAGGTGGTTTAGATGGTTATGGGACTGCCATGAGGTGATTTAGATGGTTACAGAATTGCCATGGGGTGGTTTAGATGGCTGTGGGGTGGTTTAGATGGTTGTGGCATTACCGTGGGGTGGTTTAGATGGTCATGAGGTGGTTTAGATGGTTATGGGATTGTCATGGGGTGGTTTAGATGGTTGTGGCATTACCGTGGGGGGGTTTAGATGGTCATGAGGTGGTTTAGATGGTTATGGGCCTGCCATGAGGGGATTTAGATGGTTACAGAATTGGCATGGGGTGGTTTAGATGGTTGTGGCATTACCGTGGGGGGGTTTAGATGGTCATGAGGTGGTTTAGATCGTTATGGGATTGCCAATGGGGAGGTTTAGACGGTTATGGGATTGTCATGGGGTGGTTTAGATGGCTGCATTGCAAGTGGTGACCATGTCTCTGTAGGTACCACATGAAGACAAACGTTTAGAAATAGAGCAGGAAGAATAAAATCCCATTATTGCTGAGTTGGTGTGGGACCCAGTGAGGAGAGCTCTGCCTGGGGGGGCACAGAGGCTGGCAAGGAGCCGTGCCAGGGCCAGCAGCGCCCTTGGGCAGAGGGACTGGCATTGCCCAAAGCCCGAATTCTGACGGGAATTTGTTGCTTTCCCTGGATATCCCATTGGAGAGCAGGGAGCTCGTCCTGTTTGTGCCCCTTGTGACACATCTGGGACTGTCCCAGGGGAGCTGCCTTGCTCTCAGGATCCTTTCAGAGTGACAATGTCACCAAACCCCAACCTTACTTCCAGACATTTAAAGTTGTTTCCAGGATGTTTCATGCCACAGATTGCTGCAGAGCTGAGTCATCAGGTTTTTTTCCTGTTTTTTTATTAAATAACTACTGAAAACTCCTCATTAACATCTTGACTATTTAAAGGAAAAAAAAATCTGTCCTCTGTGCACATCCCCTGTTATCCTCTCCAGAATTCCAATTCCTCCTCCGATCCAGAGGCAGGTCCAGAGCTCCTAAAGCAGAACCCGAAAATGTTTGCTGCAAATACACGTCCCTTGTTAAGCAGTATTTACATAAAACATGCTGACACCACTTTGGGGAGACTGAGTAGGATGCTTTCTCAGCTGTTGAAATTTGCACATGAGATGGAAGATGTTTTGATTAAAAGAAGGGTTAGCTGAATATTTTTTTCCCATTTATTCCCATGTGTCAAAATCAAAGCAGAGTTTCTCCAGGCGTTTTGCCCATTTCTTTTTTTCTTTTTTTGTTTTTCTGTTCCTCTTGTTCAGTTGTTTGGATTCTTTCCCTCAAGGTTGGGATTTTTATGTATTTTTTTCTCGTAGCGGAGGAATTCAGTTATTTAAGGAGATAAATCCATATTAAAATGCCTTTTAGACAGAAATAAACACTCTGACTGGGTTTAGCTTCCTGTTTATTTTTGGTAGCATTTGTAAATTCATTCTGGAATTTATTGGATAGGCAACGGTGAGCTGGGGACAGGCAGAGGGAAACCAGGGAGATTTCCCAGTGATGTCCTCGTGCTGTAGAACAGCAGTGAAAAAGATCCTAGCAATAAAGTTATTTTAGCTGTACACATTCTCCTTCCCTGTGACTTCTCTAATCTGAGGCCATTCCTGTGATAACGTTTCACTACGTGGTTACTTAGTTGATTTTTTGAGCTGCATTTCAAAAGCCTCCCGTCAAGGAGGAGAACTCCAACTTTCCTAATCAATGTTGAAATGTCTTCTTAAAAGCCTAAAATGGAATCTTCTCTCTTCTTTCCCCCTGCAGTGAGAAGAAGCGTTCCCTTTGTCATTCCTTTATTTTTATTTGCTCTGTGAGGGTGCAAGCGCCTCTGGCCACCGAGAAAGTGGAGCAAAAGCTTTTTTTAGCAACTAGAGCAGAATTTTCATAATAAACCTGATCTCGTGCAGTTTCCGAGCTCCTTGGGGGAGAAGTGAGGGAAGGAAGCTGGAATTAGGGAGGGTTATAAGCAATGGAACTTCAAGGATCCTCATTCTAAAAACTCTCCGCGGATTTGCTGCCGCTGCCTGGATTAGAGGACCCTTTAATTTGCTTTTAATTAAAATGATTTTCATTTATTCTGTGCCTTTTTCAGAGGTCCCAAGGCACCTCACAAACTTGAGATGCTGTGTATGAAATGCAGAATGCATATTCATGTGGTGCTGAGATTTCACATGGAACTTGAGGATGAAGGAGAGTTTTACCCTCGTTTTTCTTTTTTCTTTTAGAGCCTCAGATCCCAATTACAGAGCAGCTTTTCCAGCACTGGTGTTGTACATGTTTGCTCTCAATGAGTTGTAGTCCAAAGTGTAAACATTGACCTTCCATAAATAGCTTATCTGGACGCTATATTTAAATAGCCAGGGCTTTGTTTTTGCAACCTCATTCAGCTGGAGAGAAGGGGGAAAAAAAAAGAGTCATGGAAATACCTTTTTTTTCTTTTTTTTCAAAAAGGAAATGCACCTATTGCAGAAAATTCCCAAAGGAAATGATGGGTTAAAATGGAAAGTGCTGCACAGCTTGGAAGCATAGTTAAGTTATGTAAATTTTCTTTTAAATAGCTGATCTTAATACAGTGTAAATATTAAAAAAAGAAGAAAACCCCTTCTTAAAGAAAGCTGTGCTACAATTTATTTGTGTACTCCACAGTAACTACTACAGAGGAGAAGAAATAGGCCATTTTCCCCTATTTTAAATGACTTTTGTGATGCCTTCTTTCTTTTTGGTTATTTGCTGAGGCATTAAACCCTGGCTCAGCACAGAAACCTGAGGAAATCCAAGGAATAATTCGGATAATGTGGTTTCAGGGAGGAGTTTGATTGGTGTCCCAGCTGAGGTGGCAGAGACGGTGCTGGGACCAAGGAGCAACAGAGAGGGGGAGCAAGAAATGGCAGGAGCAAGAACTGGCAGGAGCAAGGAATTTTTCCAGAGCCTTGAGAAGTTGTTACATTGGTTCTTGTTTTGGGAGAAGCACAAACTGTGCTAGAGGAGATGCTGAGATGTTTTTCATGCTCTTGTGGGGTGGGGGTTGGTCTCTTCTCCCAAGGAACAAGGGACATGGTAAGAGGAAATGACCTCAAGTTGTGCCAGGGGAGATTCAGGCTGGATATTTGGGAAAATTCCTTCATGGAAAGGGTTGTCCAGCCCTGGCAGTGGTGGAGTCCCCGTCCCTGGAGGGATTTCAGAGCCCTGAGGATGTGACACCTGGGGGCCGTGGTTGCACTCGATGATCGTGGAGGGTTTTTCCAACCTAAACAATTCTGTGAGTTTGGGCAGCTCTGATTTAGGGCTGGCACATTTTGTAAGGCCTCCCCCTCCCAGTCTGCTGCAGGCAGAATTTCCCCATGTGCTTTCAGGCAGTGGTAAAAATTCATGGACTATGTCATGGGTTTTTAATATCTGGTATTTAAGAGGGAAAAGCAGAAGAAAGTCCTTCAGAACAACATAAAGATGGTTATTTCCTAATACAGTTGTGTCTTGAAAAGATGGGTCTTCTGCTCTCAGGGAAGAAAATCTGAAACTTTTGCTTGCTTTCAGAGGGTCCAAAATTTCCCTGTTCGAGTTTGGGGAAGCAAAATGCCCTTTTTGAGGATGTCACACCAGAGCTGTGAGCAGCATATTTTCCCATAATACTCTTTGTGTTCCCTAAATGAATGCAGCAGTGTTTGCTTCTGTGAAGGAGCTGCTCATGAAGAGTTCACAGAGGTTGCTTGGATCCTTGGAGGGGGGCACAGGGCTGTGCTCAACACTTGCAGATCATGAGATTTTGGGGGGTTTTGGGGATATAACTTTGAAATCCCAAATCTTTGTATGGGCAGGGACACTTTCCACTATCCCAGGTTGCTCCAAGCCCTGTCCAGCCTGGCCTTGGACACTCCCAGGGATTGGGCAACACTCGAGTGTTTCAGTTTGAGGCATTTGGGTTTGTTTGTTTTCCTTCCACCCTTGTTTCCCAAACCCGGTGCCCGTCTCTTGCTCTACAACCAAACCCAGAAGTCTCAGTGTTATTTTCTGCTAAAACTGATCACTAAAGGTGACTGGACAGGTGGAGGCTGTTCGGGACATCATCAGTGAGACACATAAAGCAAAGTGTCTCCTGAGGGCAGGTATTCCTCCTTCTCCCTGCTGTGTCCTGTCCTGGAGCAGATTCCTGATGGTTGAATCTTCCTTCAGGTCTGGAGTGGATTTTTTCCAGTGAGAAGTTGAGAAGTTCCTTGCAGACTTTGGCCTGAGAATCCATGGATTTCTGTTTTGTAAAAATACTTTAGGCTGTAGGAGAACTGTATATTCAAAGTACACTTAGAAAGTGGGCAGGCCTTTCATGTCTTTATTTTTGTCTTATTTTTAGTGGACTCTTACACTGAGTAAAAATTTAAAAGATGGTTATAACCATCTTATGGAACCACTGTGTAATGTTGCTCTGTAAATAATAGTAAGTGACTGGTTTGGGGCTGTGTTCACCTGAGACCAAGGAGCTGCTGCTCAGGGTGATTCTTGTGGAATTTGAGGCCCTTGGGATGATGGAGTTGGCAGCAGCCATCCACACCCAGCTTTTTTAAGAGCCAATTTGTGCCTTTGTGGTGAAAACCCACAACAGTTGGGTATTTGAAACGACTTTCAAGCCATCTGTGTTGCATCTCTGTTGCATCTCTGTGTTCCATTGTTTCATCCTAGCCCAGATGCTGGGAAATGGCTGACAGGAGGTGGAACTCCAGTACAAATTGTTATTCTATTGGAAATGGGGATTTTGTGAGTTCTGGCTCTGGGGGGTTGGATGAAATGGGCTGCCTAGAGGAACATCAAACACCACGGTTTGCAGCTGAGTGAGACCCCAAAAGCTGTGTGAGAACCCTCTGCTCTCCATCCCTTTCGTGGTGCTACCACCCTGTGGTATCAGAGTGAATTAGGATCTCCAGGAAAATGGGATTTGTATTGCGTTGCTGCCCATGGAGTGGTGTCAGCATCAGCTGGAATGTCCTGGAAATCCCGTGGATGAGTCAGATCCTGCTGTCCTGATGCGCAGCTTCAGGGCACGGGAAGTTCCTGTAAATTACCCAGGCTTGGTAACACCTTCCCGGTGTTCCCTGGAGCACTGACCTGTTTTGAAGGTGAGGGAGAGGGATGTGGAGGGGAGATTCCCAGGATAACCCAGGAGGGGTTTGGCCAGCTCAGGTGTGGAGCAGCCTCACCTCTTGGTGCCCTCAGGAGCTGCTCTGTGGGTTTATCTGAAGCTGGAGATGCAGCGAGTGCCTCAATGTTGGCATTCCAGTCGTGCGTGAAGGGAAGTTCCTTAATGAGCACGGAGCAAAAGTCATTTTCATAATTACTGTTGTAAAACGCACTCATGAAATACTGATGAATTTGCTTGACAGTTCCTGGAGAACCTGCACTGAGGCCCAGCTTTCCACAGAAGATTGGCCCAGGTGGTGTCCAGAGCTCATTGCCAAGCTCAGCTTTGCTGTGATCAGTTTTAAAATCACTTGGAATGTTTCTTCCAGGGCACGCAGCCTTTTTGGTAGCAGCAATTATTAATGTCAGGTGGAAAAGGGGGCTTAAAAAAACCTTTGGGGGCACAGATAAACTGGATCCAAGCATTTATTTACTTATTTTATTTTTTGAGGAGAGGCTGGGGACCCTTTTCATGCATATTTGGGATAGAATTGCACTCCTGTCAGGGAGCATCTAGGCTGAGCTGTTTGCATTTCTGCTGCACTGAGGTGTGGTGGCATTTGCAAGTTCATCTCCCTCGAGTGCTTGAGGCAAATGGTCAAAACATCAGCAATTGCAGCCTGCTGGAATAACTGAGGCTTGTAAAGCTTTTTATATTCATCAAGAAGCAATTTCTGTTGGGGTTTTTTAAAGATTCAGTGCAAGGGCTGGATGTTGGTTAGCAGATTTTGTATTCTGTGTGCATCCAAAACATCCTAACAAACATCCTTAGGACATCAAAACCCTGGAAAACATGCAAAGCCTGACCTCTGAACACAGTGTTTTCTTCCTGTTTACATTGGCCCAGGCCCTTACAAAGTGATTTATTTTGTTGTGCAGACAATTACCAAATAGGTTCACATCTGTGGAAGCTGTGTGAGGTAGATACTGAAACCTGGCACGGTTCTGCAGGTTCCTGACCTTCCAGGAGATCATTGAGGACTTTGGTGTGATAACATCATCTTACACTGCCGACAAGGGCGGTCAAGACAAAATGTCTGTGCCGTAGCAGGGAGCAAACTCTGCAGCCAGCTTTGCCCGGCAGCTGCTCCTCATTTACTCCAGACAAACACGAGAGTGGAGGTCTTTGCACGTCATTTTCCAGCGGATGCTGTCGAGCCAAGCAGCCCGAGCAGCACCTTTGGCTGAGGGGCCGGAGTGCTCGCTCAGCACGCTGGCAGATGGCTCTGCTTCGGGAGCAGTTGCTGTGCTGCAGGGCAGGGATGCTCTGCACAGGGACATCCAAAAGCCTCCTGGGGCTGGCCAGAGCCAAATCCAAGGGCGTGAGGATGTGAAATACAACCTGGAGGAGAAGGGTGGGGGCTGAGCTGGGGAGGAAAGTCATGGAGAACAGCAAACCGAGCTCTAGCCCGAAGTGCAGAACAAAAAACTGGTTCTGTGAGGGCAAATTGCAGCTGGATTTATGGAGAGAAGAAAATTCCCTGTGAGGGTGGTGTGCAGGAGCCTGGGGGCTGCAGCATCCTCTCCTCAGAACCCCCAGCACACATCCTGAGCCTGGAGCTCAGCCCTGCTTCCAGCAGGAGGGGTGGGCAAGATGATCCCAAAGGCTCTTCCCAGGCTCGCTTATTCTGACCCGCAGAGCACTTCAGTCCACCTAAAATCCTCTCCAGGAAGCTCTACATGAAATGAAGTGACTTGTTACTGCTAATTGTGAATTAAGGACAATAAGGAGTCATCAGGAATGACTTAGGAAAGGGAACTCCTCTGTGTGCAACTCCAGCTGCACTTGGGCACTACAGCGTTACTCCAAAATGCTGCAGGCCCTGACACTTCTCACCATCAATCTGTGTAATTTGTGCATTATTTTTAATAATTATCATTATTCTGAGCAAATGTATGGCATTTCTGTTCAGAGGCTGTATTGACACGATAGTGGGGCTGCTCACAGTGGGGTTTGTGCTGTTCTGGGGGAATTCAGTGCCTTAAAACATCCTGTGCTTTCAGTTGGTCACTGAATTATATTGGCAGTTAATTCTCATGAAGTAGCTGTGCTTTTGTGTTTCTGTTTTAACCCTGCTGGTGCAGAATGGGAAATCAAACCAATTCTGTTGATTCAGAGGAAAGTAAAATTTTACATTTATCTAATGTTTTAATTATCAGTGCTTAGACTGTAGGGCAAAGGGAGAACTCAGTTTAAACATGACAAGGGTTGTTTTCCTGTAATGGAAATCTGATCCATAGGCTTAGTGAAGTAAAAGCATCTCTACAGCCCCTAGTTTAGGAATTTAAAGAAAAAACTCAATTTTGGTCAAATCAGTACAGTTATGTCTTAAAATACACCTACTTCTGTGGTTTTAGTGATGCATTTTGCATAGGTGGCTGAGCATCCACTAATTGAAGCTCAGGTAAAAGCTGTGTGTGTAATGATTTTGTTCAGATCTTTTTGTTGGAGCAGGGAAGGGTTCCCCTTTGCAGAACAGAAACCTCTGCAGGTATCAAGTACTGACAGAAAATGTATTCAGGGCTGGATCCTCCTCGAAGGAAAAGGGTGGGAAGCTGCACAGAAACTTAAACAGATTAATTTCAAATTGTGCTTTGCTGGGGGAATCCTGCTGGCTTAGGAATGCTGATGGATGAATCACTGGAAAAGCTCCTGTGGCCTCTTCTGGGCAATATTTAGGGAAATGCTTCCGTGCAGGAAGGTGTGGGCACACCGCGGGCTCAGCCACAGCTCTCAGCATCAGCCGCCTCCCCTGGGTGGAGGATGTGGTTCAGCTGAGCCCCAAAACCTCGGCATTTGGTCAGAAGTCCCTGCTGGTCTGACAGCCCTGCCTGGGGCCCTGCTGGCTCTGATCCGTGCCTGCCCTTTGCACAGGGTTTGGGGTTCTGGAGGTTCAGGAGGGATGGGCAGAGATCCTGTTCAGAGCCAGCAAATTCTTCTCAAGATCTTTGTATCTGCTGAGTGTGGGCTGGACTTGATGACCTCAAAGGTCTTTTCCAGCCTCGTTCATGCTGTGATTCTGTGACCAGTTCTGTGTGTTTCACCAGTTTGCATTGCTTGGGATTGCGTGGGGTGAGATCCTTCCCTGGAATCTCAGCGGGAATGTTCACTTTGACCAAACTGAGTGTCTTTAAACCTCCCTGTTTATCCTCTTTCCAGCCCCCTGAAGGGTGGCATTTCTTTTATTTCTGTTATCCAGGAGCCAGCACAGCTCCTTGTGAAGCACCACTGTGAAAACCAGTGAGTGTTGGGACAGAAAGAGTAAAGGGCAGGAAAAGGGATTTATCTGCTCTCAGCTCTCCACCTGTGTCCCACGGTTAAAATACCAAGAAGTCAAGGACTTCAGTTTTATATTTTCTAAAAATGATGGTTTGGATGTGTCCTCCATCACAGCATTATTTATAGTGGTTGCAGTTTGGGAAATAAGGAGAAAACCCCCCAGTGTCTTGCTGTTCCACATAAATCAATTTTTTTTTGGTCATTACTCCTGAAGCAGAAGTTTTGCTTTACTACTGAAGAATCGAGTTGTTCATTGTTTATAAAAATAATCCCTGCAGGTCTGTCTTTTGCTGGCTCAAAAGCTCTTTAAAAAGGGCTTTGCCTTATCTCAGTAGCACATCTTGGGAAGTCATTTAGTGAGCAAATTGCCAGTTAATTGCCTTGATCTGCTGGTGAGAAAGATGCTCAAAATGAACTGTTCTTAATCATGATATCAAAATATCTGTTCTGTTCTATTAATTAGCATGCTGTGAAATAGGGTATGTTTTTTAAGGAAGCTATTTAAGCTGATCTCGTTTGCTTTTTATTTTTAGTTAATGCCTTTAGTTGGTTCCCTAAAAGAATCAGAGCTCTGGGTGTGCGAGAGGCAAAGCAAAATTTCCAGGATCAGTGGATGGTAACAACACTAAAGATTTTTCCATGAAACAAATTTTGAGGTATCTCTCAGGATTTTATGTTGCCTGGAAGGCTGCTGTTCAGACATCGTGGGGTTCATTTCATAGGATGTTTGTGATTTAATTTCACCTCCACAAAAGCACTTTATAGTTTGTACCTGACCTGTGGACAGAAGGTCCCTTGAGAGCCAGTGTGGCTCCATTTTGTGTGGGTTTGGGGTTTGTTCTTATTTTAAAGTGCTTTTTTGCAGAGTAGGATTGACTTAGTGTTGGCCTGAGTTTATTGACCGTGAATTTTGGGGATAATTGGACTTGGCTTACTGCTCTCCAGAAATACATACTTTAAATATATATACACTTATATATATATATATATATATATACACATCTCTCTCTTTATGCAGCTTTGTTCTGTGATATGGCCAGAAAGCTGCAACTGAAAATAGGTGCAAAATCAGCCAGAAATGAGTTACAATCCCATTATTTGGTCCAATTTCTTTTTCAGCAATATGAGTGTGATTCTTTTTTGGCCTTTCAGGAAAGGAATGTGGTACAATTGGAATCTTTAAGAATCCCAGACTTTTTAAGGTTGGAAAAGAGCTGTAAGATCGAGTCCAGCCATTCCCACAGCACTGCCCCATGTTCCCAGGTGCCACATCCACTGATCCCTCCAGGGATGGGGTCTCCACCACTGCCTCAGGACTCTGGACAGCCCTTTCCACGAAGAAATCTTCCCTAATATCCGATTTAAACCTCCCCTGGCACAGCTTGAGGCCGTTCCCTCCTCCTGTCCCTCATTCTCTGGGACCAGAACCCGACCCTTGCCTGGCTCCTGTCAGGGAGTTGTGGGATGAGAAGTTCCCCCCTGAGCCTCCTACCTGAATATAAATAAATAAAATTAAGGATGTGATTTCTGTTCAGAGCTGCTTGGTGCTGCTTCTGCTCAGGCTGAGATCAGCTGTTTGAGGCAGCTACCTTTCCAGCTTCAGCTGGAAAAGCAGATGCCAAGCACCAAATCCATGTGCCCCAGGGCAGGCTTTCCCTGCCTGATGGGCAAGGAAGGGATGAGTTTCAGGCACAGACTGCAGAGCTGGTAGGAAATGCAGCTCCATTCTATTTCTCTCCCTGCAAATGTATATATTTTTATATATATATTATTTTTTTCCTGTGGAAAAGTGTGTGAGAAGCCCTCAGTGGCTCCTGAGATTGAGATCTCTGGGATAATCCTCACTGGAGCAGGCAGTTCTGCCAGACACACCGTGCTCAGAGCTGTGTGAGCAAATTATCCTCATTTTCCTCTCTTGATGGGAAGAGATTGACTGGAGCTCGCAGAATCAGAGCTACCAGTGCATGGCTTTGCAGCTGCCAGGGCGATTTGTGGCCAGCAAATCAGTTCAGCTCTTCCATCTACTGAGGCTTCGAGTTCAAAAATCTTCCTGAGACATCACATTTATCTGCCATTTTTCCAATTTTTCCACAGTTAGCAACTGCCTAAGGAAAAAGCCTTGTGGTTGTTACACCCACAAAGCACAGGGGTGACCTCTCACCCCTCCTTTTCCCATCACCCTGCTCCAAATGAGTTGCTCTGGCTTCCCAGGATGTGATTTCCTTGCTTTTGTACATCCAGTCGGCTTTAAATGAGCTTTGCTGTCTCTCAGAGCATGATCTTGGTCCTTTGAAATGCCTGGAAATAGTTCCCCAGAGCCTGAAAATGTAATATAATTAAAGTTACGCTGTCTGGGAGATAAAAACCTGGTTGCTATTTTTCCAGGGGGATGTGCTGTCTCAGCTTTGTGTGTCTTTTCCAAACACAGAATTTCTGTTCTTGATGTTTGTCTACACACATGAAGATGTGGAGATGGGATTTGGATTTAATCTCCTGCAAACAGTGTGTCCAAACCAGCTTTTGGGGAGGGGAAAAGGAGCTGAGCCTCAATTTCCCAGGCTGGGTTTTCCCATGGCAGCTGGCATGGGATTCTTCTGATTCCCTCTGTAGGGAAAAGGGAAAATTGCAGGAAAGAAATATTCCTGTGACTTCCCCTTCCATCCTGCCCCAGTCTTTGCAAGCAGGGCGTGATGAGGCTGAGGGCTGTCCATGGAATATTTTATTTAACTCTACCCCAAGTAGATTTTCTCTGGTATTTCGTGGGATACAAATACGTGGCCAGGTCCTCTGGTGAATAAAAGAGGGGATTTCACTTTGTGGCAGCTTCAGCCAGTCATTGATCAGCCTGAATGTTTATTTTCCAGTCACAGGAGGAAAATTTTGGTATTATAGCATGGCCAGAACCTGTCAGGTTATTCCATTGAATCCGTGGGATGAGCTTTTATCACATGTTTAAGCCGCAAGTAAAATATTCAGCAGTCAGGTTTTCCATTCTCAGGGTGGGACTACACAATCTGAATTTATTCTATAAAAAGCTCTCCCATTTTTTTTTGGCTGATCTATCCTCAAAGACGAGTCAGACAGGCAGCAGAATTCAGCTGATCTGAAAAAATGGGTCCTGTGGGGCAGCAGCTCTTGGGCATCTCGCCATCACTTGGAAAGGAGGTAAATAAAATAAAAATAATGTCTAATGTGCAGGCCTTGCTGAAATGTAGCTCCTCTAGTTGAGTTGAAGGACTGAAAATTAATCAAAATCATCTTTATAAGCTGTCAATTGATTGATTTGGAATAAGCTCTCCAAGAATATTAAATAAAAATTAAAAATATTAGAGGAGGACTGTGGAACAGCAAAATATGAATAATTTGGGGGAAATAGAATTGCAGGATCTCTTTCCTTAGTCTCCTGGGCCTGCATTTTTTTCCTCTGAAATGTGTGACTTGTGTCTATGAAGCTGGTACTGTGGTTTGGGCTTAAAAGTATGGGGATATATTTGTGCTTTGAGTGATTGAGGGCCAGAACGTACCAGGGGAAAACCCACAAGATCCCTGGAGCAGGAAACACACAGAGCTGGAAAGATACTTGAGATAGAGTTTCAAATATCTGTCAAGAAATATAGAAGGAGACTTGCTTTGAAAGTTTCCTTGTTTTAGAGCAATTTGTTTGTTACGGTGTGGGAAGCAATTACTCAAATCATGAGGTGAACATGGAAAAGAAACAGAAGAAGTGAAAATATTGGGGGGTTTGTGTTTATAAATGACCCTGCTGGAGGTTTTGGTGACGCTGTTTTAAACCTGTTCCATGTGAAAAGGTTATTCAAAGGAAGTCAGGTTGACTGCTTTGGTTTCGTATCCTCTGGGGCTTAAAGTGTCATTTAAGGAATTTCAGAGTCTTCCTGTGTGGTTTTGGTTGGAAGGGACCTTAAAGATCACCCAGTTCCATCTCCAGCCATGGGCAGAGACACCTTCCACTGTCCCAGGCTGCTCCAGCCTGGCCTTGGACACTGCCAGGGATCCAGGGGCAGCCCCAGCTGCTCTGGGCACCCTGTGCCAGGGCCTGCCCACCCTCCCAGAGGAGGATTTCCTGTGTGTATGATATTCCCTGGAGAAAGCCTGGGAGCAGCCAAGCCCTGTGCAAGCATTGGCTGGATCAGGGCTGTGTTTGTGTGTGTTGTGTCTGGGGACACCTCGGAGTCCCTGGAATCCCTCGGCAGGGCCCAGAGCCGTTCCCGGGATCCCCGCGGTGCCTTGGCTCGGGCTGTGGTGTGAAATGTGCTTTTCACCTGCCATCCCCTCGTCCCCCTGCTGGTGTTTTGTCCTCAATGTGTGATGTGAAACGAGAGACCCAAATGGCACATCAGGGTCTGAGGGGCCGCCAGCCCCGTCTGGAGCACGGGCCCCGGGTGTTTGTGCCTCTTCAATGGCACTGGGGCCGCCAGCAGCTCCCAGCGAGCACGGACAGATGGCCCGGGCTGAGGCAGAGCCCTGCCAGCTCTCTGTGAGCAGAGCATGCCATAGTAAACACTGGGCGAGAGAAAAGGCTCATTTTTAATTAAAAACAAAAAAGCAAGGACCCACTCTCTCACAAAACAACTGGTTTTACAACAGGAGGACCTTTCCGAGGCCAGGATTTGAGTGCATGCTGCTGGTGCTTGGCACGGAAGGAGCCAGGGCAGGACGTGTGGCTGCCAGGCTGGTCCAGGCTATGGGCTCTGCCCTGGCTCAGCTGCTGGTTTATTTAGGAAAATAAAATCTGCACATTTGGGACTCTGTGTCCTGCACAAATGCTGCATTTCTATTTTATTTTTAAGCCACTTCTTATTTCCAAAATAGAAATATAATTCTCTTTGATCTTAGGTCCAGGATGCAGCTCAGTCCAAAGAATTATTCCCATGGTAACAAGCTACACTTCACCAAGGGGTATTTTCCACCCAAAACCATTTTTGGATGGAATTTTAGCATCTCTAACTGTGATGGTCAAATCCACAGCTTTGTTATGAGTCTCACTCCAAGGAGGTTCCAAATGGGACTGTCCTCTGTGTTTTATGGTGCCTTAGAGGCAGCTGTCAAGGACTGCTGGGAAAACACTCTGCCTTTTTTTATTCCTGTCCTCAAAAAAACCCCAACCCTTTAAGCACAAATCCAACTTGCAAAGCAAGGAGGAGAAATCAATAATTATAGAAATCCCTTACAAGTCCAAAATTAGGTTTTTGTGAGCTGTAAATACCCCGAGCATCACTCAAAACTCACTTGTGCTAAATATTTCCCAAGAGGATGTTTCTGTATTATAGCTGTGATTGTTGTGCTGCTATTCACATGGAGTTTTCTTCTGTTCCTTAGTAAATATGTTCAAAAGGAGCAATCCTTTTTAATGCCATGTCTTGAGAAGAGTTTTTAAGGATTTCAGTGGGAACTGGCTGTGGATGCTCAGTGCTTTCCCAGGGCCTTAGGATACACGTACATTTGATACAACAATGCCATCAGGAATTGCACTGATGATTTTGAAACACATTAAATAGCAAAATATCAGTTTATTCTGCAGGAAGCATGACAGCAAACGCATACTGATGCTGACACCAGCTGTCATTGGAAAGCAAATATTCTCTGGGTTGTTTATTCGTAGGCAGCAGCAGCGATGACAGCAGCCGATAGGAAAATCAATAGCTGGATTTTCCATCAGCCCCTGCCTCTTGCCAAACGGCTTCTCCTGAGTGATACTGCCTCAAATTAGCATCTGTTTGCACACTTCTCTGGTAATTAGTGCTGTCAGCATCTGAACAAAAGGGAAGGTTGATTGTGAGGGTGGGCAGGCCCTGGCACAGGGTGCCCAGAGCAGCTGTGGCTGCCCCTGGATCCCTGGCAGTGCCCAAGGCCAGGCTGGACATTGGGGCTTGGAGTGACCTGAGATAGTGGAAGGTGTTCCTGCCCATGGCAGGGGTGGCACTGGGTGGGATTTAAGGTCCTTTGCAACCCAAGCACTCCATGATTCTGTGATTGCGTGTTAGGAGCTGATGGGATAAAGAGCAAATCCAACAGTGAGGTCTGGTGGTGGCAGGGTTGGGGCCCATCCCTGTGTCCTCCCCCAGCCTGCTGCTCCCATGGGGATCCAGGCAATCCTTCCTCAGTATCATCCTCACTGGTGGTTTGGGGTTGAAATCTCCATCTCTTGATTTATTTCTCATCCTATTTTCCCAGGTACCATAAATCCATTTCCTCTTCCTCCCCTCTGAATGATGCTTCAACCTTTACTTCGTTGCTTTAAATGTAATGCTTAAAATGATCTGCTGATTAAACACTGCATTGCCGTTTTTTTAAGTCCAGCCCCTACCAACCTCTTTCTTGTCTCCTTCAAGGAGAGAAGTAGAGGAGGATCTACGAGGACTTTGTTCAGTGTAAGCAGTGGCAAACTGCAGCCTCCTGGCCCCGCCTGCTAATCCTGCTGTGGGGAATTCTTGTACGGGCCGGGATTTCTCTTCCAACTTGAGTTGAAAATGGATTTTTAACCTCTGCTACAACGTGGTGGTCAGACCTGGAAAGGTCCCAGAGAAGTACCAGAGGTCCCTTGTTCTCTGTGCTGGACTTTTCCTTCAATGAATCTTCCTGATTTTCCTTAAATACACACAATTACAGCTGTATCCCCAAACCTGCTGGCATCCATCGGCTCCCATCCAGTGCAAGAGTTTCCTTCTCCCTTCCTCCCTGTGCTGGAAGTGCATTTTTCCCTTTCCTTTCACCCACTTAATCCCTCCAAACCTTATTTGCAGCAAATGAGGCAGTGATTTACTGCCCGAGGGGTCAGGCAGAAAGAGGGACTGTGCAAAAGCAAGGAGCAAGTGCCATTATTTGTGGAAAGGAAGCGTCTCTTGAAGTTAATTGAGGTGTAGATGAACTCGGTTGCACTCATTAGTGTCAGTGAAACTGAATATGCAATTTGCTAATTGCAGTGAGGGCACACAACTCTCAGCTCCAGACTACTTGGGGTATTTTTAGCTGTTCCTTTAGTCATCAGCTTCCACTTTTGTCTGTTCCAGGCACCGGTGGGAAAACACAGCAGCCCTTTTCTCCAGCAGGGTCA
Organism: Ifrita kowaldi; assembly: GCA_013398055.1. Lineage (NCBI taxonomy): Eukaryota > Metazoa > Chordata > Aves > Passeriformes > Cinclosomatidae > Ifrita > Ifrita kowaldi. The sequence goes on along the minus strand of VZRS01011941.1, from coordinate 75,332 downwards.
CGCTGTTCTGAGGAGATTTCTTTTTCACTTCTTCTTTTTTTTTTTCACATAAATGGAAAATACAGCGTTTCTGAGCTCTTAGAGCTATTCTGGTGAACACTTCTTCCCATCCCAAAACTGTGATGTTTCTTTCTCTAAATGTCAGCTTTTTGAGGATCACTGGCCAGGTGGCAAGGTCTGAGTTGAAATGAGAAACCATCACTCATGATAAGCAGCTGCATATTTTCCCGGATGAATTCTCTTCTCTCTGAACTGCAACAGGGGCACACTGGATGGTCTTTACTGTCCCTTCCTGCCCAAACCATTCTGTGACTGGGCTGAAGCTTTTCCTTGCCTGTGCTGTACTATGGCTCATCCACAAATCTTTCCTGTTTTTAAGGAATTTTGCTGGTTTTCTCCAGGTAGAATTCTTCAGAATCGTTTGAGGTTGCTGGACTGGTTGGTACGCCCAGACTGATAGAACAGAAATGAGGGGAGCAAACATCAGCCCCAGCTGAGTCTGGGCTGGAATGGAGCAGGAGAATAAAGGAAAGCTGCTCCTGTTTCCCAGGTCAAGCTGCAGCAATAATTGAGTGTATTCAGGTGAGAGCAGCGAGGTTTGCAGCTGATGGGCGAATTTGGGATGAGAAACGGAATGTCATGCACAAGAATGTACCAGGTATGTTGGAATGGTACAAACAAGGTCTGGAGGAAGCAGAAACTTTCATTTGCACTTGCTCTCACTCTGTGGGGTCAGAAAAAACCTTGGCATCATAAATTAGGGAATATGGACCTTTCAGGTGTTTTATTCATGATGATAACCTTGTACAGTGTTTGTCTCCTTTGGAAAAGCAGCTGTGATATCCATGTGGTGCTCATTGATGAGGGCACTTCATCTAACCCAGTCTGTGCACAATTGAAATAAAAAAGCAGAATAATTATTCATTATTTATTTCTTTTTATTATTTAACAATATTATGCTATTAAATATTATTTGATACATTTATTCTGGTAATATAATTTAAGAATATTTATTTAACATATGTAGTTCTTTAATATTTATTACTACAAAGTAACCAGGCTTCGCTGTCTGCTGCAGCAGCACTTGAGCATATGTTTGCTGTCAGCTTGGCTTGCAGAGGAAAACCTTCATGTTCCAAACCAGCCACCGCTTGTGGGCTCTGTATTTTCAGGAGGGGCTGTAGCAGCCCCGAGAGCTTTGTCTGCAGGCAGAATTCCTGTTTCGCTGCTGGGGGGGGTTCCTTTTCCTTCAGCTTCTTCAGGATTTTCCCAGTACCATTTGTTATGCCCCATGATCATCAGTATCTGCTTATATAGTGAATTTATGATTTATGATGGGATTGTTTTGATTACTGCTGTGTTACCTGGCTGATGTTCACTGATCTCTCAGAGGCACGGGAGTCACTTTGCTCAGCAGGACAAGGGGGCGGCTCTGCCAAAGCCCAGCCAGGCGCCTGCTCATCGTGCTGACAGTGCTGATGTGCAGGATAACCTAAAAACACACTTCTAACCAGCTTCAGCTGAATTGATGTGACCTCTTTTCTTTTCACTGTGATCAGTACAAGGCAAGGAGGCAGCTTTAGTTGTTAATTTTTGTTTCCAGTCTGCCCGGCCCCCTCACGTTTGTGTTCGGAGGGCACCGCGTTGAACAGGCCTCTGTTATGCTGGGGCAGGGGGGACGAGTGACACTGCGGCCGAGAGCTGCAAACCAGTTCACCAGGGATGTGGAATTGGCTTTAAAATGGAATCATTAAGGTTGGAAAAGACCTCCAAAACCATCAAATCCAACTTCAACTGAATCCCACTGTGCCAACTCAGCTGTATTGCAGAGTGCCACCTCCAGTAGTTCCTTGGACACCTTGAGGGACGGGGCTCCATCACCAGCCTGGGCAGCCCCTTCCAGTGTTTAACAGCCCTTTCCATGAAGGAATTCTCCCAATATCCACCCTGCCCCTCCCCTGGCCCAGCCTGAGGCCGTTCCCTCTCCTCCTGTCCCTGTTCCCTGGGAGCAGAGCCCGACCCCCCCCGGCTGCCCCCTCCTGTCAGGGAGTTGTGCAGAGCCACAAGGTCCCCCCTGAGCCTCCTTTGCTCCAGGCTGAGCCCCTTTCCCAGCTCCCTCAGGAGTTCTCCAGCCCCTTCCCAGCTCTGTTCCCTTCCCTGGCCATGCTCCAGCCCCTCCATGTCCTTCCTTTTGAGACCCAAAACTGCCCCCGGGCCTGGAGGTGCCTCCCCAGTGCCCAGCACTGCTCTGGGCCTCATGACTTCCCTGGGGTTATGATTTCTCATTTTTATGAAAGAAATAGAACAAAACCAAACCCACAGCTTGTTGGGAGCTTTTTGGTTTGTTTGTGGGTTTTTTTTTTTTGCCTTTCAACTTTGTAAGCATGTCTTGGCACACAGTTATTTAAGTTTGGCCTCAGGAAGTGTTGAAGTTAATGTTTAGTCTGACTTTCCTTCGTTTAATCATGTATTTTTTATTGAAAAGATGGGACTCCAGGATGTAAACTGGCTTGTGCTATATTTCCATCTCGGATTTTACAGTCTGAAAGGCGAATAATTTGTAAATAGTGGGGGAAGTGTGTGTGGATATATAGACAGGCCAGGGATTCTGTCCTGTCCTGTTTTCCCAGAGCAAAGCACTGGAGGTGATGGGATTTTGTACCTTTTCCTGAATTGATGAGTTGAATCCTGTTGTCCTACACAACACCTCTTAGGAATGGTGTGATCCAAACCCTCTCCTTGCCTGGAAGGACAAAATGTGCTGCTTAGGGTGTGCTGAAAGCAAGTCTGACTGGCAGTGAATGTCATAGGAGTAATGGGAATAAACCTGTTCCAAATTCAGCAGTAACTTTGCTGCAATAAATGCAGAACGTTCTCAAGTTGATATTTCAGCATGTCCAAGTTGTGCAGAACAACAGGAACATCACAAACCTTGTCTTGGTGGGGAGAAACTCACGGGGAAGAAGTGAACATGGATTAGTTCCATCTTTTTAGAGGTTTGGCAAAATATTCCTATGTCACCATTCCAGGTGTTCCTATCTGGCCATTCCTGAGCCCCCAGGAGAACTCAGGGGCTCTGGAGGGAGCTGTGCCCTGCCCAGCAAAGCCTTCTCTCCCAAAGCTTCCAGGTGGGAAGCCACAGCAGCTCTGCTGCAGCATCACCATGGCAACCAGGGAAAAGCAGGGCCCTTGTGGGAAAAGGAGGGATACCAAATTTTGGTGCAGCNTATTATTATATTGCAGTGCTGGCACATCCGTGTTCCAAACTTTCTCAGCAACACACCCAGTGCCCTTCGGTTTTTTCTCCAATGGTCAGGTAAAGGCTCTTGCAAACTTAAAGAGAAATAATTGGGATTAAGCAAAAAAATACAGAAGAAGTGCTGCATTAATGACACTTATAAAGCTATTAAATGCAAGATTAAAAAAAGTCTGTTGCAGTCCTCAGTTTTGTGTACAGCCCCCGTGAAATGTGTGTATGAGGGGTGTATAAAATCACAACTCTCTAATTCTTTGAGGGAAGTTTAACGTTTTTGGGTTGTATTTTACAAACTGGAGGAAGCATCCATGCATCCCATGATTTCCTGAATATGAAATCCCTGCTTTTAATATTGAACTCCTTTGCCACTCCTCAAGGTATCAATTCTCTCTATTTCTTGATACACAAATCTCTGAAATAGGTTTTGCTTCTGGTCTTTCTTTAATCAGGAAGTTTTTAAAGTATTTAAGAGCACTCACAGTCATGTAAATAAAAATGGGGGAATTTGATAATTGCAAAAGCAGCGTGCTGGTGAGTCACAGCTTATTTTGCATAGAGTTACCATTTCTTTTCCTCTAGAGCTCAGAAACTGAACTGTGTAAGGAAATACCATCTGATGCTGCATATGGCATTTTAATAACACCTATTTCACACGGCTGCTGCTCAGCCAAGCCCCGTCAGTGGGAAATGGGGAACTGGGAAGATGGATTAGGATTTCTAATGGAAAGTCAAGTTTGCTTGGTAAGCTAGATCATGAGTTTGATTTATTTGATTTATTTTTAATTTAGTTTTATTTATTTTAAGAGTAGTGAGTCCTGTGCAAGTGGGGAACTATTCCTTGTGGTTATTCAAACCCACATCCAAACCTTTTTAAGGTATTAAAGGCCTTAAAAGCTGCCTAATGCAATTTTCCAAAGTATCAAAGCACCAGAATTCAGATCTAAGATAGAGGATTTTTCCATCCCTGGAATGCCCAAGGCCAGGTTGGACGGGGCTTGGAGCAGCCTGGGATAGTGGAAGGTGTCCCTGCCTATGGCAGAATGAGCTTTAATCCCTCCCAACCCAACCCATTCCATGATTTTTCCCCTTCCACAAGAACATTTATACTTTATTTGAGGACCTGATGTGGTGTCTCACACCTGTGCTGTTTAGAAGTAAATATGAAGCAGTTCTAAATTATAAATACTGTGAATTTATCTGTGGGAAATGTACTTTTCTCACAGACACTTTAGACTTTGAGGGAACTTGCTGAAATATTTTTAGTCTTCTACATGATTTGGGAAGTTCTGCTTTCACTGAAGTGTTTTTAAAAAGGGTTTCCAAGATTTACTATAAGTTCAAGAAGCTAAGGAGCAATTGTGACTCAGGAAAACACAGGAACTTTATTTTGTAAGTGTAATCTTAGCATGGGGCTATTTTTAAGAAATACATGGGGCTATTTTTAAGAAATATATTTCAATTACATACATTTAATTAAATCTGGCTGACCTGAGGTGAAGAAGTTGGAATTGGCAATAAAGCCCTGACCTCTACCCCTTCTCTCCCATTAATAACTTTTGGAGCCTGTGGTGGCTTTCCTCTGTTTGTTATCCATGGCAATAACCTGGCAGAGGGATCAATCCGCTCCCTATGCCACTTCTCCCTGACAAAGTGCAAAATTCGGGGTTTTTCTATGAATCTGTAGATAAAATGAGTATTGAATGTTCATCATTTTGATCATTCAAACCTATTCTTTTAAAAATTCTCATTCCTAGATGGCAGTGGTGGAGTTTCCATCCCTGGAAGGATTTAAAAGATGTGTGGATGTGGCATTTGGGGACATGGGGCTGTGGTGGCCTTGGCAGTGCTGGCGTTGAGCTTGGTGACCTTAGAGGACTTTTCCAACCTGAGCAATGCTGAGAAATGGAATTTTGGGATGCTCCACACTGACCTGGAGCAAAGGAGGCTCAGGGGGGACCTTGTGGCTCTGCACAACTCCCTGACAGGAGGGGGCAGCCAGGGGGGGTCGGGCTCTGCTCCCAGGGAACGGGGACAGGAGGAGAGGGAACGGCCTCAGGCTGGGCCAGGGGAGGCTCAGGGTGGACACTTGGGAACAATTCCTTCATGGAAAGGGTTGTCCAAGGCAGGGATGGAGTCCCCATCCCTGGAGGGATTTCAAAGCCGTGTGGATGTGGCACTTGGGGACACGGGGCAGTGGTGAGGTTGGATTTGATGATCTCAGAGGGCTTTTCCAGCCTCAGTGATTCCATGAACTAAAACCTCTCTATTTTTTCATCAGAAGTCAGCATGGCTGAACCCAGCATTCCCATTTGCAGTGCAGGGAATTCCCTTCCCTAGGAGATGGAGGAGAATCCCTGGCCAAATTTGAGTGGGAAGTCACTGGGTGCTGTCTGTAACCTGAGGCTGTGGCACACTGGAACGAGCAGCTCCCCAAGGGCACTTTAAAGTATGAACAGGGTTTGAAGTGACATTTTTTTCAGAGAACTGTACCCAAGTTAACATCAAACCAGAAGATTTTTAGTTGATCCTGAGCATTTCTGGGAATTCTCTGTGAGTTTGCAGTGGAGTCCCCAGAATGTGTGAATATCCCATTAGTGATGCCCCTATAAAATACACGGCTGAAACAGCCCTAAAGAAGACTTAAAGATCATTTTAATGCTTTTTGGCTTAAATTTCCAAGGGCTTTGCTGGGTTTGCAGGGAGAATTCCAATAAACATGTATTGGCTGTATTAGCTGCATTAAGCACAGGGATGGGAAGGGATTGTAATCCTTTGGTTAACAAGGAGGGAAAAGTATTCCAGGCTCAGCTCTTCCATTGCCGGGGCATTCGGCTGCCTTCCACAGCGTGCTCCAGTCTTTCCCTAAAGTTGAATGTAGGAAATCCCTATTTTTTGCTATTTCTGAGGCATTTCAGCAGATCCATTCAAAAATTCTGCCCAGCTGCAGAATTTTTTATTTTCTATTTCATTTTCTGATTTACAGATTTCCCTGCAGTTACCCACAATTAAAATGCTATAACGAAGCAATTTCAATATGCTTACAATGAAATCATTTGAGTCCAGTGTATTTACCCTGTGTGGGCTGCAGAGCTGCTCTGCAATGCAAATGAATATTGAATATTGGTTTTTCCTGTTGGAAATGGCCACACAGGTTTGCTTTCCTTGGAAAGCAACAGATTTCCTGATTCAAAGTTTTTGTCCTCGTTTCAAATGGAACTCCTTCCTCTTCCCCAGCTTTCATTGGTGCCTTGCTTCTCTTGTGTGTATTATGCTGCTTTATTACCAACTAAAAATTGGCTTACTTTCAGCTAAACAATATACTTCGTGTTGATTAAAAGGAATTAAAGATTATAGCTGTAGAAAGACAAATAAAAATCCTGGAAATGTCTCAGAAACAAGTGTTGAGGCATCACAACAGTGTGCTTTGACAGTTATTTATATAGAAAATGTGCTGTTTTCTCAGGGGTTTTCATTTTGAGGAAGAAATGAGCCATGAAGTTCAACTTTCAGATCCATATGTGAGTTTTAGAAATGACACAAGAACGTTCTCTTTTTCCAGGGTTTGTTTTGATGTCTTTTCATGGTTTTGTTTTGATGTTAAAACATTGGTGCTCTGGATTGAATCATGGAATCCCAGACTGGTTTGGGTGGGAAGGGACCTTAAATCCCATCCCATTCCACCCCTGCCATGGCAGGGACACCTTCCCATGTCCCAGGCTGCTCCAAGCCCCAATGTCCAGCCTGGCCTTGGGCACTGCCAGGGATCCAGGGGCAGCCACAGCTGCTCTGGGCACCCTGTGCCAGGGCCTCATCACCCTCCCAGGGAGGAATTTTTTGGGATTAACTTTGTGTCTTTGAAATACTAATCCCTGCCTTTTGAGGCGATGTGTTGGAATTATTGAAGTGATAAATTTTGCTTGGAATAATCTATTTAGCTGCTCAAATGCCAAGAGAGCTAAATTAAACTGAAAATTAGTCATTTATCTCTGAAAAAGTGTTAGAACCAAGTGCCATGGATTCGCTTTTAGGAGAGGGATCGAAGCTTCACTTGAGCAGGGCAGTGCGTGGATCTCATTGTTATTCAGCTTTCGGAGCCAACAGGATATAAATATCCAGGAAGGAAAACAGAAGGTCAAGTGTAAACCTCTCACATCAAAGGAGGCTATCCAGCATCTCCCAGCCTTCACTCTGCTGCTCTCTGAGGAGAAAAACGTTTTTTTTTTCCTTTCATAATGCAAATAAACCAACTTAAACCCAGAATCTGTGAGTTTAGTGGGGCTAGGAATAGTAAAAGGTGGGAGTAGGGAGATGTGTGGATGGAGCGTCAGGGATGCAGGGGTGGTGCAGCCCAAGGGCAGGAGCAGGGACTGACACTGAATCCTTGTGCCACGTTTTCCTGGGAAGGGTTTTTGAGCTGTCCTCTGCTACAGCTGGAAATGGGAGCGAGAATGTACTGTGTTTAAATGTGTTTTTTCCCCTGCAGATAATATTTCCAAGGAAACTCAAAATGTTGTGACACTCGGCGAATTATAACTGCAGCGGAAAGAGTTTATTTTCTAAATATAGTGCTGGTATTTAATTTATCATTCTCTGCTCTTCTTTGGGGCAAGAAAAGCTCCCTCTCCTCAAGTTTCTGAGCTGCTGAATATGACTGCGGAGTGTGTGGGCAGCAGTGGAAGTCATTTGTAGATTTGGAGGTTGTACATAAGTTTTCCAAGCTGTTCTCTGGCCCTGCTCAAATCCCGTGGGATCCTGAGGTTGGGCACTGGAGCAGGGCCCAGTTTGCCTGCAGCACCCAACTGGGAGGGGCTGGTAAATTTGGTAGAGCTGGACCTGCAGGAACCTGGCGAATCCCAGTGGGAATGTGCCAAATCCTGCTTTTGGGGAGGCATCCTGCCTGCAGCAATGTCACTGCACATTGAAATCTGCTTTAGGACCTGGCTTGGCAAAGCTGCCCTTTGCTGGACTGACCTTGTGGAGATTTGACTTTAGCTCTGTGTCCTACATCGGTGCTTTAAACCTGTGTTTTTGTAACAGGAGCTCTTGCAGAAATGCTTTGGCATTCCAAGTTTGGCCATGTGCATGCAAATATTCCTGATGGCTCTTCCTGACTTTGCTGTCTATAGATTGATGCATTTCAGACAGTTTGCAGCCTTTGGCATAATTTTGTCCTTCATGGAGGTGTAACCTCCTAGGCTGAAATATTGAATGGTTAAAAGGAAGAGGTAACAAATCAACATTTTGGACCGAGGCCTAAAAGAGATGAAACTTTTCTGATTATCCAGACAATACGAACCTGGGGAAGGTTGAGCACTCGCAGTTTTGTGAGACAGTGTGCAGTGGGATTTCCACAGCTGTGAAATCACATCTCCCAAACACAACATTTATGGCACAAACGTGTGGCTTTGAGCAGCAGTGAGTAACGTGGATTGTTGTGGTCAGCCTGGGGAGGAGAAGGGAATACAAGGAGGTCAGCGAGAGACTTTTCATCAGGAATAGTAGTGATAGGACAAGGAGTAATGGGTTCGAGCTGAAAGAGGGGAAATTCAGGTTAGAAATTGGGAAGGAATTGTTCCCTGTGAGGCTGTGGCTGCCCTGGATCCCTGGCAGTGCCCAAGGCCAGGCTGGACATTGGGGCTGGGAGCAGCCTGGGCTGGTGGAAGGTGTCCCTGCCATGGCAGGGGTGGAACCAGGTAATCCGTAACACCCCCTCCAGCCCAAACCATTTTATGATTCTATTTCCCTGAAGGTTTCCAAATCCCAAAGCTGACCAGAAAGCCGATTTCAATATTGAAAGGTGGTGTTTATATTTAGGTGTCACTGAAGAAAGAACAATCCTGGTGCAATTACTTAGGAGATCCCTCAGAACTCTGCCCTTGGCTGCCTGATCCGATGAGCCATATTCTGCAGAGGTGCAGCAGCTCCAGCACAGATTCCTGTGTGTGGAGTCAGTGGCACAGTTTTGGGGAAGGTGGGGAAGTCATTGACCTAAATTCATGTTTATCTGAGAACTGCTCCCTTAAAGAGGGGTTCTAATCTTTATCTGAGTCCTCTAAATCAGCAACAGGTTTGGAGATCTCCAAGGTTACAGCACCCAAGAAATTGGCACTGATTTTTCCTGCTTTATTTGTGTTCATGGCACAGTTTCAGTTTGTCACTGAGTTGATTTAATGTGGATTTGTGTGAAGGTATGGAGCAGATCTGATGCTGGACTGATATCATTAGTTTTTCATTAATATTCTGGTGATTTTTTTGGCTGTAACAATTCAGATTTCCTTAAGACTCAGAAGCACCATGTACAGGAACATTTTTCTTTACTCATGCCGCGCTGTCAATAATTCCTACACGCTGTGAACAGAGACTTTTTGTTTTCTGCTGTTCTCACATTTGTAAGTGGCATCTCTAATGCACTGAAGTGGCTGCAAACGTCCTCTCTGGGGTGTATTTTAGTTTTTTTCCACTTGAACTCCCTTGCAGCTGCCTGCCAGCCTCTCTCTGCACTCCTCCTGTTACCTGCCCATCCCCAGAGAGCCCTGAGGCTGCTGGTTGGAGTGGTGATCAGGGAGTTCTCTGGAGAGGGGAGGCAGAGCAGTGATGGGTGTGTTTGCAAAGGCCTCGTTTTTTCTGCACAGTCACAACACCCAAAAATCGGGATATCAGCTGGGGACTGTCCTTGCCCGTTCCTTCCCTGAGTGTGAAGAACTCTGTGTCACACAGGGCATGGCTTTAGGGGTTGTTAGTAAAGAATTTGTGAGGGTGAGAATCAAATTAAAGAACAGTTTCATCAAATTTTACTCTGTGTGAAGAATTTTCCACTATCAGGGATGATCAGAGGTGTATTTTGGAGGCAGAAGAACTTGATTTGTTTGAGAGAACTGAGTGGAGAGGCCAGAGGACTGGGCAAGGCAGAAACTCTGTCTGTCACCCTGCAGAGCTGTGCAGAAGAGGTGCATTTTTGAGGACAGGAGTTCTGACCTGTCACTTCAAGGAGAAAAAAGAAAAATCCCATTTTGTAGGCAAGTTTTCTGTGAACTTGCTGAAGAAACCATGAGCTTGCTGTGCTCACACACAGCAGGAGTCCCAGCCCTAATTCTGCAACTCTGATAACTCTAGCTGACAATCCAGCTTGTGTTGTACTACTCAGCTTTGTTCTAATTAATTACTAATTGTTCAGTTCCTGCAGATCAGAGCCTGAGGCTGTTGTCATTGACAGCTGGCATGCTCAGGTGGTGATTACTGGGTTTTCAGATAGGAAAAAACCAAAGTTGAATCATATTCCAGTAATGGAATTTATGTTTTCATTCAGAAGGAAAAAACAGACATTAGACAGAAGTTAGGGAAGAATTATCTGAGTGTTTCTTGATGCTTCAACCTTTTTCTGCCTGAAGTGTTGCAGCATTGGGGCCATTTAATTATGGAAGGCAAATGAATTTTTCTGAGTTTGTCTCACAGCTGAGAATGGAAATATTTTTCTAAATAACAGAGTTCAAGGTTTCCAGTCTTCACTTAAGATACTCAGTGTAAGATGGGCAGGGGCATCGTTACACACTTGGAATTTCTACATAAAATCATGGAATGGTTGGGGTTGGAAGAGATCTTCAAGCTCATCTAGTCATGGGCAGGGACATCTTCCACTATCCCAGGGTGCTCCAAGCCCCATCCAACCTGGGCTGGGACACTTTTTCCTCCAAATACATTGTAAAAAGACTTTAAAATGCTGTAATTTGGTATTTATTGATCAGGTGGATCTTGCTTGAGAACAGTAGCACAAAATCATTGGTCTCCCAGCGTTTTTAATTACTAAAAAAATAAGTTTGGGTTATTGTTTCTAAAATAACATCAAAATGTACCTTACATATGCTCAGGGCCTCTGCGTGATGTGTGGCTCTGGATGTGTTTCATCACTTTGATCCTGCTTTTCGTGACAACAGGATAATGGAAATGCCACCCCAGTGTTTATTCTGAAGGGAAATTCCCTTTTTCCCCAGCCTAGGCTTTGAAGAGGATGATTGTACCTCTGCTGGGAGTGGATGTGCAACACCAGATTCCTCAGCAGGGGTTTGATGTGGAAATTAAAGGATTTTTTCAGCCGCTGTAGTCGGAGAGCCTGATGAGCTGTTGCTCCAGAAAGTCTTGCAATCATAAAAATAATGGGATGACTGTCATATCTCTGTGTCAAATATAATCACAAAACCAGAGAGCCCTTTTGATAGGAAAAAAACCCCAATTCTGCAGTGTTTTAGAAGCTTCTGATCAATATTACAACAATTCTATTACCCAGCCAGAGCAGTGATGTGCTTGGTGGTGAACTAAACAAAAAATACAACTGGAAGCCTTCAGTTTTGTTTTGAGCCATTTCCTGTACTAGAATAATGAAAAAACATGAAATTGCAAGGATTATGTGTGAGAAAATTGCTGCCTTGCAAGGCCAGAGGCTTAGAGAGCACGGCCCTGGATCAGCAGAGACGAGGTTTGCACCGGGGGCCTGGGAGGGGAAGGGCCAGACTTGGAGTGGAGGGGAGTTGGGAATTAACACCAGGAAACTCACTGGGGCAAGAGGAATCACTGGAGAGGAATTTCTTCCAGTTTTGTTTGTTTGGGGTTTTTTAAATCTCCTTTTGATGGTCTTTGCCATGTTTCCCAGACTTCCACTCTGTATTTTGGACATTGTTGCCACTATAATTTCTTTCTGTCTGGATTAGTTATGTGGTCCCAAAGAAAGAAGGAGGGAGGTGGTTAATGGCTTGTTGGGGGGTCTGTGTGTTTTCTTTTATTGGGGAGTTTGATCGATTTGGTTGGGGGGTTTTTTATCCCCCATGTGAATTCTTCCTGTTCCATCAGGGCATCTTCAGGCTGAGGCTTAATCCAGGTTCTCATGGGCCGTGCACACAAACTGGGACAGGGAACAGAGTATGGATTTCACCTCAGAGAATCATAAAATCCCAGGATGGTTTGGGTTGGAAGGGACCTTAAAATCATCCAGTGCCACCCCTGCCGTGGGCAGGGACACCTTCCACTGTCCCAGGCTGCTCCAAGCCCCAATGTCCAGCCTGGCCTTGGACACTGCCAGGGATCCAGGGGCAGCCACAGCTGCTCTGGGCACCCTGTGCCAGGGCCTGCCCACCCTCCCAGGGAACAATTCCTTCCCAGTACCCCATCTATCCCTGCCCTCTGGCACNACTTGGAGTGGAGGGGAGTTGGGAATTAACACCAGGAAACTCACTGGGGCAAGAGGAATCACTGGAGAGGAATTTCTTCCAGTTTTGTTTGTTTGGGGTTTTTTAAATCTCCTTTTGATGGTCTTTGCCATGTTTCCCAGACTTCCACTCTGTATTTTGGACATTGTTGCCACTATAATTTCTTTCTGTCTGGATTAGTTATGTGGTCCCAAAGAAAGAAGGAGGGAGGTGGTTAATGGCTTGTTGGGGGGTCTGTGTGTTTTCTTTTATTGGGGAGTTTGATCGATTTGGTTGGGGGGTTTTTTATCCCCCATGTGAATTCTTCCTGTTCCATCAGGGCATCTTCAGGCTGAGGCTTAATCCAGGTTCTCATGGGCCGTGCACACAAACTGGGACAGGGAACAGAGTATGGATTTCACCTCAGAGAATCATAAAATCCCAGGATGGTTTGGGTTGGAAGGGACCTTAAAATCATCCAGTGCCACCCCTGCCGTGGGCAGGGACACCTTCCACTGTCCCAGGCTGCTCCAAGCCCCAATGTCCAGCCTGGCCTTGGACACTGCCAGGGATCCAGGGGCAGCCACAGCTGCTCTGGGCACCCTGTGCCAGGGCCTGCCCACCCTCCCAGGGAACAATTCCTTCCCAGTACCCCATCTATCCCTGCCCTCTGGCACTGGGAAGCCATTCCCCCAGGTGGAAACCTGAGTTGGCTGCAGTGGGAACCGTGGGAAGAGCCCATGCTGCCAGCTGGGATCTGAAGGGGTGACAGATCATTCTTCAGAGCTCATCAGGAGCCTTTGCAATATGAATGTCATTGCTTCAGGTAATGAACATGAATCCATCCGTTTGTAGGGCTGTAAAAGAGTTGGTGATGGATGGGAGGTGAGGTGGGCACAGGGAAGGGACATGTCTGGTGGTGTAGCTGTCAGTGCTTTGTGCAGCTCAGTGTCTGTTAGCAGTGCAGCCATCAGGGATCGTTATCTATCTTTTTTGGTAGATTTTAGCCCAGCTCTATCTTTGGTGTCAGAATCATTTCTCTGAAACGGTGTTCAGCTGTCGTGTGATTTCCAGGTGATACCGAGCATCCTTCTTAAATTTTCAGCTCCAATTTTTAGCTTAATTGTGCCAGGAGTGGCACCAACTAAAACTTGAGAACTGCTTTATTGTTTTTTCTAAGCTGAATAGAAAACTATTTTTAAAGCTTATTGTCTGTATCATGCAGCTTATGCTAAAGAGTGAATGGAGTGCAGGTGTTTTAAATTCTCCAACATTTAAGTTGGAGTATGTGGCCACCATAATTAATTTTGAATGGAATGCGGGGGTTTTAAATGGAGATTCCAACATTTAAGTCATGCCTTCCTGCCCTGCCCCTCACTCCTTCATTTTCCAGCTGATTTTTGGCTGCTTGGTCTCCCAACATCACACATGTCTCAGGTAGGATTCATCTCCAAAATGATGACAGTAATTTGGTTTTCTCCTTCAATATCTTTCCATTTCTCCAAATTCAGGACAAGCTTAAAGTTTGAGAAGTTGTCAGACTTTGAAAGATGCTCCAGAGACTCAGCTCAGACTGACACTGGTTTTTGGGTTTTCTTGAATTTTCTCAGTCCAAGACTGATCTGAGCTGAAATGATGGAAAATTCAGTGCAGTCCTCCAGAGGTGTGGTGAATGGCCTCAAAATCTGAATTACAGGAGGGAGTGGCAGTTTTTGCTGCATTTATTCTCCCCCAACTGCTAGAGACACCTTGTTACTAAAGTCATTTTTCTCTCCAGTGGTTTCTCCAGCCTGTGTCAGCGTTTTCCTCTTGGGGTTAAGTTTGTTGTTGATGTTGTTCCTCTTTTATGATACGAATTCTTTTCCAGACTTGAGCAAAGGAAAATCTCCCCCCTGCCAGGAAGCTGTAATCCTGCGTTATGCACGAAACGCTGCAGATGCTTTATTCAGGGGGGTTTGATTTTCTCTCTGCAGACCAAGGGCTCGTGTTCACGCTTCCAGCACTGTTAGTGAAGCTGGCATGGGGGAATTCCAGGGATTCAGCATTCCTGCAGTTTCTGTGGCAGGGTGCAGTGCCTGCATCCCTGGGATTGGATGCAGGCTCCCAGAGCCGCCTGCACAACCATGCTGCAGGCTTGGGTTTTACTTTTCTAATAACTCCCAGGCTTGCTGGTTTAATTTTAATAGTAAATGCAGTTTCTATTTATGTCCTGAGACTCCAGGCTGTAAAGAACTTGACTATCCCTAGAAATCCGCATGGGTAATGATCTTTTTTGGAGATAAATGCCTTATTAGCATGCCTGGGACTTAATAATGGATGAGAAAATCAGATGCATTTCATGTCCCAGAGCCAGATTTAGAATTAAAGCTGGTGCTGTTGGTGGCATAAGTTTTGTTCTGGGAAGTAAATATATATCTGCTAACTTTGGGAATGTCAGAGGAAAAGAGGAATAGCGAGCACTGGTGGCAGATGCTATATCTGTACCAGGCCAGGCTGTTGCTTTAATTCCTGGTGCTGCAGGAGCAGGGAGCTGCTGTCTGTGCCCAGAGCAGCCATTCCAAATAAATAATTGGAATATCAGCCTTTTGATGAACACTCAGCCAGCAGCTCCTGGAAAAACAGATGTTCCCTTGAATCTCTGCACACATTTCCACACGCTGCTGTTGGGATACAACCCCAGGCAGGGAACAGGTGTTCCCTGGAATTATCTGGGGCCTAAGTTCAACATCTGGCATCGTTTGCTTTGTTAGGTTTGTAATTGTTTTGTACTCGTTTAATTTCCCTGCTGGTCAGTGGGAAGGGCTTGGAAAAGCCAGGTTTGCACCAGGAGCCTGTGGCTGCGGTGTCAGGCACCTTTCTGCTGCGGCTGCTGCTGCTCTCAGGAGACTTTGTGGAGGATAAATGTTCTGGAGTAGCTTTTGTTAGTTGGAGTTTTAATGTTGCTTTGTAAAAATCTGGAGAGAGAATTGTACACATATGCAAATACACATAAATAAATACACACTTCCTAAGTGGAAGCTGCAGGGGGAAAAGGCTACAAAGACTGTGGATTTTTTCCTGCTGTAAACTTCAGCACGAGCTGGTTTGAAGCTGATGCTTCCAGAGAGCCCCTGGGATGTGCAGAGCGAGCTGGGTCCTGTGCTCACCTCACATGATCAGTGGCTTAATCTGAACATCAAGAAATCATGGTGGTTTGGCTTTAAAAATAATCCCTGAAGTGACTTTTATTGTGTTTGGAAAGACTCTGCTTCATGTTTTTGTCAGTGTGTGGATGCAGCTGGCTCAGCGTGAGGGAGCTGTATCCAAACACCTCCTGAGAGGGAGGTTTTCCTGGGATGGTTTGGGTTCCTGGCTGCGGGGAATGTTTGGTGACAGTCACTCCTGGGTGCTTGGCAGCTCGGGAGGAGGGTCCATGTGGGCCAGGTCATGGATGGAGCTCATAACAGGGGCTGAGAAAAAGATTGAGCCTGGCTGTGGAAAATACTCTGAGCTAAAAAAAAGGGGAGAACCTGGGGTGGAGGCCTTAAGGAATAAGGTTTGTAAGACTTTATTTCAGCTGGAAGAGCAGATCCTGTCTGTCTGTCTGTCTGTCTGGCATCAAAAAGGTGTCATCTGACACAGAGCTGCAGCAACTGTGCCAAGGAGGCTGTGAAAGCACAGTCCCTGGAAGCAGAGACGTGACACTGCTGTCCCAGCCTGCAGACCCCAGGGGAGGGTCCTGCCCTGGTGTCACTGCTGCTGCTCTGCATCCCTTGCCCATCTCTGTTTCGGCACCCCCGTTTTGCTGTCTCAGCCATCGGTCGGGCTGTGCCTGGTTCAGATTTCAGGAAGAAGTGAGTTGTCCCTGCTCCTCCCCCTCGTTCTCTGGGTGATGCTCGGGTGTGTTGGCGTAGTGGGAACGAGCGGGGCGTAGGAGACAAAAGGAATGAGAATGTGCAAACCCTCGTGCTGGCAAACCCTTTGTGCTCTAGAGCAGCTGATCCAGTCCTGCTGTGTGTGCTGGGAGCAGGAGGATCCACAGAAGCATGGAACAGTTGGGGCTGGAAGGGACCTTTAAAGGCCACCTAATCCAGCCCCCCACAGTGAGCAGGGACATGGACTCACAGAATCATTTAAATTGGGAAGAGCTTTGTGATCATCAAGTTACCTGCTCCAGTCCCGTCCAGCCTGGCCTTGGACACTGCAGGGATGGGGCAGCCACAGCTTCTCTGGGCAGCCTGTGCCAGGGCCTCTCCACCTCATCATAAAAACATTTCTCCTCTCAGTCTTGGCAGCTCCATGCCCATGGAAGCTGCTGCAGGAGAGCCTCAGCCACTGCAGAGGTGAGGAGAGGAATTAGAAACCTTGGAACAGTGGTGCCATCACTGCTTCTCTGATTACAGAACTGCTAAAAATCTTGGAAAGCAGCTGAAGGTTTAAAAGCAAGAACTTTTTCTACTAAAGGTAGACATCAGACACGTTAACTCCATGGAGGACACGAAGCAGGGAAGAGGAGAGGGGAATGGCTGGGTTCTCTGAAGCTGCAGATCTGAGCAGCTCTGTGGTGGGGCTGGAATTCCTGACCCATCCCATCAGCGAGCTGACCAGCCAAGGAGAACCTTTACTGTTAACTTTCATATTGTCAGTCTCCATTTGCATCTTCATCTCTGAAAAGATCCTGCTGTCTTTAAATTTGGCCAAACAATGGATTTGACCCTTAGAAATGTGCCAAAGGCTCTGCTGCTTAAGTGTCCTTCCCCGGTATCAACCCTGAAGGGTGTCCCTGGTGCTGTCTCCTGCCTGGAGCAACTGTGGGGTTCTGGGTCTGCAAGGACCTGGTGTGGAGGAGCTCAGGTCATGGTGGAGTTGGAGAATCAGGAGGGTCAGGAGTGAGCTGGTGCCTCTGCACGTGTTTAGTGACTGGTGCTGGCACCAAAAGCAGTGTCACAGCTCCCCATGCACGCTTAAATCCATCACTCAGCCTGGGCTTTCCTTTCATTCTTTGCATTTGGCTTTTTGTGGTGCAAAGCTCTGCTAGACTTTAGATACACCTGTAAGGTTTCCAACCTGCTGTGCTGAAAACTTAAAGCCACAGCCCTGCTGCCTTCCTTCCTTCCTTCCTTCCTTGCACCTCTTGATGTGTTGGAGTGAATTCTCCCACGTCCAGTTGTGTGTTCTCCTTTTGTGACTCTCGAGAGTCAGACAGGGCACACTTCTGCTTTTGCTTTTTCCCGTCCTCCCCTTCTCTCCAAAGTGAAACTGCTGCTGAAACACAAGCGTTCAATCTGGCCATGATGCAGCATAAAACTCCTCTGTGAGTATTTCCCCTTGGCTGTGATTAGTTTTTGTGTTCAAGAAGCAATTTTAAACACTCATCCAGAGCCATTACAAGGCAGCATCTGTGTGAGGACACGTTTTCTGCAGCTGAGGAGCAGAGGGGCTGCTGGGACGGAATCAAAGGCAACTTCTCAAGTTAATTGTAAGATTTTATTGGTGTTTCACTCCACTGCTCAGGGGTTTCTCATGCGAATCAATGGCAGACTGCCTGATTTATGTGTGAGCCCTGCTTGAAAAGCAGCCCAGATTGATTTGCTGACAGTGCACGGGGAAAGGTGACCCTAATTTGGGACTTCAATCACAGGCCTGTTGGGATGGGGGGGTGCTGGAAACTTGGGAAGATGGAACTGCAAGTTTTTGCTTTGGCTTGAAAGGTTGCCTGTCCCCCGTTCAGTAAAATGTCATTAATTGGGAGTGTGGGTAGCTGTTTAGTATCATAAAAGATATCAATGAGATGTTAACACCAGTCAGAGTGGGTTTATCTGAAATGCGTGTTCCTCTAAGATTTCCTAAGGAAGTCCTGGAGCTTTGTTGCAGGCCAATGTTGAATTACTTGATTAGTGCCCTCATTAGTCTGATGAGTCTCTTTTCCTTCTCCATGTTTCTGTGTTAATGACCTTTGCTGAGCTTGCAGATGAAATAGGAAATAATTCAAAATAGAGCCTTGCTGCAGAGACCTTTCTTAACTAAAATGAGACCAAACTGGACGGACAGAATATACAGCAAGAGACACATTTGAGTGTGGCACAGGAGTGCGAAATGGCTGTGGCATAGACCTGATAGCAGACAACAAGCACTTAGAAAAGAATCCAATGGTTTTTCCTTTATTTTCCCCATAAAAACCCTCAGTGCCTTCGTCTTAGCTCAGTCTCTCATGGCTTGATCCTCCCCTCGGGCGCTGGGCATGCCCTGGGGACGGTGATGGGATGGTGACAGGAGGTGGCAGCCGTGGTTGGGTGTCACAGCTGCCACCGCCAGCCCCGGAGTCACAACCACTTCCTCTCCCTGTGGGGACAGTGACAGTGGCCAGAGCCTGGGGCTTCCTGCTGACTCAGCACCGACATCCTGCTGTGCCACCTCTGTCCCTGTCACCGACTGCGGGGAGCAGCTCCCCACGTTCACCCCCTTTCAAGCTGGAACTCATTCTCTGGATGTGATTTCGTCTGTGCTGAGCCTCTGTCTCGAAACTTTCAAGTGTCTTTTAGGCTTGTGCCTCTGATCTAGAATTCCCAGTGATCCGGGGTAGGGATTGCCAGAGCAAGGCGGGGTTACCAGCGAGAGCCCAGGCAATTTATAAACCTCCTCTGCCCAAAATCAGCCGAGGCCTTTTCTCCCACACTCTCTTTGAATAGATTGGCTCCTCTTTGTGGGCTCCAAAAGCTGAGCTTAGTCAGACGTTCCTCAAATGCTGCTGGGGAAGGGGGGCCAGGGCGGGCTGGCTCCTCACTCATGATGAGCTTTTCTATATATAAAACTGCGTAGCTGGCTGCTGATAGCACTAATGAAAGGTTCTGTTAACTCCTTCACACATCAGCAGCAGGTACAGGAGGTGTCACTGGCTCTCCCCAAGTCATTTTGCTAATTGAGAGCAAGTTGTTAATTGCATGCACTCAGCCCTGCATTGCAGAACCGCTGCTGCCGCAACCCCGAGTGTCAGCGCTGAGGAAATGGTGAAAGAGGCCTGAAAAAAAGGGAATAAGTCCAAGCCCAACTGCAGGGGAGAAGTAAAAACACCCTACGAACTGAAAAGAGTCAGTTCTTTCTGCAAAAATGTCACACAACAGAGATTCACCCCAGGGGATTGATTACACGAACCTGCGGAAATATGGGCATTTAAATACTGCAGGCAGCTAATTCAGCTCTTCCTGGAGCTCAAGAAACATCTTTCAGCTCCAGGAATACTTTTGCAGCAGGTTTTGTGCTTTGCATGGAGGCAGCTGGCTGAGAACGGCACCTGTGTGTGGAGTCACCTGCTGGCAGCTGGCGTGTGACGGGGCAAGGTGAGGTTAGAGGGGTGGGACACCGCAACGGGAGCAGGTGGAGGGATGGATGGTGGCATCCAGCTCCAGGATTTGCTGTCCTGCTTTCCGGTTTGTGGCTGTGCTCTGGCTGAAGCTGTCGTGCAGTGGGATTTGGGCTCAGACCTGGCATTTCAGAGCAAGGTTGTCGTTGCAGCGAGGAGCTGTCCCCTCAGAGCTGCAGTTTGCTGGCTGAGGCACAGCTGGGCACTGCAGCAAAGACACGAAGTAAGTTCTCTCTGGGACTGAAAAGAGAAGAATCGGCTTCTCGTGAGTTTTGTGGTTTCCCAAAAGACTTCTGGTTGTGTGGAGTTGGTGTCGTTGTGCTCCTTTGCAGCTGCACCTTCCCGAGATGGCTGAGCCTGGTTGGGTTCTGAGTCCCTGAGGGGAATGTTCCTGCAGGGGCTCCGGTGTGAGCGCTGAAGGTGGGTGAAGGAACAGATGGAAAAGTGGTGGATTCGCTCTCCTCATCAGCAAAGGGTGACGGGAAGGCTCCTGCCCTGCCTGGGATGAGCAGGGAACGGGCAGCCAAAGCTGCCAGCGCCACGTGGAAATGTGGGTGCAGGGATGGGACTCGGGCTGGGACAGGGGAAGGACAAACTGGGAATTTGCAGACTGGGGTGGCCTCTGTGAAATTCCAATCTGGGAACAGGCTGGAGCCATCCCTGGCTTTGGGAGGTTGTGAGGGGCAGGAGGTGTTGTGTGAGGAGGCAGAGGCCAACCCCGACAGGAATGCTGAAGAACTGGAGATTTGGATGAGCAGTTCAGACTAACATGGCAGGAACGGGATAGACCCAGCCTGGAGTGAGGGATTGGCCTTGGAGACTTGTCAAGGACCTTTTTCCAAATGAGCATTTTACAGCTCTGTTGGTTTTATTTAGAATTAATCCTCTTGTGCTCGTGTAAGCACCTAAATAAAACATGACTCATTTAATTAATTACACTGAAATCATGGGACTTTACACTTAGCTTTAGGTAGGAGTTATTTTATCCCCCTCCTTAATGATTAGAGCCTCAGTTCATGACACAACACAAATGAATCTTTAAAAAAGATATGATGAGGAGACTTTAAATTAACCTACTTATTTGTGTTTGGGGTTGTTTTTTATAACAGAAGGAACTACAGGAAATTTGTTAAGATTTTTGGGAATATTTAAACAATTTTCTATACATCAGGTAAGAAATAGTGAAATAGTGTCCTCACTTTGTTAACTTTGGAACTGTCTGATCCCTTCAGAAACACACCTGCTGAGTTTTGCAGGATATTTCCTGCAGAAGCTGGTCAGGAAAGTGCAAAAAATGGCTAAAGAGTTCTTCAGAAAGTGTTTGAGGGTGAATGTGCACCTGTGAGAGGACACATTAGTCATCCTGACCTCTTTTATTGCAGCGTGAAAATAGAGCTTTGAATTGAAAGTTTTTTTCATTTCTCTCTCTCTGAAGTAGTTCCTTCCATTTTTTGTGTGCTCTTTTCCTAATGTGGTCACCCTGTGCTGGACAGCGGGGAGGCCACACTGGAGTTCTGGGGGCAGTTCGGGGCCCCTCCCAATTGGAGAGCCCTGGAGGGGCTGGAGCATGTCCAGGGAAGGAATCAGAGCTGGGAAGGGGCTGGAGAATTCCTGAGGGAGCTGGGAAAGGGGCTCAGCCTGGAGCAAAGGAGGCTCAGGGGGGACCTTGTGGCTCTGCACAACTCCCTGACAGGAGGGGGCAGCCGGGAACAGAGCTCCTCTGCTCCCAGGGAACAGGGACAGGAGGAGAGGGAACGGCCTCAGGCTGGGCCAGGGCAGGCTCAGGGTGGATACTGGGAACATTTATCCAGCAAAAGGATTTTTAGCCACTGGAAGGGGCTGCCCAGGGCAGGGATGGAGTCCCCATCCCTGGAGGGATTTCAAATGGATGTGGCACTTGGGGGCATGGGGCAGTGGTGGCCTTGGCAGTGCTGGGAATTGTTGGACTCTGTCTCAGAGAGCTTTTCCAACCTAAAAGTTTCCATGATTCTGTGATGGAGTTTTTTGATCTGACAGCTGCCTATTCCAAGCCTGACCTGTGTAGTTCTAGATATGACATCCCAGTATCTTCACAGCCCTTGCATTGCTTCATCCAGAGCCACTCAGGCATGGAAAAGAAATCTCTCCTCCTTTTTCTTCCCCTTCATTTCCAGAGCTGTGGGGCTGCAGAAAAGCCATGTGTGCAATATATGAGCAGGTGATGTAGATTTTTCCCAAATTAAGGCTGCAGGGTTCATTATGCTCCTGGTTTTAAGAGCATCTAAGCCAATCCTGGTTTTAATTCAGTTTATCCCACAGAATATCGATGCAGCTGCTTTGTGTGGTGAGCAACAGTGCCAAAGAACACACGGAAACAGAAGAAAAGGGATCCCTGTCCCGCTCAGTGCTGCTGCCTCCTGGTGACGATGGTATAATTGGCGTTGGAAGGGACCTTTGAAGGTCCAACCCATTCCTCTGGCCCAGCCCATCCAGACCTGGGTGCATTTGTAGAATCCCCTTGATGGAAAAATTCCCCCAGCACTTTTCAAGTGGGAAGTGTCACTTTGTAAGGCTGGCTCGTCAGCCCCGGTGTCAGCGCTGTCAGTTAATCCTGGCTGCAGCAGCCCCGTTAATGCAGTGCTTAATCTGCTGCTGACAACCCCTGATTTATACTCCCAGGAGATCCCAGCCTTGCTAATTGAAATGGATTGGAACTCGTGTTCTCCATGATTGGAGACTCAGGATGCCAGGAAAGACACACAGAAGCAGCTGAACTGGGTAGAATTTCAAAACTGGTATTGCAAAGGTGGTAGTTCTTATCTGTGTTCAGGTATTTCTCCTTAAACATCATTTTTTTAGAACAAATAATGGATTTGCCACATGTGCTGACCTCCTCTTCCATGGAAAGCAAAACAAATATAATAATTTGTCCACCTGAATTAGACACAAAGTGACTAAATAAGGAAGACAGTCTATCAAGCTTGATTATTCCAAATGGAAATTGATTTTATTCAGTTAATTGGTGCTTTGCCTCGCTTGGTCTCTTATGTGTAAATGATTCTTGTGATTTGTAATTTTTTAATCTAATTATTGCCATCTCTTTGAAATGATCTTTACTGAGGGTATTTGTATGGAATACATGAGGAACTTTTACAGTCAGTTATCGTTTTATGGACGGTTATATTAAATTATAGGTTATTTAAAAATTAGATATTTATCTCTTAAATTCTCTTGTTATTTCTGAAGGGGGTGGAAACAAAGCTTGCCTGGCTTTTATTTGCACAATTACCCCAACAGTGAGTGCGCTCTAAACAGTCCCATAAAAAAATGATGGGGTTTATGGTGAGATTTAATGTTCATCACAGAGCGTTTTCTAATTTATCATGTGGCTGAGTTGTGAGGAATGTTTCCCAAGTGGAGAGGTCCCTTCCTCAGTTTCTTGCTGGACTGCACAAACATCTCCACAAATATCTCAACTCCATTTCTTTTCTTTCCTCTGGATTTTAGGACATCCTGAGGCTCTGAGGAAGAATTACAAGGGTTCAAAAATAAGAAAATGCAAACTTGCTCTGTTAGGGTTTTTTAAAGTTCCTGAATGTTAAAGCAGGTCAAAACATGGGACTTGATCAAACTTCTGGAAACTGGATTTGGGGCTTGATGTCTAACTCCAAGTAACAGATCCTGTGGAATGCTTACCCCAAGGAGGAGGAATTCTGAAAAGCTGATTCCAGCTGATGGCCCATGGAGGGTGGGGTTTCCCTGGCGGGCTGAGGGCAGCAATCCAAGGTCCTGCAGCTCCACGGGTTTTGGTTCCCAAAGTGGGGATGGGGATGGAGGGCCTGGGTGTGGTCAGAGGGATCTGTGGGACTCGGCACTTCCTGGAGCTGTTTGTTCATTTTCCTTGGAAACACGAGGCATGAAGGGTTTAACTCCAGCTGGATGGGGCTTGGAGCAGCCTGGGACAGTGGAAGGTGTCCTTACCCATGGCAGGGGTGGGGTGGGATGGGCTTTAAGGTCTCTTCCAACCCAAACCATTCTGGGATTCCATGATTCCATCTTGCTGCAAGTTTCCCCTGTTCCTTTGGAAAAGGGAGGACCACTTCTCTTCCCAGTGATTTTGTAAACGCGGAATTCAGCAGAGCAGTTTTTTGGGAATGCTGCAGCATTGATTGCTTACCCTGATGACATAATGGGCCAATAAAGCCCTAACCACGAACGAGGTCATGGGAGAGCAATTCCAGTTAAACTGTAACCTGGCAGTGCCTGGGATGGGTCAGCACACACCGTCCTTGGCTCTCCTGAAGCCACAGCTCGAGGAAAAAGAGAATCAGCCCAGCTGTGGGATCAGCTCCTGGAGCCTGGGATTGCAGCCAGGAAGGAGCCGCCGTGCCGGCTCACCTGCGCCAGGTAGGGGAACCTCCAGGCAGCTGGAAAAACAGGCACTGGGCCTGGAAGTTCTTATCATGGAATCATGGAATGGTTTGGGTTGGGAGGGACCTTACAGCCCAACCCATTCCACCCTCTGCCATGGGCAGGGACACCTTCCACTATCCCAGGGTGCTCCAAGCCTTGTCCAACCTGGCCTTGGACACTGCCAGGGATCCAGGGGCAGCCACAGCTTCTGCAGGGAATCTTTACAGGAACCAGCAGTGTGTTGGGGTTTATGGGGGGAAAGCAGGAAGAGCAAAAGAAGAGGCAGAGCAAGGAGAGAGGGTGTCTGTGTCCCCTCGTTCCCTTTCTGGTGTTTCTGTTGGGGTTTTTATTAAACTATCAAATTTTTGGGGTAGGCACCTTCTCTTGCTGTGGCCAATGGCTTTGTCAGCGTACAGTGGCAATGCTTTCATGTCCCTCTTTTTCAATTCTGTCTTCTGAATCGATGCTGCTTATCCTTGCAAATATGGCTTTTATAGCACTGAGAGTCTGGGTCATGACCTGAGCTCTGGGATTCAAAAGCCTGGGGGGAAAACACAAATCCCAACAGTCTCCCCACTCTCCTCTGTGTTACCTGAGGTGTTTCTCTGATTTTTTTCCTGCTTTAGGAGGATGCAAGGGATGGGTATCAATTTAACCTGCTCTGAAGCAGCTGGTGCATCCTTGGAAAAAGGAGCAGGGCTCCAGATCTGTAGCAGGGCCACGTGACACCACGGAGGTTCTGTTGGCCTATTTTCTCAAAGCCCAGGTTTTACTCTTAAGCTGTCAGGTCAGATGAGGATTCAGTTCCGTGGCCAAAATAGAAATTAGCCATGTGTGGTAATCAATTAATCCCTGGAAATAATGCCATTTATTCACGTTTTGGGGAGCTGGGCTGGCCTCATGGCACCTCCTCGGGCTGCGCGAGGAGCGACCACGGGGATCCCGGGAGGAGCTGTCCAGAGGTGTCACAGGCTGCCCTGACAGAGCTGATCCCTGTGGAATTGCATTTACACTCCAGGTGCTTTGCCTCCTTGGACTGAGAGGCTATGGCTGCCCCTGGATCGCTGGAAGTGTCCAAGGCCAGGATGGACGGGGTTTGGAGCAGCCTGGGACAGTGGGAGGTGTCCCAGAGTAGCAATAAGCTACAGAAAACAGTCAGTGCATGGAGATAAACCCAAAGTGCCTGGGCCATTCAGAATAGAATCATGGAATCATTGATGTTGGAAAAGGTTCCCAGGATCATGGAGTCCAAGCTGTGCCCCATCCCCACCTTGTCCCCAGCCCAGAGCTCTGAGTGCCACCTCCAGCCCTTCCTTGGACACCTCCAGGGGTGGGGATTCCAACACTCCCTGGGCAGCCCCTGACAATGTCAAATCACCCTTTCCATGGGGAAATTCCTGCTGATGTCCAACCTGAGCCTCCCCTGGCACAGCTGGAGGCCAGTCCTCTTGTCCTGTTGCTATTTCCCTGGGAGCAGAGGCCGACCCGTGCGTATCCAGGGAGTAAAGGCTGGATGCAATGGGATCTAAGTGGATAAATGCACTGCATCCCTGTGTGGTTTTAAAGGCAGTTCCTATTTTTTTTTTCCAGGAGGGGCAGCAGTTGCCCTACAGCAGAGCTGTGTAATAATAACAGTTTGTCTCTCCCTGGGTCTTTTCCTTTCCACTTTTATCAACAAGAGGCTTCTTTGGTAGCATGTGGTTGTCCTTCCTTGTTCAGCCCTGCTTTTCTCCCTGCCTGTTCTGCGGGGAGAGTTGTTACTAGTTTTTCCTTCTTGTTTTACCAGGCTGTGTCATGACATTGTGCTTTTGTGAGGAAGGAGAATGTGGGAAATGCTGCTGTGCCTGCAGCAGTGGGGTTTATTGGTTCAGAAAATGGTATCATTGCAGGCCTGTGTGTGAAGGCCATAAATATAAAGTTCACGGTGGTTTTGTGGGGTTGCAGCTTGGCCACCTCCCCATCCACCCCACTGGGAAGAGAAGGGACAGGAAACGGCCTCAAGCTGTGCCAGGGAAGGTTTAGATTGGAAATTAGGGAATATTTCTTCATGGAAAGGGCTGTCCAGCCCTGGCACAGCTGCCTGGGGCAGGGGTGGAGTCCCCATCCCTGGAGGGGTTTGAAGCCCCGTGGATGTGGCACCTGGGGACATGGGGCAGTGTGGCCTTGGCAGTGCTGGGGAATACTTGAATTTGATGATCTTAAAGGTCTTTTCCAGCCTTAATTCCATGATTGTGTACTTGGTCCTATGTAGTGCTTGGTCCTGCTGAGCCCAGTCCTTTGCATCCACCTCTGCTGCAGCTCCCAGATTTCCTTGGAGTTTTCCTCCTCTCTTTAGGAGGTGGAAATGCAAAGGGCTTTGGCCAAGAATGAGAGCTCAGAATTTGCATAATCTTCATCGCTGTGTTTATTTCTGATAAACTGTGGGACCTCACAGAGTGTTCCAGCCACACTTTATCCCATCCCAGAGAACAGATTCCGGGGGTCTGGCAGGGAATTGGCATCTGGAAAAGCCTCCTGACAAGGATTTGGAGAGAAGCACTGATGTTCCTTTCGCTTTCTGGTCTCCTGGAAACCTTCCAGGAGCTCCAATTATTCTGTGGGGTTTTTTTAAGGAGCTGGATGTATTTTAAGGATGAGAGAGCGAACTCAGCGCTGCCTTGGAAAATCAGCCACTGCCAGGGTTGGTTACCTGCAATTCCAGTGGATTTCAGCAGCCTTTGCTGAGGGTGGAAAGCATCCCAGCATTCAGCACCTCTTCCCTGTTAATTCCACTTTTATCCTGGTTTTATTCCACATTTCCAAATCCTCCTTCCTTTCCTTTTCCCTTCAGTTTCCATTAACTGCTGCTGCATGTCCCGAGCTCCACAATTATAAATATAATATAATTATAAATTGTTAATTTGGGACATTTATGTAATGCTAAAAATGGTGCAGGCAGTTCGCAGTGAGGCGTTAAACACAATTAATTAAATTAAATTAAAAACTAATGCCAGGAATGGGATTGGAAAAGAATGGAATTGTAAAACCCCAAGAATGGGATTAGATAGTAAGACATTTAGTCTGCTTAAATTATAAATAGTAGTAGAAGGAACTGAAGGAGTAAATTAGTAGGGAGCTGGACTGGGGAAAAAAATTTAAGAAAATAAAGTTTGATGTGAATAATACTCTTTATTATCCTTTTTTCACTCATTATATTGGAGAAAAAAAAATCACTGAGCTTCCCAACTGTGTATCCAAGAAATACCAGGTGTATGCTGAGTTTAAGTTGACTCCTGGGTGTAGGACAAGGCTTCGGAGAGGCTGGGAATGACTGGGAATATTTCACTTCTGAGTAACAGCTGTGAGAGCGGTGAAAAGGGGGTGTGAAAGTTGTTGTTACGGGAGATTTTTCTTTATTTGAGCTTATCCAGGGATTATTCGTGGTGGATTATCCCACTTTACATGGAAAGGCAGGATTTTCTGCTGGTTCTTCTAATGACTGCCAAGTTCCTGGGTTTTTCAGTGTGTTGTTAGGCAGGGCTGTGTAATACCCTGTGGAAATTGCTAAATTCAATGTATTACCCTGAAACAGGGAGCTCTGGTGAGCAGCACTTCCAGGGGTGTCATTTTAGCAGTGGCTGCAGAGCCACCATCTGGATAATTCCTGCCATTTGTGGAAGGCACAAAGTAAAGGTTGTGTGAAAATATTTCTAAGTCAAGCAGGACAGGCTAATGGCTGAGAAGGCAGCCTCCCCTAATTAATCTGTTCATTAGGGACTGGATAGAGAAACAGCAAATCTGTAACAGTTATCTCCCACCTCGATTTAGAGGGATTGGAGTATTTCTAGACCAGTTTATTTATCCCCATCTATGAATTTCCCTGAATTAAGAGGCAGCACGTTCTCATCACACCTTTCCTGTACCTTTCTTCACACTGGAAATGATTTTCTGGTCTCACAAACCCCAAAATTCTGTGTTTGGAAAGCAGACTCAGCTGTGGCACATTCCCCCAAGGAATTCATCCATGGAGCACCTTACCTGTGGCTAAAGGAATCAAGTGGGATAAGGAAACTCTGAAAATTCAGTGTGTGTTAAAGGCACTTCAAACTTTCTGGTGTTCCTGGTCTGCTTGGTGGTAAAAACTTTTCCTCTTTGTTATGAATTTTCCTCTTATCTCTGGGGATGACTCCCAGGCTCGTTGCCTCAGTGTCCTCAGCTGCCTTTTTTTATGGATGGAGCTTTTCTGCCCTGATTTCTCCTGTTATCTTTGAACCATGGCTGAGTGTTGCCATTCTGCTGTTGGATTTAAAACCTCCTTAATGAATTTTTGGTGAGCACAAGTGGTATTTTCTTTTACTTTTTGCATCAGAACTGAACATTCAGTGCTAAGGCAATGGGAGAGTATAAAACAATAAATTTAACTTTCAAGCAAATACCGCTTTTTCTTTTTGCTTCCTCCTGCCACAAGATAAAAAACCCATAATATCGATTTGACCTGAACATTTATCTTTCTGTTTGCTTTCTTCCAGGTCCAGGATGGAACATTCCTGCTCGCTCCTGCTGCTCTGTGTTAGTTTCATTTTTGCACAAGCTCTGCCACCCAATGGAACTGAACTGCCCAAAACTACCACAACAACCAGTAAGGACGTGATCTGTGGGGGGAGGATGGGCATGGAAAGGGATTTCAGGGAGGTTTCCCTGGTGGCACAGTCCAGGATGTTTCTGCAGGACTTTGACCCCACTAACACAGTTCTGATGGTGCCAGGTGCCCTCTGGGTTTGGTCTCCACGTGAGCGGTGTTGGGGTTTTGCTTTCTCTTTCCCATGGATGGGAAAACCCAGGATGGCTTTGGGAGAGGTGGAGGAGCACAGGGAGTCCCCTGCCTGGGCTGCGAGGTCTGCACGGCCCAGGAGCTGCCCCCGGGGATCTGATGGGATGTGGACATGGATAATAGGAGGTGAATTTTCATTAGACAGCAGGATGGATCTGTTTAAACACCAGGAGGAACCCTTACACGAGTTCTGTGTTTCCTCATGCAAAGACTCGAGGAGGGGGTGAAGTGCAGGTGTCCTGTGTGAGGTCCTGCCAGGTGAAAAACAGGAGTGTGTTATTCCTGGGCTGAGAGCAATCTCTCCTCACTGGGCCACCACAGCACCTTTTGTTCATCCTCATTTCTGTTTGCAGGATTTCTTCCTCTTCAAGGCCTCCCACAGCCACATCCTAACATGTGACAGTCCTGGGGAAGGGCTGTTCCAGGGGAATGGGGTTTTATGAGGAAGTGCCCAAGGCCAGGCTGGACATCGGGGCTTGGAGCAGCGTGGGGCAGTGGAAGGTGTCCCTGCCCATGGCTGGGGTGGGATGGGATCATCTTTGAGGTCCCTTGCAGCCCAGACCAGGGAGATGAAGCTGCTGATGTCCCAAATAAACAATGTGACCAAGTGTTGACGACTGTTCAGGTGACTGGTGTTGACACCCAGTGTTTATAGGAGGCTGATTTATGCTTTATTTGCTTTTAATCTGCCTGTGAACTTTACACCCCTGGGGACGGAGAGCTGAGCAGGAATCAATGCCAGGCTTGGCTCATGGCCCCTTGCATTGTTTCAGTTCTTGGTTGTAGTAATTTAAGTGGAAATAAGGGAGATTTAGATGGGATATTGGGCAGGAATTGTTCCCTGGGAGGGTGGGCAGGCCCTGGCACAGGGTGCCCAGAGCAGCTGTGGCTGCCCCTGGATCCCTGGCAGTGTCCAAGGCCAGGCTGGACATTGGGGCTGGGAGCAGCCTGGGACAGTGGAAGGTGTCCCTGCCCATGGCAGGGGTGGGACAGAATCATCTTTGAGGGTCTTTCCAGCCCAAACCTGTCTTTGATTCGCTGCTAATTTAGGTGTGAGCATTTGCCTTCTCCAGAATCCGAGGGCAGGGTGGGTGCAGCTCTTCCTGGGCACTCCCAGAGCTCAGAAGGGGAAGTGGAGGTTGGGGAACAAGGAGCTCCACCATCAGCAGTGACAATCTGAGTGTGGCTGTGCTTCGTGCTCCCAAAATAACCAAATTATGAATAGAAATGAAGCTTTAGCTGAGTGTAAATTTGCTAATTAATTGGCTCGCTGAAGCATTGTCGGCCCCTGCGTCTTGTCTGGCACCTGGAGCTGTAGAAAAACAAGTTACTGATATTGGGCTGAATATGCAAGAATATGGGAATTGAGAAGGGGAAGTCACTTGTTGGTTTTATCACTTCCCAGATTTTAATAACGAGAGAATAAAAGGAGTTTTGCCATTAATGTTGTTCATCTTCAGAGATTAACTGGAAATTGTGTTGAATTTAAGTCTGATAATATGGATAAGAGTAATCTGATCATCCCGATTTTAATTAAATCTTAATTTCAGTGATACGATTCAGAAATGATTGGTGTGACTAAACTGTTTTTCCTAAATATGAAAGCCTTCCTGACTTCACAGTGAGGAAGAGTTTCATCTGACAGACAAGTAGGTGCACACTGAAAATACATTGTTGCAGAAAGAGTTCCAAGATAATAGGATTATCTAATAAATTTGATAGCCTTTGAACTAATACGGTATTTTTAAATATGAAAATAAAGATTTTTGATTGAAGCATAAAGAAAACTCCATTTAACAGACTGGAGAAAGAACTAAAAGATCCTAAAAAAATTCCAGCTTTCCTTTGGCATGCTAATTTGATGAGTGATCCCAAAAGATAAGCTGCTTTTGATTCTGAAAGGAATCGGTATAAATGATTTCATGTCTTTATTTGAGCTGCCTTGATTTTTTCAAAGATTTGCTGAATTACAGCATCAGCTTTATTCTTATTTAAAACACACTTGTCTTGTCTGCATGGGTCGGTTTTTAGCACTGCTGCCATTTTACTTCCTACAAGAGCACCATGAAATTGCTGCCATGAAATTGCTACCTTGAAATTTCCCTTTCAGAAAATGAGAATATTCTGGGGTTTATTGCACTGCCATTTACTGGAAGGTTACCCTGATATTTACTCCAGGTATTTAACTGCATTAAATAAATATAAACCATCAAACCACAGAATGGTTTGGGTTGGAAGGGACCATGTAATTCCAACTTCCAAGCTAATATTTATTAGGATTTGCATAAATAAATTTATATTTCCAGTAGACACAGCTTAATGCTCTCAGATCCTTGCTACAGACTGTTTATTCATGATATTGTCCATGATATTCACATAACTCCTGGTAACTCAAATATTTGTAAGTTCTCCAGGATTAGTCATGGACAGGATTGTTTCACTTCCTCTTGTATTTTTACTTGTTGAGTAGCTGAAATGTGGAAGCAGCCTGGGAGTTGCAGTTGTAAACCTTTAAATACCTTTCCAAATGTTTACATTCCACTGGTATTTACTCCATGAGCGTTCATGGGGTTGGTGCTTTTGGATCCTGCAATTCCTTTCCACCGCCAATGTAGGAACGTGCAGAGGGGAGGAATTCATCAGAGCAGTTGCAGGTTAAGAGGCAGGAAATGGGGCAGCGTTGGGGGTCCTGTTTAGTGCTGGTTTCAACTTCTAACACATCAGTGGGAGTCTGAAAATCAGATTATTTCCCTCTCTGCCCCACTCTGGAGAAACCCCACCCAGGACACCGTGTCCAGCTCGGGGGTCCCAGCATGGGAAGGACGTGGAGCTGTTGGAGCAAGTCCAGGGGAGGCACCAAAATGTTTAATGGGATGGAGCAGCTCTGCTGGGAGGAAAGGCTGGGAGAGCTGGGATTGTTCAGCCTGGAGAGGAGAAGCTCTGGGGTGATCTCATTGTGGCCTTCCAGGACCTGAAGGGGCTCCAGGAGAGCTGGAGAGGGACTTGGGACAAGGGATGGAGAGACAGGACACAGGGAATGGCTTTAAGCTGAAAATCGGGAGATTTGGATGGGATATTGGGCAGGAATTGTTCCCTGGGAGGGTGGGCAGGCCCTGGCACAGGGTGCCCAGAGCAGCTGTGGCTGCCCCTGGATCCCTGGCAGTGCCCAAGGCCAGGCTGGACATTGGGGCTGGGAGCAGCCTGGGACAGTGGGAGGTGTCCCTGCCCACGGCAGGGGTGGCACTGGATGGGCTTTGGGGACCCTTCCAACCCAAACCATTCTGTGACTCTGATATATCCAGAAGGGACCCAGAGGTGGGACTTCCCTGTGAGCCTCGTGGTGGTTGTTTCATGGAAAAAATGAGGCAGCATCAGAAAACTGAGTTACGAAGATGGAACCTGGCTCAGTTTACTTGGTATTTAAATGCCAGAGGGATGCTCTGCTGGGAGAGCAATTTGGAACCCAATTCCAAGAATTAGTTTGCAGAGCAGAACTTCAGAAAGAGGTGGTTTCGGATTGAGGGTTGGGCTGGGTGACATTTAAAGGTCCCCCCAGCCCAGACTGCTGAGTGATTCTGTGCCTGCAGTGCCAGGTGGGCTGTGCTGGCTTTGCCTGAGTGGGATTCAGCTCTGAGATGTTAAACTTCCATTTATTGCTGCTTGCCTCCTGTTTTCTGCCACTGTGGGTGCTGATTTCCCTCCTCTACCTGTCTTTTTTCCTTTGCCCTTCCTTTATTTAATAATTTTCTCTGATTCGGGTTTGTGCTTCATGTGTACCAAACAAATCTCCTGCTTATCAGCTGCCCATCAGCTCCTGCCTCCTGCAGCCAAGGCATGGCAGGGTTGGGGTTTTCTCTTCCAAATATAGCCTGGGAGGCTTTAGTGTGGGTTTTGTCATATTCCCTGTTGGATGTTTGTTTGGGATAGCTCTGGGTTTTAAAAAGAAGATCAGACCTGTGCATAAATAGAGTTGGTTCTTGTGGGATTTCTCCTGTGCTCATTTAAACAAGATTTTGTTCTGTGTCACTCACCAGAATAATTTCAGGGTTAGGGCAAACCTTGCCCTGCTGGCTTGCTTTTGTGGAGGGGGAAAAAAATGTTTTAATCACACTTTTATTCATGGGCCATTTTACCCAAAAATGCAAAGGAGGTGATCCAAGGATGGAGAAAATCCAAGTTGGGGAGGGAGTGTGGAGGGAGGATCACTGATGTGCACACGCTGCTGTCAATTCCCTTTTTCTGTGGGGGTGGCTTTGTGTTTGACACAAATGGAAAGTGGGAACATCCCAGCCCTGGAGGAAATGGTGATGTGCTTCCAGAAAGAGCCACAGGCCAGCAGCACCAGGGATGGAGCCAGGGAGACTTCTGAGCCAGCCTTGGTGGTGCCAGGGGAAGCACAAGGGGCTGTCAGCACCCTCCTGATGATAATCCCCCTCTCCAGTGAATATTAAAGTCACTTTTCCATTATATCTCTAAAAAAATTCCCTTGGGATGGTCTTTGGCTGGCTGTGAGCAGAAATCCCAGTGCTTTTGGGCCACAACACTTGGGGTGGGAGCAGAGAAGTTTCCCTGCTTTGGAGGATTTGCCTCTCCTGCATCCATTTACTGCCACGTTTCAGTCATCAATTTTTGAAGGAGTAGGGATTAAAAAATTATTTCAGGCCTTTGTTTCAGTGTCCCCTTAAAACCTTCCTTGGTCTGGGGACAGTTGTGTTGGCCAGAGATGCTTCAGCCTCTGGTCTGCAGTGGCCTAAGCTCAGTTTTAACTTTCTCATGCATTTTTTGGGCTACATTTATGAATTTACTGATATTAAAACAAATTACAGGTAAAAAATTAAACCACACCATGCCTCACTCACAGGCTCTGCAGGGATAAAGCCATTGGTGAGCAACTGCAAGGATTTGGGAACAGATGTGCCCAGGTACGAAGAAGAAGGGACTTTCTGTGGATTTTGACCCAGTTTCCTTGTGAAATGGTAGGAGGAGAGGCGAGATCTTGGGGCAGAGAATTAAACTAGTTGTGGCAGGGGTGCTCTGTCCTTGGCTAAAGAAATGGGGGCAGTAATTTGGCAGAAGGTTCAACTTCTCGTGGCTTGGACTGAGCTTTCAATGCTTGCCTGGGAATCACTTCTCCAAAGACACCCCAAAACAGTGCAGCAGTTCTGTGAAAGGAAGAGATGGGTAATTATTTTATTGTGTAATTGTCTGAGGGAAATTTCAACTCCCTCGTGATGCAAACTTGTTTTTTTCCCCCCCCTCACATCATGGGTCTTGTCGCAGAGCTAAAGAGAGCCAACACAAACGCCTAAATCCTGGAGCATTCTGAGATCCTGAGGGTGACATTTCTAAGCTCCAAAAGTGAGTGGAAGTGGCTGCATTTTGACTGCGAGGGGCAAAAATAGGGAATTTTTGTGTTTGTTTCCCTGTCAGCCCTCGGCTTCCAGACGGAGTTGCAAAACAGCACACAGAAAGTGTTCGGTGGTGATTCATCTCCATCCAGACACTCCTTCCAAGAGTGATTTCCTGAAACCCTGCCAAGTCATGGCTTCTGATTACAATTTTGTCATGCCTGTCACTTTTATCTTTATACACCACTTAAATGTCATCTCTCATGCGTTTTATTGCCTTCCCTGGCTTCAGATTATGATGTTGACTTACGAGACCTTCTTTCCCTGTGTGTCCCCAGCTCACCTGTGCCTCTAAAGGAATTTTTTCCCATGCCCTCATGCCGTGGTTGAGCACCCAGAGAGTTTCCAGCTGCTCCCAAGACTCAAATGGTTTTGCAGCCATCGATTCTGGGTAGTTGGTTGATCCATATGAATCCTTTCTGAGTTATTGCAGGTGTTATGAGCTCCTCAATATTTTATTGAATCCCAGAATTGTTTGGGTTGGAAGGGATCTTAAAAATCATCCAGTGCCACCCCTGCCATGGGCAGGGACACCTTCCACTGTCCCAGGCTGCTCCCAGCCCCAATGTCCAGCCTGGCCTTGGGCACTGCCAGGGATCCAGGGGCAGCCACAGCTGCTCTGGGCACCCTGTGCCAGGGCCTGCCCACCCTCCCAGGGAACAATTCCTTCCCAATATCCCATCCAACCTTTCCATCTGTCAGTGCTCAAAGACCACTGTAGGAATGGTAAAAAAACCCATTAGAAGTGTGTAAATGTAGTTTAAAAGGGAAAAAAATCCAAAATACCAGCAGCAACAGACATTGCCTTAATTTTGGAGGAGTGGTTGTAGGGTTGTGTTTTGCTTGCCGAAGGTTCAGGCTGGGAGTTTGGCTTCCTTAAATAAAACATGTTGGGTTTTTTATGATTTTAATCTGTTCTGTATTGAATTATTCAGTAGAACTAAAAGGTTACAGAAGCATAATGAAAGTGAAAGGTAAAGAGACAAATCCATAAAACACTGAACAGAAGGGTGAGGCTCAGAGTTTGTACCAGATAGAACAAAGATGTTCTTTAATCTCCATTCTGAGGCAAATCTCATTATTCCTACTCGCTCGTATATTTATATAGAATATGAGTAAATAAAATCTGTATGAAAGGTGGCATTTTTGGGTGGTTTCTGTCTGGTTGAGAAGCAGCTGATGGGCACAAGGGCTCTGCAGCAAACCTTTTAATGGACTTCAAATTCAGCTTAATACCTGTTCAGCTTTCTCTGACTGCAGGTAAATCCTTTGCTTAACCAGGCATTCCAAAAAAATATCTGTGATTTTCTCTGAAGTGAGTGGTCTGCTTGTGCTTTTGAAGAGGGGGAAAAAATTAAAAAATAAAAAAAAATAACTTTCAGTTTGAGCTTTGCCTGTGCCAAGTAATTGTGCTGCTTTTAGTAAGCAGAGGCAGATTATTGGGCAGAGTTTTTGATGCACCAAGCAGAGCTTTTGTGCCGGAGGAGGATTCACGTCTAATATTCCACATTCCTTGTGTTCCATCCCCAGATTCTACCGAGGAGAACAACTTGCACAAGGAGCTGCTGACCTCGCTGCTGATCCTGGTGCTGGTGGTCATCATTTTCGTGGTGCTGGTGGGGTATTTTTTCAGGTGGGTGTTTGTAGGGCCGTGCAGTGGCTCAGCCCCATCCTTTGTGCCCTCCCACGGAAGCAAAAGGGGAGGCAGAGCCTCGGCGCGGCACAGACGGGGCCGTGCCCGCCCTGCCAGCATGAACAGAAAGAGTTTCTCCAGAATTACATGGTGGGTCACAAAGGGCTGTGGGGAAGTGCTGCTTCCTCCCAGCAGAGGTGCCCAGGCTAACGTGGTGTCTCTGTTGCAGGTTCAGGAGACACAGGAAAGCTGTGGTGAACTCCGGCGACAAGAAGATGCCAAATGGGATCTTGGAAGAACAAGGTAGGGAGAGATTTGCTTTCAAACTCTTGGGTTTGTTTGTGTGTGCCTTGTTCTCTAATCAAGAATTACTCAGTGTTTGCTTTTATTTATAATATAACTGACAGGGTTGTTAGTAAAGAGAAAATAGTTAAAAAAAATACAGTCACAAATGGTTTGGGTTGGAAGGGACCTTAAACTCCTCCAGTTCCAGCCCCTGCCATAGGCAGGGACACCTTCCAACACTTGGCTGTCTCATCCAACCTGCCCTTGGAGCAGAGGTCCATATTTAGGAATCCATATTCAAGTAGTCTGTGTAAAATCTTAACTTTCAGTTGCTGGTTTGAAATAAGTTTCACTTTAGGTTGTGATACAGCAAATGTTTCTGTGTAAAACTTCCCTGGGCTCTTGGGAGAGGTTTCACCAGGGTGCCAGCTGAGATCCAGGTTTCTGACACTGATCCTTGGATTTAGAGAAAGAATTGCAGTATTCCTTCTTAAAATGGGGGAAAAAGGTCCTTAACTCTTTGTGAATACATTGGGTGGTTTCTGAACAGGAAGTAGGGGCTGAGATGGGGCAGTTTTAAGCCAGAGGCACTGAAATAAAACACTCTGAGGAGTTAAAAATGTTTCCCACTGGTTTGAGTTGTGCTGGGTTTGTTTCTACCCGTGGGGATCCCCAGGCTGGCTCTGCTGTGGGGCCCAGTTCCAACCCAGCAAACCTGGAGGGGCCGTGCAAGCTCTTTTAGGCACAACCCAGAGAAAAATGATACAGTTAGAGATAAAAACGAATCACTCTGTGGGTTTTGCCAGTTCCACTTCGCTGTGTGTGAAGTGATGAGTGAGTTAAAGAGGGTGCCAGTCGGAGGGAAAGTCAAAACCCTAAAAATACCCATCAGCTTCCTGCTGGGCTGCTGCTCGTGCACAGGGGCAGCAGCTCCTCTTGGGGCACAGTTCCTGGTGGCTGCCGAGTTAAAGATAAATTTTTATCTTTATTATTGTTATTATTTCCGCTCAAGATGAAATAATCTCGCAGCATCTCTTTGGTGGTAGCTGCCAAAAGCTGCCCCTGCAGTCCCTGTCCTGTCAGCAGAAAGAACTTCCTCCTTTTCTGAATAAAACTTGGTCGCATTTTAATCCACTGTAAATACAGAAATCATTAATTTCACCAATGCTTGGCCTATGGTTTGGTATTTTATTTCTTTTAAATCACCTTTATCACCTCAGAGTGTCACTGCAGAAGTTTGGTTGGGCATCTTCCAGCATAAAGATTAATTTGTAGTTGGAAATCTCTCTCTCTGGCCATGCCCTTAACACATGCTGCCCTTGTCCTGACAGAACAGCAACGGGTCATGCTGCTCAGCAGGTCTCCCTCGGGCCCCAAAAAGTATTTCCCTATCCCAGTGGAAAACCTGGAGGAGGAAATCCGGATACGCTCAGCAGACGAGGGGAAGCTCTTCAGGGAGGAGTTTAATGTAAGTTTTTACACATGGATGGCCAAAAATGGGGGGAAAACCAAAATATCTGCAAGCATTAATAATTCTGGTGTTTGGTGTGTGATTGGTGCTGTTCCTATGGGCTGTGCCATGGGTGGGGACCCTTGCTCTGGATAAAATCTGGAATGTTTACTGCTATTTGATGCCAAATTGTATTGTATGGACTGTTTGCCTCTTGCTGACATTTACAGAAGGTCTTTAATGTTTGCCTGAAGCTGCAGGAGAGGAACACCGAGTCTGAATCTCTTTAGCATTGATTTTTGTGATGGTGGTGGGAAGGGTTTTGGGGGATCTGGGTGTTTCACCTCTGTGGGAAGTACTTAGAGAAGAGGACACAGTGTGGCCTTAATATTGCCTCAGTGGGGTTTGACTTCTTTCTTCCTGATAATTTGGCTTTTTGCTCTTTGCTATCATCCCACCACTTCCCTCTTTGCTGCTCCCATGCCCTTGCACGGAGTTTCTATGAAGTATCTCAGCTTTCAGGGTTTTCCTGTTGAGCATGGCCTTGGTCAGTGTTTTGTGCCCAGAGCCTGAGTGTGGTCTCAGGGATGGGCTGTACCTGGAGTCTGTGCTGAGCTGCTGCAGGGCCACTTCCTGGGGAGAAACACACCACCAGGAGCCTGCATTTGGGGCCTTCTCCAGACTTTTGATGACTTCTTTTCACTTCCCTCCACAGCAGAAGCAAAACGGGAGCTTAAATGTCAAGCGTGGATTTGTGGGAGCCAGTGCACGTGTGGATTAGGCAGGCTGTTGAGTTACCTCCTTAACTGGGAGCATGTTTATAGCTGCAGCTTGGTTGGTGATCAATTTAAACCACAGAGTTTTGCCTGATCAGACAGGGAGCATGGTGGAAATCCTTATCGAAGTTGACAAAATGAAAGTGAGAACCAGCTTGACAAGGTGTGCGCTGGTGAATTTTGACTTTCCTGATTAATTTGCTCTGAGGTTCAGAGTGAAACAAACCATCTGTTTCAGTGTTTAAACCCCTCTTTGCTTCGGTAATTTTCTGGCCTGTGTTTTGAGCATGTGGGATTCTGTCTGCACCCAAAAAACCTGGGGTTTGATCCCCAAAAACGAGCAGTGATGGGGTTGGGGGTTGGATGGGGTTGGTGCTCGATGTGTTTTCTTTCCTGTGGCTGTTTGTGTGGATGGAGGAGCTGTTTGCTCCAGGATGAGAGGGGAAGGAAGGTGCAAAGGCAGCTGGAAATCCCAGTGATTGATGTTGGAGCATAAAGCTGACCCACAGAGGTTTGTTATGCAGCCCTGGCAGGAAAGGGGCTGATAAATGCAGCACAGACACCCCCGTGCTGCCCTCTCCTTCACAGCACTCACATCCCCCTGCACTCAGCCCCGGAGGTGACTCCTGTGTCTGCCCCACGGAGCCACAGCTGCCAAATCCTGCAGGATCTGGATGGTTCAAAGCTTTCCACGTGGCACAGGCCGTGGGGTGGGAGCTGCTGGACCCTGACTGGCACAGGGTGCCCAGAGCAGCTGTGGCTGCCCCTGGATCCCTGGCAGTGCCCAAGGCCAGGCTGGACATTGGGGCTGGGAGCAGCCTGGGACAGTGGAAGGTGTCCCTGCCATGGCAGGGTGAGACTGGATGAGCTTTAAAAGATCCTTCCAGCCCAAACCATTCCATGATTTTCTGGTTCTGTGCCTCAGCCCTGCCCTGGGGATGCTCCAGGGGTCTGTGCCCGCTGCAGTGTTTGCTCCACACAGCCTGATCCAGCATGGCAGGGGCCAGGCATCTCTGGGCATGCAGATACAGGGGCTCCAGTGGGAATTAGGAACAAATTTAGGCTGAAAGTGGTGAGCCCTGTGAGCCAGCGCTGCCAAGGCACGTGCACCAACCTGAGAAGTTTGGTCCCAAGTGATTTTTTTGGTAAAAATAAACCAGATGCTGAGAGATGAAGACACCCAGCAGGCAGAAAAGAGTTCTGAGGACAGTTCTTGACACTCTGAGGACAGTTCTCTTAGATTTATGTGCCTGATGGTGTTCTCCAGCACCTTTGATTTTGTCCTTAAAGCCTGAATGACCCTTGAGAGGTCCATTGCACTCCTTGGACACTCAGCAGAATAACAGAGGCTCCTTCTTTTTTTGTTCTGTGATTCCTGTGTGAACCCTGGGCACTAGAAGAGTGTGTTCTTTCTTCACAGGAGAAAAAGAAAACAATTAAAAACCAATTTATTCCTTTCTACAAGGCCCCTACCTCTGTTGATCATCCCTAGTGGAAGCTGGATGTTGGAAGTTTGGGATTATTGCCTGAATTTTCAGATTAATTACTGAAAAGCTTC
The DNA here is from genome assembly GCA_013398055.1 of Ifrita kowaldi. Lineage (NCBI taxonomy): Eukaryota > Metazoa > Chordata > Aves > Passeriformes > Cinclosomatidae > Ifrita > Ifrita kowaldi. The sequence continues at coordinate 35,249 of VZRS01011941.1, read as the reverse complement.
CTGAAAGAGTTTTCTTTTGAAATTTTAATTCTGGCTTGATTAAGACATCCCTGTGGCTCATTCAGTGCTAAAACAGGAGGGAATGTGCTGATCCTGGGTGGGTTGAGCTTCTCAAAGCTTCAGTGGGGTTTTAGGGCTCCTGCCGAGCGGGGACAGGTCAGAGCGTGGTGGCAGCAGATGACCCAGTGCCAGCAGGACTCATCAGCTCCTCGTGATTTGGGGGTGATGGGGAGGATGTGCTGAGGAGCACCCTGCATGAATCACATCCTCCCCGTGGGTGGGAGCAGGGAGCTGGGCTCTGCCCTTGCTCTGGGTTCACCACCCACTCCGGGGCACAAGGAGCTTCCTGGGAAGATGCCAAGGCCTTGCAGGGGTCCGGAGTAGGGGATGGAGAGGTGATTTTGCCAAAGATAATTGCTTTTCATGCATTTTTCACATGGAAATGCAGAACTTCTCTGACTGTTAATGGAAAATTGGGTGCCTGACTTTAAGTTTGAAGAAATTGTGTTTGAAAAGATAATTATTTCATAGAATCACACGATGGTTTGGGTTGGAAGGAGCTTAAAGATCATCCAGTTCCAACCTCCTGCCATGGGCAGGGACGCCTTCCACTACTTCTTTCTGTATAAAAAATGAATTTGTATTTTATAAATCATAAATGTATTTTAATCAGCAAAATGGGCTGATAAAAAGCCATGAGCTTCATTCACCTACGGGATTTCAGTCTGCTGAAAGCAGCTTTCTTTCTCAACCCTCTTTTAACCTCCTTTCTTTTACATTCACAGCTTTACGTGCCATAAAAGCCCCAACAGACCAAACCCACAGAAGCTGGTGCTGTTTCCTGTGTGGTGGAGGATCAGTGCTCCCCGTACCTCCCCTCTCCTCCCCCTGCTCCACCTTTGTGTTTCCAGGGGGAATTCCAGCCCTGTTCTCTGCCAGCCACCCACCCAGGGCTGCTTGGTGCAGCTGTGCCCTCCCTGACCATGTTTTTCCTTGCCCTGTGTGACTCAAACTGGGCAGTGGGAGGTACAAGAGTGGGAGAAGGTGGTGGTGCCTTCCCAGAGCGCTGGGATTTTACCTCGGTGGGATCCACCCTGCTGGCACTGGGGGTTTTGGAGTTCGGTTAAAGGAACTCCAGGAAATCCAGTTCTGGTTTGTCCATCTGCAGTGGCGGCATCTCAGCTGTGGAGAAGCTCCACCCTGGGCACCGCCCTGCTTTCATCTTCACCCTCCTCTCTGTTTTTTCCTTTGGTTTATTTCCCTCCATGACTGTTGGTTTTTTTTAAGCCAGACTAAATTCATCTGCACTCAGCTCTTGCTGATGACTCTCAGAATTCAACTCGCGCTCGCACCGCGTAAAAACCCCACAAATTATTTTTCCTTCCTCCTTTTCAGCCAGGGCTGGGCCTTCACGTGCAGAGCTGATCAAGATTTTGGCTATTTAATGTCACTGGCAGAGAGGGGCTCAGCCCCCAGCCCTGTCTGTGTGCCTGAGCCCAGTGTGGGTGCCGTGAGTGGCTGTGGAGCGTGGCGCTGGCACGGCTGGGTCGCGCGCTCTGAGTCACCACAGCAGATGGCAGCTCCAGGCAGCAGCTCAGAGTTTAACAATTTGCTAAATAACTGTGATCTCTGAGAGGGGAAGAAAAAATTCCTTCTCTTTCCCCAACTGCTGAACTCGTTTTCTGGAGTGAAATCTGCCAGGGTGTAGTTGCCTGTTGGAGAGTAGTGAAAGTTACTGAGGGAAAAAGGTTGAAATATGTTTAGTTCTGTTGGATGCACATTTTCCCTGAGCCATGTGCAGTCAAAATGATTTGTTTTCTAACACATTGACTCTATGTCTTTGTTCTTTTCAGTCATTAACATCTGGATATGTGCAGGGAACGTTTGAAATGGCAAATAAGGAAGAAAACAGGGAGAAGAACAGATATCCCAACATCCTGCCATGTAAGCCATTCCTTTTTCTTTTAAACCAGACCCGTGATTTTGGCACTGAGCAGGCTGCTGGTAGCGTTCATTTGCTGGAAATGCTCAGATAATAACAATTTCACTGGTCAGAAATGCTCTTCATGTGCTGTCTGTGCTTTGGGAACTCTGTGCTTTTCCAGGCCTCCTGCTCGCAAGGAAATACCAAATTTCATGTTGATGAGCTTGCCAATGTGCTTGTTTTCTTTCAGATGATCATTCCAGAGTGATTTTGACCCAAATTGATGGAGTCCCACCTTCAGACTACATTAATGCATCATACATAGATGTGAGTTGAGAGCTGCCCACAGCTGGCCAAACTTTGGGAATTCAAGAAGTAATTCTCTGCTAGCACATGTTGGCCTTTCACCTTTTAACTGCTGTGGTATTTATTTCCACAGGGTTATAAAGAAAAGAATAAATTTATAGCAGCACAAGGTAAGTTGTTCTCATTTCTCTCTTCTCTACAGTTTAGGGCTAAGCACATTTAATTATAGATGTGTTTTAAAGGTTATTTTTAGCTGCAGGTGGTGGTCAAGTGTGAGGCTGGATTTAGAGGCCACAGTTAAAAATGAACTTGAAATATGTGTGAGGTGACCAACTGCCTCTAGACCTGGAGATTCTGCTCTGAGCAGAGGCTCATTTCCCCTCCAGACCCTCTTTGCTTCTCCAAAATTGGTGTCTCCTGATAATCTGTTCTGAGTTTGTTGTGGGAACCTTGGACCTTGGCAGGGGGAAGAGCTGCAAATTAGGAATGCTGAATGTTGCTCCTGCCATAGTTTGGTTACAAGATTATTTTAAAATGAATACATTGGAGAATCAACTAAACGGGCACCAGGAGAGCTGGAGAGGGACTTGGAACAAGGGCTGGAGTGCCAGGACACAGGGAATGGCTTCCCACTGCCAGAGGGCAGGGATAGGTGGGATATTGGGAAGGAATTGTTCCCTGGGAGGGTGGGCAGGCCCTGGCACAGGGGGCCCAGAGCAGCTGTGGCTGCCCCTGGATCCCTGGCAGTGCCCAAGGCCAGGCTGGACATTGGGGCTGGGAGCAGCCTGGGACAGTGGGAGGTGTCCCTGCCATGGCAGGGGGTGCAAAGTAAATGAGCTTTGAAGTCCTTTCCAACTCAGACCATTCTGTGATTTTATGAATATTTCAAGAGAGGAGATTTCTCCTAAAAACGTAGATTTGGGTGTATGATTATGTAAAAGAAAACATGGGGAGTTATTTAACATATAAATATATTTATTTAGTGTATTCCAAACCTGTGGCGGCCTTAGCAAACACAGCTCTGGGTGGGGTGCCCAGGGCAGGGGTGTGGGGCTGCTCTGGGATCTGCTCCATCCCCTCTCCTGAGCATTGCCCTGTTCTGTCTGCAGGACCCAAGCAGGAAACAGTCAATGACTTCTGGAGGATGATCTGGGAGCAGAAATCAGCCATTATTGTCATGTTAACCAACCTGAAAGAAAGAAAAGAGGTAAAGAACTTTCACTCTGCTCTGGGATGTCCCCTGTGCTCCAAAAGCAGTCGTGGCTCTCAGGGTTTGGCGAGGTGCATTTCTGACTACTTCCTGCCCTGGCCCCTGTCAGCACAGCTGAGAGTTCCTGCTCCAAAATGCAGTTTTCATTTCTAAAATACTCATTTATATCAGTTGCTCAGAAGGAGAAATTCTGATAGCCAGTGGTGTCCTGCACAGCTCACAGCCAAGGGAAAGCTCCAATGGTTTCATCCCGGTATAAGGCTGCACTTCTGGATGGGATTGATTGGGAATGAAGATAAAAAATTTTCTTGAGTATTAGGTTTCAAAATGCCCGATTTGTCAACTAAACAATGAGAAATTAAAGCTGCTTCGTTGTCAGGGTGCTGCTGTTCCTTCCTGTCCTCCGTTCCTCCCCTGAGGACGGGCACTCCTTGTTTGCCTCCTGGGCTTTATTTTCCTGCACTTTTACTGCTGCTTGGTGAAGCTCAGACAGCAAAGCCAGTCCATGAGGGCCCACTACCAGTGTGAGCAGCCAGAGCTGTGAAATCTGGATATTCCTGGTGGCTCCAAATGAGAACTGCTTTGAATTTCTCACTGGCTGCAGCTAAAGCTGGAAAACAGAGTGAAAACCTCACGGTGCCTGCAGTTGGACACCCTGTAACAGAGCTGCCAAACCGAAACAAAAGCTGTGTGGGGCTGAGCAGGTTAAAAAACAACCTCAAAGCTGTTCTCACCTTCTCTGCATCAGTTTAAGAAGCAGCAGCAGGGTGTTAAAGCTGTGCACACTCACAGCTGTACTCACCTTCCGTGTTTTCAAATAACCCCACGAGCGCCCGGCAGTGAAAGCAGAGTCGGGGCTCTAAAATCGCCTGTGGTTTTGTGCAGGAGAAGTGTTACCAGTACTGGCCTGACCAGGGCTGCTGGACCTACGGGAATATCCGTGTGTCTGTGGAGGATTGCATCGTGCTGGTGGACTACACCATCCGCAAGTTCTGCGTGCAGTCGGTGAGCACAGAGCTGCCCCTGGGGGTTTCCCTAATCCTGAGGAAAAGCCGATAAAATCGCAAATATGTGCTTAGAAGGAATTCAAGCAATTGATTTGCAAATGGAGAAGAGTGTGGTGCCTCTCCCAGGCAGGGAGGCGGGGTCTGCCCACAGAGCGTCCACTACAATCCGTGGGTTGGGAGAGGTTCTGGATTTCTGTGCCCAAAGGGATTTTCTGTCCCTTGTCACAGCCCAGCACAGGAGCAGGGACTTGAGCTTTTGGGAAAAAAATTGCACTGATAAAAAAATGAGTGAATTTGGCTATATTTGCCTATTTGGAAGAGTCTGGCTCACTCTTTGCAATCCTGTCCTGGGATTATCCCACTGCAGATTAATAACAGACGATATTTTCACTTAGTGTTTGTATTTTACACACACTGTAAACTCCAAATCCCGGAGTCAGGTTCTTGAGTGTGGTGAGGAGTAAAGCCATAAATTACCACGGCAGTTTGTTTATTAATCTTTGCATGAAAAATGAGATGTCAGCTCTGAGTCTGGGTGTTCTTGCAGCTCCACGAGGGATGTAAAGCTCCAAGGCTCGTCACACAGCTCCACTTCACCAGCTGGCCGGATTTTGGGGTGCCTTTCACACCTATTGGGATGCTGAAATTCCTGAAAAAAGTCAAATCGTTGAATCCTGCCCATGCTGGACCAATTGTGGTTCACTGTAGGTATGTATGTGCTCCTCAAACCATTCTTGTGGCTTGGCCTGGAGTTATTTTTATATATATGTATTTTTAAATATATGTATTTTTATATTTTTTATATATCTATATTTTATATATTTATATATTTATGTTTGTTTTATATATTTATATATAAAGATATGTTTATATGCATTTTTAATATATATGTGTATTTTTAAATATTCATATGAATACATATATTTACTCACACATTTCTATTAAAGGATAATAATATGCTGAGTTTTTGAGAGCCCAGAGTAAAAACAATTTCCAAAGCCCTGTCTTTGCTGTCAGAAGTTGTTGTTCTGTTTGGGGGTTTTTTATGAGGGATATCCATTGTTTGGTAGAAATCTGTTCTTTGTCAGACAAACAGCCTGGTGATAGAAATCCGTGGCCTTTGCCACTCAATGCTGTTCTGGGAATTCATCCCCCACTTCTCCCACAGTCAAACTGCAGGTTTTTATGGAAATTAGCCGTGAAATGCCTAAAAAGCTTGGAAGAAAGACTTGCATTCAAGAGAGTTAAATGCTGCAATTTGAAGAATGTGCTTCATACCAATGCAGAAGCAATTCTTGGTCACTCACACAGGCACATCCTGCTGTCAGAGGCTGGTGCCAAGCTGTTGAAATCTTTAATGAAACTAAAACCAAACTCCCAAACAGTTTAAAGAGAAGAACTGCAACCTGTGAGCAACTGTAAGCTCACCACTGAGCAAGAAGTGTCTTTCCAGGAGCCATTATCATTGCAAGGTTAGAATGAAATGAACACAAGAGCAGAATGAAAAGAGAAAAAGAGCAGCTTTGTCTGTCTGGGCCTTGTTTTTAAGGAAAAAAATGCTGTGAATTCCTTATTTGTCTCTTTTTTCCTTGCTAGAAATAATGGAAGTGTGTGCTGGTGAAAAGGAGGGTGTTTGTCCTGGGCAAGCCAGATTTGTTGTTTCATTTCCATGCAGCTCTTGCCTTGCTGGGATTCACCTTCTCTCCCAGGTGTCTTAAATAAAAGGCTTGAAGAAAACCATTTCAATGGGAAAAGCAGATTTGAGTTGTCTCAGCTGAGAATATTTTTATAGCCCTTTGCTGTGTGTGGAGTCTCATTCTGGGCTTGAGCTTTATTTGGCAGCAGCAGGAAATGCTGTGCTCAGTTTAACCAGCAGAAGGAAAGACAAAAGGAAGGAAAATACAAAATAATTTAATAAATACCTGCAGAGATTTAAATATGAAGGGCCAGCAGAGCACAGTGAGGTCAGTGCTGGGGGCTCGTGCAGTGTCAGAGTAAGGGACAGAGGTGACGCTGAACTTCCGTCCGAGTTCAGGATGTGACAGCACTGGATTGTTGGGAAAAGGAAAGGGAAGCCCATCAGCAGTGAGTAACCAGCCCTTTTTGGGAGCTTGTAGAAAAATCTGGCCCAGCCACTCTGACCAACACCTCTCCAGTGAGATTTTGGAAGTGAATTAAACACTGAGTGAGCATTTGGAAGTCAGCAGGTGAAAATGAGGAGTGGCAGGATGAGGATTTTCTGCCCTTTCTTGTATTCGGTGAGTTTTTAGAAATAGGTTTTTTTAGAAATAGGAATCTTTCAGTGAGCAGAGAGGGACTTTGAGGAATGTCTGAGTGAGGGATGCCACAAAGCAGGCTCAGGATGGAGACACTCAGGGGGCTCCGAGGTGAATGTCCAGGGTGGGGAAGTCACCAGCTTTAGCAGGAACGTGCAGGGATGGAATCCAGAGCTGATCTGATCAGGGAACCGTGGGGAGGGAGCAGGGATGTGTAAAAAGGGCTGTCAGGGCTGGAAAGGGAAGTGAGGAAGCTGTGCTTGGGGCTCAGGGGTGGAAGTCCCAGGAGTGAGCAGTGAGGGGAGATCCATGCTCAGAGGTGGCTTCCAGGGCTGTCAGGAGGAGGAAAAGTGGGAATTAAGACATGAGGGGGATTCCTCATGGTGCCAGAGGCCCAACATGGATGGGTGGAAGGGAGAGGGAAGGGAATCCCATCGTCCCTCCTGACCTGTGGAGCAGAGGAGCTCCTGGGCTTTGGTTTCACTGCTGTTAAAGCGTGTGTGGGATATGAAATAATTCTACTACAAACACAATAATGTTTTTTTCTGACGTTATTTAAAACCTAACGTTGCCTTGCTGAGAATTGCTTTGTATTTTTGAGGCCGTGAGGGGAGGGGAGATGTTTTTATCGTGTTCCTGGAGGTGTTTGTGGCCATTGCAGCCAAGCAAACTGCCCGGAGGTTCAAGGAAAGCCCCTAATGACTAGTACAGGATGCCATGCCCTTTTCCTCTGGAAGGAAGAGCTGAAAGTCGCTGGAATTCTGTCATTTCTAATAGTCGTGCTCCCTCTCGTGGCTTTTAAGGATATAAAAACCAAAAAAGTGTTTAGGGATGGCAGCGGTGGGAAATGTGGAGCTAAAGATTACTAAAAGAATAATTGAAATTTCATCTTAACCTGAATTATTACAGATGGTCCAGCAGATTTTTTTTTTCCAATGTCTTTTTAAATATAATTCTGATGGCATCAGCTGGGAAGGGCTGAGTTTTTATGTTAAAAACACCCCTCTTTTTTTGCTGTCCTTGTTAAAATGAAAAAGGGAGAAGTTTAGATTGGATATGATGAAAAATCTCTTCACTGAAAGGTAGCCAGGCATTGGGACAAGCCACAGGGGGTGGAATCCCCATCCCTGGAGAGATATAAAAGTCCTGTGGATGTGGCACTTGGGGACATGGGGGGAACAGTTGGACTTGAGGATCTGAGACATTTTTTCCAGCCTTAATGATTCCACAATTCTGTGAAATTTAATGTTTCCCAGTGGGTGTTTCAGTCCAGTCTGAGCATGAGGCTCACTGCTGCAGCAATCCCTGCAGGCTGGGCGTTTCCATGGGGGATTTGGTGTGTGTGGGAACCCAAAGTGCAGAGAATATTTCTCTGCCTGTTTTGAAGGGTTCTACCCCCCCGAACAACACTGGTTTTGACCTTCGTCCATGGAGAAAATTACCAACACTCTGGGAAGAATTAGAATCAACACTGGTGTAAACGAGGTGATAGAGTAGTCACAGGGTGAAAAATTTAGAGGCTTTGGGTTTGTTAATGTAGTAAATAGATAAAAGCTAAAAACTTCAACATGAGGATTGTTGTTGTTCTCCAGGGCTGCTTCTTCTTATTCTTCTACCACTCCATATTTTCAGTAAAAGTAATTTAGGGTGATTGGATAAAAAATTCCGCAGTTCCTGTACACTCAAGAGTGTGATTTATTGAACATTGGTAGAAAAGTAAATATATCTTTTGTTTTAAGCTTTCATTGGGTGATTTACCTTTAAAAGGGCTGGGTAATCTTGATAACTGGGGCTTTCTTCTGCATTCTTTACTGGGTGCTGTGTCCAGCTCTCTCTTCCTCTGATAAAACTTAATAAAACAACGATCTGGAAGCAAAGAATCTGAAGACTCCTCTCATCTTTTCCACCTTCTAGCCAGGACTCTATAAGTCTCCCTCATCAGGGGAGATTCCATCAATCACAGTGAAGTGATGGGTGTGTTTGTTCCCTCCCCAGCGCTGGCGTGGGGCGCACGGGCACCTTCATCGTCATCGACGCCATCATCGACATGATGCACGCGGAGCACAAGGTGGACGTGTTCGAGTTCGTCTCCAGGATCCGCAATCAGCGGCCCCAGATGGTTCAGACAGACGTGAGTGCCCCTGAATCACCTGGAATTCCAGCTTTGCCTGGGCAGAGAGGGAAATGCTGCTCTATTCGCACTCCCTTGTGCAGCTCAGTGTGTCCCGTGCTGTCGCACACCTGGAAAAGGTCAGGTTGGATGGAGCTTGGAGCAGCCTGGGATAGTGGGAGGTGTCCCTGCCCATGGCAGGGGTGGAATGGATGGGATTTAAAGTCCCTTCCAACCCCAGCCATTCTGGGATTTTCTAATTCCAAAGCCCAGTGGAAGGATGGGGGAGAAGGTACAGGTGAAGACCACACATAAAACACATAATTTTTAGGAGTCATTTCCAGGTTTTCCCGTGCACATGAGAGTGGAATGTCAGAAAATGTCAGTGATGTAACAGGAAAACTCTGGTGTAGCTTAATAATTTCTAATTATTGTTATTTTAATAATCAGTAGACTGTACCCCAGACAGTGGCAAGACAAGGAGCAGTGGTTTTGAACTGCCAGAGGGCAGGAATGGGTGGGATATTGGGCAGGAATTGTTCCCTGGGAGGGTGGGCAGGCCCTGGCACAGAGTGCCCAGAGCAGCTGTGGCTGCCCCTGGCTCCCTGGCAGTGCCCAAGGCCAGGCTGGACATTGGGGCTGGGAGCAGCCTGGGACAGTGGGAGGGGTCCCTGCCATGGCAGGGGTGGCACTGGGGGGGCTTTGAGGTCCCTTCCAAGCCAAACCATTCTGTGGTTTTAAATGAAAGAAATCCCAGAATTCCTAATTTCCCTCCCTTCATCTCCTCCCTGTCCCCTCCAGATGCAATATTCCTTCATTTACCAAGCCTTACTTGAGTACTACCTCTATGGGGACACGGAGCTGGATGTGTCATCCCTGGAAAAACACCTCCAGACATCCCACAACGCTGCACCAAACCTGGTCAAAATAGGGCTGGAAGAGGAGTTTAAAGTAAGTATGGAAATCTTTGCCATAGGATTCCTAAGATTTAAGCCAAGAGGATAAAACTGTAACCTTAAAGGTGCATGAAAGGGAAGTTGTTTTGTTTTGTGGTTGTTGTGAATGGGGCCTTGCTGAACATCCTGTTCCCTAAATGCTCACTCAGGGCTGTGTGTTCCATAGCCTTTCCCTAAATGTTTTTTGTTTGTTTATGAAAGAAAAGGGGAGTGATTCCCTGGGTCTGGTGCTGGTTGCCAGATCAGATAATGCTGGAAGAAGAAGCTGGATTAGGTGCTCCTAATCTGCATCCCAGTGGGATTGTTAACTCCGAGGACACTGACAGCAGGGAGAACTGCAGAGAGTTTACAGGGCTGGTGCTGAGTGTCCAGACTGTCAGGAGAAAAGCCTCAAAAAAACCCCCAAAAAACCCATTTCTGATCGGTGGAGAAACCCCAGATGAAGCAAACCACACTGGCTGGCTGTGATCATTGTTAAAATGATTTCCGTGCCCTGAGGAATAGTTATGATTTTGTTTCTGCTGAAATACTTATTTTCTATATAGAGATAAACTACTAATTGACATCTGGGGGTTCACTGGAGTTCTCTCTTTGCTTTAGGCAATTAATTTAACCAGAAATTGGGAACTGGGTAAAGAAAATGATGTAAAAATAAGTTTGATGATAGAGCAACAAGTTCAAAAATCAACAGTATTGAGGGCAGGAAGATTAGATTGGATACTGTGGAGGAATTTTTGGCTGTGAGGGTGGGCAGGCCCTGGCACAGGGTGCCCAGAGCAGCTGTGGCTGCCCCTGGATCCCTGGCAGTGCCCCAGGCCAGGCTGGAGCAGCCTGGGATAGTGGGAGGTGTCTTTAAGGTGTCCCCATGGGCTCTAAGGTCCCTCCAAGCCAAACCATTCTGGGATTCTGTGACTCTTTCTGAATTGTTGTAGGCAGGACCATGAAGTGGCTTTTGTGCAGAGTCAGGCTCCCTGTGGCTGTGGCACTGATTTAGCCCCAGTAAAGTCCCTGGAGGGCCCTGTGAGGGCAGGAGGTGCTCAGTGACCCCACTCCTGTCCCTGTGCTCTCACCCTCCCGCGTGGTTTCTTGCAGAAGCTGACCAACGTGCGCATCATGAAGGAGAACATGAGAACTGGCAACCTTCCAGCCAACATGAAGAAAGCCAGAGTCATCCAGATCATCCCCTGTAAGAGCCCAAATTCTGATCTCCAGAGACAAACCAGTGCCATCAATCCCTGGTTGGGAGCACACACTGGATCTGGCTGCTGGCAGCAGCCCAGCCCATCTCAGGACACAGCTCCTCTTATGAAGTGTCATCTGTAAAAAAATGCAGTGAATTGGGTTTTACTAAATCATCCCAAAATCTGTTACAATCAGGTCTTTTGAATTAAACAACTCAGCACTTACACCTTTTAAAGCCCCCCATTTTCTGTGGGATTCCTTGCATGGTCTGAGCAGCACTGTAATGTTTGCACCTGAAAATGAGCATTTCAGAGAAGAGATTTGGTGGGGTTTGTTCTTCCACGTGCAGTTAACAAAAGTAAGGCTGGACTCAAAAGTAAGGCTGGACTCAAAACTAAGACTAGACTTTTTTTTTTTCAGATGATTTCAACAGAGTGATTCTGTCCATGAAAAGAGGGCAGGAGTACACAGACTACATCAATGCTTCCTTCATAGATGTACGTACATAACATTTTCATGCATTTCTGTTTCAAATCAGAGCTTTTGCTGTTGTTGATAAGTCTTTTTAAAGAGGCACAGTCGACTTGGCTTGCAAAGAACATGAGCTTTGTTTATGGGAGTTTCCAGATGCTTTTCTTATCTGGTGTTTTCAGTTTCAGTTTAAATGGCTGTGTCATTTAAACCTTGTTGTTAGATTTATAAACCAAGCCTTTTATGGAATTCTGACAGAACAAATCAGCTGCACAACTAACAGCCAGCGGTTCCATTATCTGGTTCAGGTTAACAGGTGTAAATATTTGCTTTTCTGAGAAACAGAAAAGTCAGTGTTTAGCACAGGGAAAGGCTGTCATGGTGTTTGGCAGCCAGGCTTTATTTGGGCAGAGCTGGATGAATTCCAAGCTTTCTTCCCAGCTTCCTGTTGGAAGCTGAGTAACACAGGATTTTATTTAAATATGAGAAGTCATCATGTCATATTAAGCAGTAAAACCACATCAGTGACTGAGGATTGTGAGTGCTGAGAAAGTGAAGATCACATCTGCGTGGAAATAAGGAAAGGCTGGATGTGGCCCTCAGTGCCTTGATGGTGTTGGGTCAGAGCTTGGACTCGATGATCCCAGAGGCCTTGTCCAACCTCACTGATCTGTGATTCTGTGAAATAAAACTGCAGCTCAAAACTTGAGGTAGAAGTTAATTCTAGGGAAAAGCTGAGAGCTGCTGTTCTGATAATATTGTGAAATCTGCTCCTGCAGAATCTCATCCCCTCAGCCATGACTGGAAAAATTCACCCCAGGATTGTGAATTTGGGGGAGATTTTAGAATCACAGAATCGTTGGGGTTGGAAAAGCTCTCTCAGACCATCGAGTCCAACCATTCCCCCAGCACTGCCAAGCCCACCAGTGCCCCACGTCCCCAAGTGCCACATCCACGTGGTTTTAAAATCCCTCCAGGGATTGGGATTTCATCACTGCCCGGGGCAGTGACAGCACTTTCTGTGGGGAAACCTCCCCCAACATCCAACTTCAACCTCCCCTGGTGCAACCTGAGGCTGTTCCCTCTTGTTCCCAGGGAGAGGAGCCCCCATTTGAGCTGAGATGTCCCTGTGGCCATCAGCCGTGTCCTCTCCCCGTGTGATCCCGCTCTCTTCCCGCAGGGATACCGGCAGAAGGATTATTTCATCGCCACCCAGGGCCCCCTTCCCCACACGGTGGAGGATTTCTGGCGGATGGTGTGGGAGTGGAAGTGCCACACCATCGTGATGCTCACCGAGGTCCAGGAGAGGGAGCAGGTATGTGCCCACCCTGCAGCCCCCCAGTTCCCCTTCCCACCTGCGAACCACCAGCAGCAGCAATATTGGAGAAAAGAATTTTTTTGCCTACAAATTCCAGAAATCTGAGATTTTTTTTTTTTTTGCTTTTCCTAAAATGACCACTTGCTTCACTGTTCGGTGTGGGGCAGCGTTGCTGCTTTTGCTGGAATTGTCAGAAAACACAAACGAATGACAGAATATTGTGATTTTTGTAATCATACATTTCAAACTTCCAGTTCACATTAAGGGATGCCTGACATGGGACAGAGTTTTGGGATTTGGGAACAAACTTTTCTATAAACTTTTGTCCCATTTGTCCCAGGAAGGGCTCCCGTGGCTCATTCTGAGCCTGTCCTAATACATCATTAATTAATGAAAGAGTCCTGTGCTGCAGATTGAAGATTCTGGGTTCAACAAGGGTGTTTTGGGAGGTTTTTAACAATATTGCCTTGCTTTCAGGAATTACATTTATTATTCCACTCTGTTTTAAAGCAATATTTGCCATCTGGGCCTCCTGAGCCCTTTTCATCTTAATGGCTTCTATTACAGAAATATTTTATCACTGTATTCTTAGTTATTGGTGTTTGCAATACAAACTGTCGAGAACACACTTCTTATGCTGGATGTCACTTCTTATATCAGAGATTAATAAGAATGTGATAACTGGGAAAAAATGTAAGCAATGTTTGCAATTCTCTGGATTCTGCAGGAAAAATGCTGCCAGTACTGGCCATCGGAGGGCTCTGTGACTCACGGAGAGATCACGGTGGAAATCAAGAGTGACAGCCTGATGGATGCCATCAGTGTGAGGGACTTCCTGGTCACATATAACCAGGTAATTCCTTAAATTTCCAGGTTTTTGGGGTTTTTTTTCCATTGGAAGGCATTTAAAAATCTGATTATGTATCTTAAATTCTGGGATTTCTATCTAAAGCTAAATGTGGTTAATCAAAATCTGATGTTAAGGGGAAGCTCATAGGAAACATTTTTGCTTAAAGCCCCTGAAAATTCTGGTGAGTAAAACAGGTGGTTGCAAAATGGGAGGTGGGGGTAGGATTTTTTAAACTGTTTTGTTGGTGGTGTTATTCCTAGATTTTTCTGCCATCTTCCAAGTAACTATCAAAGAAAATTTGATTAAAGATTTTTCACAGAATTCCAGGCTGGTTTGGGTGGAAGGGACCTTAAAACTCATCCCATCCCATCCCCTGCCATGGGCAGGGACACCTTCCACTATTCCAGGTTGTTCCCAGTTCAGCCTGGCCTTGGACGCTTCCAGTGTATCCTAAGTCCTTCCCAGAGGAAACAGCTGTGCAAATCCAAAGGAAAATTATAGGGGAATTATCAGCAGATGGGGATTTGGAAACAGACCTGCTGGGTCTGCAGGACCAGGATAGAATCCCGGAATATTAAGGTTGGAAATAAGATCATCAAGGTTGCAAATACTCTCCTATAGCAGGGCAGAATTGATGCTGCAGGTGTTGGAGGCAGGAATTTTGTTTCCCCTTGGAAGTAGCAGGTGGCTGAATGCTGTTTTCCTGCTGGCAGAGCAACCAGGAGAAGCAGAGCAGGCTGGTGAGGCAGTTCCACTTCCACGGGTGGCCGGAGATCGGGATTCCTGCCGAAGGGAAGGGGATGATCGACCTCATTGCAGCCGTGCAGAAGCAGCAGCAGCAGACAGGGAACCACCCCATCACTGTGCACTGCAGGTGAGCCCGCTCTGCACCTCAGCTGGGCTGTTCTCTGGCCCTGCTATTCCTCTTTTCCCATTTTTGTCCCAGCTGATGGCAAGCAGACGTGTTTTCCTTGCAGTGCTGGCGCAGGGAGAACGGGAACCTTCATAGCTCTGAGCAACATCCTGGAGAGGGTGAAGGCCGAGGGGCTCCTGGACGTGTTCCAGGCTGTGAAGAGCCTGAGGCTGCAGAGGCCACACATGGTGCAAACACTGGTATGGCAGTGAGCAGCCCAGGGCTTGGGGAGGGAGCTCTGCTTGGAATTATTGTTGGGGAGGAGAATAAAGGGGTTTTTGCAGGGTGATATAAATGATACAAGGTGGCTGTGTGTGTACAGGGCATTAGCAGGGTTTTTACAGGGGTTTTTAGAGCATTTCCCAAAATACAACTTGGATAAATATTCTCTGTCTTTTAGGAACTTGGGGCTGTTAAACCATAATATTTTGAGTGTTGTAGGTGATTAAATATATTAAGTAAATGCCTTTCAAGCTATTAACCAGTTGTTCTTTCTTACCTTGAAATGTGTGGACACAAATTGGAATCATGGAATGGTTTGGGTGGGAAGGGACCTCAAAGCCCACCCAGTGCCACCAGGAACACCTCCCACTGTCCCAGGCTGCTCCCAGCCCCAATGTCCAGCCTGGCCTTGGGCACTGCCAGGGATCCAGGGGCAGCCACAGCTGCTCTGGGCACCATGGCAGGGGTGGCACTGGATCATATTTAAGGTCCCTTCCAACCCAAACCATCCTGGGATTTTATGATTCTCTGGTTGTCCCTGGGCCATGCTCAGGAGTCTCTGCTGTAGGAAGAGCCCAGTGACAGCCCAGGACTGCCAGCAGCTGGGTTTAAATCAAAAGCCAGGCCTAAGAACTGATTCAGTTTAAGAACCATCTGTGAAAGAGCTCAAAAAATCCTTTTAAGCAAAGAGCAATGATCAGCCTGTGCCTCACCAAAAAGGAACCATTGCTTTTATTTAAAATAACAAACAGAAATCAGAACAGACCAGTCCTCAGCTACTGGTCCCAGTTAGGACATGTTGAATTTACCACTGGGATTTGCAGAAGTCAGATTTTCTCAGTGTGACCAAAGCCACATTTTGACACCTTTTCCTTGTTTTCCAGGAGCAATATGAATTCTGCTACAGAGTGGTACAAGATTTCATCGACATATTCTCAGATTATGCTAATTTCAAATGAGACTTCTGCCTTATTTTTTAATTTGTCTGTATAAATAGTTGTATATTCTGTTAATTTATTCCATGTCACTTGGATTGTTAACTGTAAATACAACGTTGTGTTGGCTCTAAAAGTTGCATTTGCTGTATAAAGTTGTTTCTTAAATATAAATATCTTCTAAAGCAAAGTATAATGTTCCTATACTGTATAGCACTGTAAGATGGGATAGAAATCTTTATTCTAAATAACAAGAAATTAATTCTTGAGGTTTGTTTTCCTTTGAATTTTGCCACTTAGAAATATTTATCAGTAATGTTATCTCCCAGTTCTTGACATTTTTGACAGGTGATTTGCAGTTCATCCTAAAGGAAGTGAACTGTGGTGCACATGTTTAAACATGTTTTGTTCACCAGGAAAATATGTTCACCATGAAAATAGATATTTATTTTAATGTTCAAGGCTGTTTTGAAGAGCCTCCAGGTTTTGATGGCAGTTGGATTTTCAGTCTTTCTGTCCATAGGATAGAATCAGTAGAAACACAGATTGGAATTTCTGAATTGACAGAACTTTCAAAGCCCAGTCAGTTTGGTTTTTCCCTAATATTGTTTCAATCGACTTAGAAAGGCAATAATGTGATTTTTAGAATATTTTGCATATTTGAAGAGTATATTTTGCAGCACCTGAATTTGTCTGTGTGAAGAAAAAGGCCAGAAATGGAGTTAAAAGCTTCTCTTCTCTATAAACACCTGCACAATTTCCCACTTCCTTAAAATAAGAGATGAACTTTTATTCCTTGATTTGACTCAGCATGATAATTAAGAGGTAAAAATTGGAAAAAACATTTAATGAACAGTTTAATGCCAGAAACACGGAGTGTTGCAGCAAAAGCTCCTCCAGGTTCTTCCCCTCCCAGAAATGCTATCAGAAAAGGACTGTTGCCTTTCTCTGAGGGGTTGAGGGTTGTGTACAGAGATACATTTTTACTGAAAGTACTCCTGAGAACAGAACTGGTGACAGAAAATATCAAAGTCTTTATTACAGCCCTGACCAGGGGCTGGAAAACGCCCAAATCATGGGGCACCTGAACGTTGAATAATGACCAAGTTTATCTTTCCCACTCTTCCAAAAGCATCTCTGGCTTCATGAGCACAAAGAGGTGAATGTGTAATTAATTCCATAACGAATATGCAATAGTTCTGTCTCGTCCAGCCGGGCTTTTGCGATGCAGCATCAAAGCCTTATTTAAAACAAGCAGCTTAAACCGAGCTTTTCCTTGCTGTTCTTGCACTATTTTATCCCATTCCAATATAATCTCACAGCACCTTGGAGCAATGCAAGGGGAGGGAAGGTGTCCATAGGTCTCCTTCCATTCCATCCTGGCTGGAAAGGGGCAGGATAGGAATTCCTGAGCACCCTGTTCCCACAGTGCCATTGGCTGCTTCTTGTCTTCCCATCGCTGCACTCCTGTATTTATTTGTACAGTAAATTATGCACTTCTAAAAAAAGGTTGTTTCAAGACTAAACCTCGCTTGGGAGTCTCTATGAGAAGAAACACCCGAGCCACAGGGTTGGGTAGGAAAGTGAAGCTGAGGAAGGGCATGTTCCTGCAATTCCATCCAAACTGAGAGAGCCAAAACTGATTCAGTCTGGGAACTGATACAGAGGGGGTCCAGTCTGATTTATAGCACAGGGAGACTCCCAGAGGCTGGAGAGTAATGCAAAGGAATTTCCATTTTCTGATCCTGATGTCAGCATCCTTCCAGCCATTTAGCCCACATTTGAACAATAATTAGTCAGATTTTTGGGTCTCTGAGGTAAAAACTGGGGTGAGTTGTCTCCTGAAGTCAAACCCGGTTCAGGGAGACTCTGAGAGGTTGGAGAATAATGCAAAGGAATTCCCATTTTCTGATGCTGATGTCAGGATTTTTCTGACCCTTTAGCCTGCATTTGAATAATAATAATTTGTGTGTTGGGCAGATTTGTGGGTCCCTGAGGTTAAAACTGGGGTTGTCTCATGAGGTCAATCTCAGTGCAGGGAGACTCCGAGAGGTTGGAGAATAATGCAAAGGAATTCCCATTTTATGATCCTGATTTCAGGATGTTTCTGACCATTCAGCCAGCATTTGAATAATAATAATTTGTGTGTTGGGAAGATTTTGGGGTCCCTGAGGTAAAACCTCGGGGTGAGTTGTCCATGAAGCCCATCTTAGTGCAGCAGTGATGTGGTGTGAGGGTGTGGGGGTCCCACAGCCCCCCAGGAGCTGCAGCACAACTCCAGCTGCCCACGGGGTTTACTAAAGGCCTCCTTACAACCAGGAGTAGGACGGGGTTCAGCTGGAACACCAAATCTTCAGTGAGTACTTGGATTTTAGTTGATAACCATATTCAGACATGGAGGAGGAAAGAGAAATGCCTAAGATATAATTCAGAATTGACAGCTGTAGCTCCATAAGATTTTTGTGGGATTTGACAGGCTCCCCTCACAGTCGTTGTGTGTGCTCAGTGGCTGGAGCTCTGGGGAGTGTCTTGGATTGGAATTTTCCTTTGAATCTCCGTACGTTGCATGGAATTCCTTTAAAATGCCAAATAGTTGGATTGGAAGTGTCCTTCTGATCTGTCTGTGGTTTTGGTCACTGTGTGACTTTGACTGTTCATGTGTTCAGAAGGTCCCAGCTCACCTCAGCATTTAAGTGTTCGCTTCCCAACATCTTTATCCCACAGTCCGTGGCAGTGCCATGGGTTCTGTGTTCCCAAAGCAATCCCTTAAGTGCTGGGCTGAGCTGGGCCGTAATGAAGAATGCATACTGTAATTAGCAGTGTTTTTTAGGCTATTTTTATGTATTTTTTAAACTTTTAAAATGAGCCTGACCACCCCGTGTTCAGTCTTTTGAAACGTTTGTGTTTCCCTCGTCCCATTTTTCATGTAAAGTTACTGGAACTTTTCTGTATAACCAAAATGTATTTAATTTGTCAAATCTTTATAACATATGTATGTATTATACAGTTTCAGCTATTATTATTTTCTTTTATTACATTTCTAATTTGATCTTGCTGTGTTTTTAATGCCGGTGAATGTGGCTGAATTATTTGTATATGCAAATTGCAAGATCTAATACATTCTGATGCAAGAACAAAGCTTCCTTTTTATTCTCCACCTGCATTATTCCCTTTAAATCTTTTAATTTCATTCCTGTGTTGTGTGTTCATTTGAATGAAGCATTCTAAAGGAGTTGAAATCCATTATCTAGATGAGTAATTCTTCAGTGCTTATCTGCAGCTTTTTGGGAGTAAAATTCTGATTGATGTTGGGACTGAACATTGTGCATATAAAGGGTGTAGAAACTCCTGGAAGCAGTTGGAATCCAGGTTCTTCCCAAACTGCATGGTTATAAAATAAATATAGTAAAATTAATTAAATATAGTAACATAATCCTGTGGTAAACCGTGGTGTCATACCAAGATAAAAATACGAGCTAAACTTGCAGCTGTGTCACCAATCATGAATTGAAAGTTCGCTCTGATTAACAGCAATTTCTTAATTCATTTTGACAAGTTTTGCTGTGGACATCTTGCTAAAATCACCCAGGAAGGCCCCACTGTTGTAACAAGGGGCGGGGGAGGTTTGTGTAAGCCAGGAGTAACTGCCCTGGGAGATGCCTCCTCAGGGCAGGTGACTTCAGGATTATTTTTTTTCCACGGTTGTTGAACTTTCAGTCAGCGTGTCCTTCCTGGGCACTGCTCTGACATTGGCAGGGTGAGAGGAAATGGCCTCAAATCGTGCCAGGGGAGGTTTGGAGATTAAAATCTCTTCATGGAAAGGGTTTTAAAGCGTTGGGAAAATGCCTGGGGCAGTGGGGGAGTCCCCATCCTTGGAATTGTTCAAAAAATGTGTGGATGTGGCACTTGAGGACATGGGCTGGTGATGAACTGGTTGATGGTTGGATTTGATGATCTTTTCCACACTTAGCAACTCTGATTCTAAT
This sequence comes from Ifrita kowaldi, assembly GCA_013398055.1. Lineage (NCBI taxonomy): Eukaryota > Metazoa > Chordata > Aves > Passeriformes > Cinclosomatidae > Ifrita > Ifrita kowaldi. Next base: position 15,583 of record VZRS01011941.1, on the reverse strand, counting down.
TTGCCATTGCATGCAAGAGCTGTTAATTTTTTAAATTATTCCTGAGGAGTTGATCAAATATTTTGTGTGATTGGGTCATGTACTTTTAGCAGGGATCAAGATGCACAGATTGTGAGACCACTGGAAATTGTGTGTGAGGACAGGCAGGTGCCTTGGTGTGATCTCAGAAAATAGAAGAATCTCAAGTATTGATCGGTTATTAATTAATTAATTGTTGGTTAATTTAAATAGATACTGATAATTGTTGATCACACAGCAAACATGGATATTTCTATACTCTACTGGTGATAAAGTTGGTTTTTTTCCTACTTTTAAATGTTTCAAAGCAATACCATAAAGACCTTGTGGTTCTGTTTTTAGAGACTCAGCTTTTAGAAACAAGCACACTTCAGCTGTAAACTGTCCATGAAATAGATTCATTTCAGTGGGATATTTACACAACACGAACTAAGGCAGATCCAAGAGGGGTTTGCTCTGTCCAGGGCACATATGTCAAGTCTCAGCTCTGTTTTGCCTAACGCAGAAATTGTTGAATTGAGAATTTTTCAAGCCACTGAACTTCCAAGGGAGTGTTCTTCATCTGAGGAATTAAAGGATTAGGATGTAATTTAGATCTTTTCGTGAGAGCTTCCTTCTAATGACTTTTATCCATTTTCTGTGCTGCTTTGCACAGAGGAGGGGAATTACTCCGTTATTAATCGAGTTGACACCTTGCCAAGGAAGTTCTTTGCACAAAGAATCATTTTCTCCTTTCACCTGTTCCCATTGCACGAGAAACTGCTCCAGTGTTTTCCTGAATGTTTCCTGAACTCCAGCTATCCATAAATACGGAACAAAAGATCCAAGCTGGGTGGACAAAAAGAAAGGAAAACTCTCCCAAGGTGGGAAGAGCTTGAGAAGGAATTATTGAGCAGGATATTTTCTAGTTGAGATTTTTATAGAAACTTTGTCCTTCCAAAATCTGAAGGGAGCGAGACTGTTGATGAGAGCATGGAGTGCCAGAGGGCAGGAATGGGTGGGATATTGGGCAGGAATTGTTCCCTGGGAGGGTGGGCAGGCCCTGGCACAGGGTGCCCAGAGCAGCTGTGGCTGCCCCTGGATCCCTGGCAGTGCCCAAGGCCAGGCTGGACATTGGGGCTGGGAGCAGCCTGGGACAGTGGGAGGTGTCCCTGCCATGGCAGGGGGGGCACTGGGTGGGCTTTGAGGGCCCTTTAAACCCAAACCATTCCATGATTTTATGATTCATGTGGTAGCCTGTGGATGGAGCAGAAGCTGTTTGCAAGGAAGCAGCCCATGGAATAGCTCTCCTCCCTTGTTTTGTAAGTATGGAAATGATGTACTCTGGAATTTGTTAATTTGCTGAATCCAGGGGAATCTCACCCCACTCCTCATAAAATGTACAAATTTCTAACTCAGCTGTGCAAAAGGACTGGCTGGGAGAGGCAAAATCCCTCTTGTGGTCACCTTTGGGATTAAAAGTGATCTGCTGAAGTTGATGGCAAAATTTTCTGGATTAAGAACTTTGTTCCCAGCTCGGGCACAGGGTAGGATTCTTGGGGACCAGGAATTGGGTTCTGTAATCCTTGGGGGTGATTTTGAAATCTTGGAATTGGCCTAGAACACCCTGCAAAGTTTTAATTTGCGTTTTAAACCGGCCATATTTCACTGGGACATTGTGTCTTTTGCTTCCCAGTCATCTTCCCTGGCTTTGAAGGACTACAGCCTATTGGAAAGCTGCTGTTCCAGATGAATTTGGAGTATTTGAAATATAGATTTGACTTAAGAATATTGCTGTGTCCATCATATTTAAAAGTTTTTCCCTTGGTAGTTTATGTTCTTTCACCATTTAAGGTGAATTTATTATTTCAAAGTGTTTGTTAACTGTGGATAGATACAATTTGGAAATGTATCCCATTTGTTCCTAAATTTATGTGGATTCCTCCCACGTAAAATCCTCTGTCAGCATTAGGTTCTGTGCATGAAATCAAGCATTCCAAACATCCTGGCTGCAGGAATGTGTCCGTGTAATAAACTATGATTTTAAGAGAGAAATTTGTTGCAAAACATTAAATTTTCAGGGTTTGTCACACAGCAACTTCTCATCTCCAGACTTCGCTTCACGCAGTGTGAACAGCCTGAATATTTATTTACTTTATACCTTATAAAAGCCCTAATTTGGGGAAAGCTTTAACTAGAATTTGTGCTTTTTAGACTTAAAAGTGAAAACTACTGATAGTACAAGTCTGTGAGAAATGAGCTTCATTCAGTGCTTCCAAACCACCTGTTCAGACACTTGAATAAATAGCCCTGTATGAGGATCTTCATGTGACAAATTAAAATGCTGATTGTTTAATTCCCTATCAAGGAGATTCAAGCACTGACGTGATTTTTCTCCTCATTTTTGACAGCTGACAATTTTACTTCATGGTGTATTCAGGTGTATTTGTCTAAATTAAATGTTCCCAAATTAACCTACCAGCAAATTTAAACCTTTGAAGAAAATGTCATAATTTTTTTTTCCCTCCTGTAAATCCACTTCAGCAAATATTTGTACAGATGCTGTTTCAGAGAGCACTGCTGCTCTTGGAGACACTGAAAACCTTTGCTCTAATTTGTGTTTCCCTCGAAGTCATGCTGTGTTTGCAGGGACACATCACAAAGGCTGTGACACCACTGTAAATCAGGCCAGAATATACAATTATTGACACAGTGCAGATGGAGTTATTCATTTGTGCTGTTTGATCACATGTGGGCTGGCAGAGACTGCAAAGAAATTCCATTCCAAAGAGTTTTTCTGCTATAAATGGTTTGGTTTGGATACATCATTCAGGTATAACTGCACCTGTAAAGGCTCCTAGGAAGGGTCTGACTTGAATATCTGTTTATTAGCAATGATACCCAATTAGATACCAAACAGAATCCTGACTTTGGTATGGTTTACATCTAAATTAAAGATTGTCCAGTAGCATACAGCTATTGTATAATAATAATAATAATAATAATAATAGTAATAATAATAATATAATCTGACCTAAATTAAAACCCCCCCAAAGCTTATGAATTAGACTTCAAAGCCATTTAATTAAAAGGAAAAGAAATAACATTTTAAAAGCTGCTTACATCTAACTGTATCACATCTAAGCACCCTAAAGTCATCACACCACATAAAACAGTCTTTGAGGCAAGCCAGATAACAAAATAGTACAAAAATCAAAAGTTCTGCTTTGTGAAAGATCGGAATAGCAGAATTTTATCCCCCAAAGCACAAAAGGTTGGATGACCTTGTCCTATATCCCTTTCCCTTGCACAAGCTGCAAATTTGGGATGAAGGTCACATTTCATATCTCGATAATGCATTGTTATTATTTTTTATATTTTTTTCTTCTGTTTTCAAACAGAGCAACACAATGTTGATTCTTGATTCTCGGCCTCACGGATCCTCAAATTCAAGTCTCAGTGATGAATTCCTGTTTGGGAGCAGAGACTGGGATCACTTTTATATCTAAATGAAGGTAACCAATTTGCCGATTAAAATGGACTTAAAATACCAATTTAACTTTTACTGCTGCTCACCCCCTCCTATCCTTGCTCCCTTTATTTTTCCCCTCTCTTTAAACCCCTTATTTTCGTGGTTAACAGTATTTTTGTGGCTAGTAGTATTTCAATTTGATTAAACACAGCTGCTTAAATTAATTTATAACACTTCGCTTTGTAAGTGAAGCTGAATTGATATAAACTGATTCTGGGCACTTTTTGCTGATCTGAGGAGGTGCAAATTTGGGAGCAGCTGAGCCCCCTGCAAATCCCCCTCTCTCAGAGAAGGGCTGAATAAGCCTGGAGAGGTTCAGGTTTGGGAACAGGTTCAGGTTTAGGTTCAGGTACAGATCCAGGTACAGGTTTAGGTTCAGGTTCAAGTACAGNTTCGCTTTGTAAGTGAAGCTGAATTGATATAAACTGATTCTGGGCGCTTTTTGCTGATCTGAGGAGGTGCAAATTTGGGAGCAGCTGAGCCCCCTGCAAATCCCCCTCTCTCAGAGAAGGGCTGAATAAGCCTGGAGAGGTTCAGGTTTGGGAACAGGTTCAGGTTTAGGTTCAGGTACAGATCCAGGTACAGGTTTAGGTTCAGGTTCAAGTACAGGTACAGGTTTAGGTTCAGGTACAGATCCAGGTACAGGTTTAGGTTCAGGTTCAAGTACAGGTACAGGTTTAGGTTCAGGTACAGATCCAGGTTTAGGTTCAGGTGCAGATCCAGGTACAGGTTTAGATATAGATCCAGATCTAGGTACAGGTTTAGGTACAGATCCAGGTTTAAGTTCAGATATAGGCACAGGTTCAGGTATAGGTTCAGATACAGATATAGATAAAGGTTCAGGTACAGGTATGGGCACAGGTACAGATTCAGGTACAGGTTCATGTACAGGTACACGTACAGGCACAGGAATGGGTAAAGGTTGAGGTACAAGTTCAGGTTCAGGTACAGATTCAGGTACGAGCACAGGTACTGTTATGGGCACAGGTACAGGACAGCTTTGGGCAGCAGGTACAGGTTTAGGTCCAGATTCATGTACAGGTACAGACACAGGTACAAGAAAGGTTCGTATACTGGCTCAGGTTGGGACACAAGTACAGATTTAGGTTGGGGCACAGGTACAAGACAGGTTCGGTCACAGGTACAGATCCAGGTAGAAGTTCAGGTCGAGGCAGAGGTACAAGCAAAGGTTCGGTCACAGATCCAGGTACAAGTTCAGGACGAGGCAGAGGTACAAGCACCGGTTCGGTCACAGATCCCGGTACAAGTTCAGGTCGAGGCAGAGGTACAAGCACAGGTTCGGTGACAGATCCAGGTACAAGCTCAGGCCGAGGCAGAGGTACAAGCACCGGTTCGGTGACAGGTCCGGGGCCGGGCCGGTTCCGCTGTGGCTCCGCTCCGCCCCGGGCGGCGCCTCAGGCGCGAGCGGCTCCGCGGGGCGGCGCCTCCGTTTGAACTCAAACCGCCCTCGCCGCTTCTCATTGGCTCCGCTGCGCGTCGCGCGCCGCGCCCTCCGCCAATCAGAAGCCGCCGCGCTCCTTTTCGAATGTTCAACGGTCAGCTCGGTGCGTTCGTTTCTCCGTCCGCGGATTCAGCGCTGGGTAGAGCTAAAAGAGTCCCTCTGTCCGGTGCCGCTTGTCGCGGCCGGAAGGGCTCGGTGCTGCCCCCCACCCATGGCTGCTGCCGGCAGGCGCGGGCGGCGGCCGCCGCTCCGGTCCGTCTGTCTGCGCAGCTCCCGGCGGCTCCGTTTCGGTGCCTGGCGGAGGGATACATCCGTGGGGGTGGATGCGGAGTACAGTGCGAGGTCTCGGGGGCCGGCGCGCGCGCGCGGGAAGGGCTCAGTCGGCGCCGCGCCGGGAGCGCGGGGGGGGAGCGTCGGACGCCGCCGCACGGGGCCCCTCAGGGCTCCGACAGACCCAGGTACGGGTGGGCGAGCGGGTGAGGGGAGTCGGGCCGGGGGGACGCGGCTTCGGGGTGACGGGGACCGCGGGGAGGAGTTGGGCCGCCTGACATCTTCCCCTCGGTTGCCACCTAGCACCCCATGGTGGCTCTTGCCCCCCTCTCCCCCGGTGTTTACCTGTCCCCTCCCCGCCGGTGGCTGTGACCGCCCGGAGCCCGGGCTCATAAACTTCGGCATCTGCAGCTCATGTGGGTTTTTCGGCTTGTAGGAGCTGGTGGCTGCCGTGGACAGGGAGCTCTCGGTACAGGACACCGAGTATTTATTTGTGTTCTCTAAAAGCCGAAGGGACTGCTGGGTTCGCCCCAAAGTTGTGTCTTGTTGTCAACAAGTGTTTATCGCATGAAATCGACCCAGAAATTCCGTAAGGGTCCCTCTTAACTGCATTTAATTCCGTTGTTTTTACCTTGCTGCTTTCAGATATAGAGTGTTTATAAAGACGCTTCCTTGAGGATCGCTTGTGGCAATCATGTTTATACATTAAGTAATGCGTTACATGAAAATATATAAAAAGTGTATCGCTTGTGTTGTGGCTTTGGGGTTCTTATGCCAGTTGAGCGCTGTTCCTCCTTCTGCCGTGATCTGTGCATGCAGAGATCTGCACTTGCTTCCCTCTCAGCTCTATCGCAGCCGATCGCGACAGAGATCATCAATTGCCCAATTTCCAGCCTCTTCCCAGCTGTTCCTGCCAGTGCTCCTGGCAGCTGATGCCACTATTCCCTCCTTTTCCAGGAGAATACAACCGCAGTCACTCGGTCTCTATTTTAAATTTAGATCTGAGAATTTCCGTCTAGGTAAGAGATTGAAAAATTCGGATTTAGCTGAGGAGGAGCGAGTTTTTAAGTTGCTTGTGGGACAAAACATAATCTATGTTGCTCCTGAACCTTTCCAAGTTTCTGATGGGTAGCAAAACCCTCCTGAATACCTGAAAGTAGTCTTAACAATTTATGTAAACATATTCCCAGTTTTCTACACAGGGAAACACATGTAAACATCACTGAGATTCTTCTGCTGTCCATTGGGAAATATCTCATCTCAGGAACAAAAATAAAACATGAACATTTACATCAATTTACTCTCATAAACATGTAAAACATGATTAGGATGAGTAATCTGCATATTTTTATAGGTAAGGCTCCTTACATTTGAAGATGCCACGCTATGGGAAAATCGTTGTCATTAAAAGGAATGGGACTGATGGAATTATTTTTCCACTCACCTCAACTTCTTGTTTATTTGGAAGGTGAGAATTTGCTTGCATACATTGAAATAATGAGTGCTTTCCTGCAGATCATGTCTTTTAATGCTTGTTTACAAAAATAAATGTTAATGGAGGAATGGTGTACAGAGGAGGGAAGGTGATACTGGATTAAGGTTGATGTAAGAGTAGAAAGCTGAACTTTATTTTATTACTGCTTTTTGTCCTTTCCTTGCCAGAACTACTTTTATTTATTGATTGACTAAGTTTCTGGCATCAGGAAATCTGGGGTAGGGAATAAAAGTGATAAGACCAACAGCAAATCAAAAGCATTAGAGATTTTCTTCAAATTTGAGAAATTATGCTGCTGTGCCATTATTAACTAAAATGTTGGGAAATTTCCTAATTCCACAGCAGATTTCCCCGTGTTTTGTGTGAAACTGAACTTGTGTTTCCCCGCAGGAAAAAAGAATGTGACATCCGCATGCGGCTGCCGTGGGTGTCCAATGAGCACTGCAAAATTGAGATAAATGAGAACAAGGAGGTGAGGTGCTTGTGTTTTATTGAAATATGCATTGCCTTGGTGCATCTCGGCAGTCACTGAACTCTCTGTTTGATTTTTAGGCAGTCCTGACTAATTTAAGCACAGTCAACCCCACGCAGCTCAATGGGGCTTGCTTTGAGCAGCCTGTTCCCCTGAAGCACGGAGATGTTTTAACCATTATTGATCGTTCTTTCAGGTGGGTGCCAGGGCCACACTCCTTAATTATTTGATTCTAGAGTGCAAATTAATGAAGTTTAGTTCATAAAGTCTTGCAGGCCTTCATCAGAAGGCAGGATGGCTTAAAGATATCTTTTTATCACTTATATTACATTAAACTAAATCAATAAAAATAGAACTGTCTAGAGAGATAATTCTGATTTTGTTTCAAGAGTTGTCAGTTTTAGGGGGAAATTGAAAGTGGTTTTAAGTTGCTAAAGCCTTTCAAATTGAGATGTGTGCATTGTTGGGAAGGGACAGCTCTTCCTAGGTCATTCCTCTTAATAACAGGAATTTAAGTCATCAACTATGTGACAAAAAATTGTATTTTAAAATATTTCTTTCAGGTTTGAATATCCTCTGCAATCAACTCCGAAGAAGAGGCGTTCCAGGTCTCCAAAAGATGAAACCCTGCAGGTAAATTCGTGCCCGTGGGTATTTTCTTTACAAATACATTGGTGATAGTGATATGGTTTTCTATTTCCCTGTTCTGTTTTCTTCTTAGGAGTAGTTTTTCAGCCTTGAAGTGCCTTTCTGTCTAAAATACAAATAAACTCCTTCAGATAAATACTCTCCAAAATTTAGAAATTTGTAGTCTAAATTTTAGTCAAAAATTTGTCAGTTTTTGGTAAAGGATAATTAATAATTCATGATGTTACTAATACAGATAGAGCTATAAATCTTCCACTGGGTCTGGTAACAAGGAGAGATTTGAGTGTTTTTATTCTTATTTTACAGCTGCTTTGACAGTTCAGAATTTAAATGATAAAACAAGATAAACTTCTCTTTAGAGTCTCAAATGTATTGCTCAATGTTAAATACTGCAAAGTTCAAGGATTTAATTTGAATACTTTAAAGCCTGTTTAGGGACAATGCATAGTCTCTCACAAATAGTTGTTTTCAATGTAGAATTGAAAGCTAAACTGTAAAATGTCTGTTTCTCTGCTGTAATGTTGTACAAATTTACAGGTTCTTCATGTTCAGCAGGTGGCAGGAGTGGAATTATTACACAAACAAACTTCAGGAGCCAGAAGTCTTGATGCTTCAGGTTGGTACCGGTTTTCTGGGGGCTTTGTTTGCTTTTGTCCCCTTAACTGCATTTTTGCTTAGCATAAGAATTAAAACAAGGTTTAAGGAGGGAAAAAAAGGCTTTTTAAGACTTTTCTGTCTGAGAACACCTTGCTGTGTCAGTAATTATCTCATCATGCTTAGATCTCATCATGACAGGTGTGAATTCACCTCTGCCATTAAAATTTAACTTGAACTTCTCTGCTGACCTACAGTTACACATTTTCAAGCAAATACTGCATTCTCTCGTGCATTCTTTCCTAAGAAAAAATTGAAACAAGTGTAATTTTGGAGTTACATGGTAGATATTGAAATAATTGTTTACAGGAGCTGTTTCCTGTAGAACCAGAAAAATCCAGAGCTGCTAATTCTGGATAATTATAACCCATAGACTGGTTAAATGCCAGGGTTTCACATTCCTATCTTTCTTATCTTAAATAGCCCTGAGTTTCAGAGAAGGTTCTTTATTATAATTTCTGACAGATTTTTGTTCCAGTGCAAAAAGCCCAGGCTGCTTTCAAGTGTTCCATTTCAGTAGATCTTGGTTGACCATCTTGGGAGGGAAAAGAAGGAATTTTTAATTTGTATTTATGGAACTTATATTTGTAGTTGTACAATTTTGAAGTAACTCTGCATCTCTATTTTTGTTTTGTTTTGCTTACTTTGTAGATAATGCTGAGTGTGAAGAAAAAAATGCCAATGAAAATAAACAAACTCCAGAGGAAAGTCTTCCTGAAGCTTTCCCTGTCAAACTCCGAACACCCAAATCTTCACAGAGAATACATCATGTTCTTAAAAAGCAAAATGAAATGTCTCCCTTTAGTAAACTCTATGAAAATATGAAGAATGAGATGAAAGTGGAAAAACCTCTGCACAGGCAACGTGCCTCTCAACAAGCTGCAAAAGGAGACCCTGGGAGTGTTCTGCCAGAGCCAAATGCTCCCATTTCACCCCTGAACTGTCTTTTTGATCTGGGCAGCCTGACTAAAGGAAAGGAAACAGGCAGAAGGGAAAATAGTGAAGAATGTCCAATTGTAAGAAGAGAAGATGGAAACAGCCCAGGATTTAAGAAGCTGTCAGCTGTAGGAAGAGCTCCCAGGAAGAGTTTTACCAGGAGTCCTCGAACTCCGAATTCAAAGGAGGTGTCAGGAGATACTGGTCAGAGTCCTTTGCAGGGTCCTAAGGAATTAGGGACACCAGGCAGATGCAAAGGTACTGCAGTTACACCCAAACCCAGCAAGGAGAACCATAGGAATTCCCTGTTTGCACTGCAGCAGTGCTCCATAGAAAGGTTGGATTGTCCAGCTAAAGGGACAATGTGCAGCCCCACAACCCCCACCCCCAGCGCTGCTGAGGGTGGTAAATGTGTGCTGTCCACAGCAACGCCCAGGAGGAAGAGTCCTCGGTCTCTGTTCGTGTCACCTCCCAAAGACACCACTGGAATGAATCCTGGAAATCCTGAGACTCCAAGGACCCCACGGCGTGGATCATTGAAACTGAAGTCTCTTCCAGAAATCCCAGCTGGAGCTCCAGGGGAAGATTCAGTGTGCAGAATTGATAACACAGAACTGCCTTTGCCAGAAGACAAATGCTTAAAGCAAGGACAAAACAGCAAACAACAAACACCAGGAAAACCTGTCCAAGGAGTGCTGAAAGAAATCTGGGATCAGGCAAACCTGGATAACTTGAAGGTGGGACATTGTGAAACCCCCACCTCTCTCTCTAATTCCAAGAGTCCCAGAAGAAACAGCAGGCAAAGCAAAAATTTCTTGGACAAAAGTGTCCATTCAGAGGCACCGACTTCAGAAGGGATTATGGCATCTTCTGCTGGTCAGACACCTGGCTCTGGAAGGAAAAGGGGAAGGCCAAGGACCTCTGGAGTGCTGACTGAAACAGCACTGGAGACAAACGCTGGTCAGGAACATCAAGATTCAGGCAGAAAAGCCAGTGGAACTCCAGCAGAGCTGGCTATGGAGGGGTATCACCAAAACCAGGATTTGGAAGATGCCAGTGCTGCAACACCTCGGAGACTGTCAGCCAAGAGAAGGTCTGGAAGTGCTGCTGAGCTCAAAGACACTGAGCCTGGCTCAGAAACTAAAACTCCTGGCCTCTTGCATGGAGAAGACTCAGGTAAATACATGGGATCCCCTGCCTTGTTTTTTGTATTAGAGAAATTCTGTAACACTTTTCTAAGAATTCTTCCACTTGGATAAAATGCAGAACCAATTGCTGACACTAATTGTGAAGTATTTATCATGGAGTTACATTTGACCATAACAATACACAATATGTATAAAATATTCTGGATTGAATCTGTTTCTCCTTAAGGTGAGTTTCTTTGGGTTTGTTTCCAACTTTGAAATGCACAAGGAAGGCTTAAAATGCTGCCTTAGTTTCTTAGATAATCTAAAAATATTTTCAATTGTTCTTTTCAGGCAAGACAAAAAGAATCTCTCAGAAGAAAAGTGGTGAAATGCTCCCTCAAACTTTGGGAAAAAGAAAAAGAGTGTCTTTTGGTGGTCATCTGAGTCCAGAACTCTTTGATAAAAGTTTGCCTCCCAACTCTCCCTTGAAAAGAGGAGCTCTCCCTGCCAGGCGGAGTTTACCCCATGGAAACTCTCCCCGGGCTGTGCTCAAAAAGATTCAGGGGTTGAAGCACTTGATAGATCAGGTAAATGTTAAGAGTAATCAAGTTGCCGAGTCCATTACTGTGATCAGAATTTATAAATTCTATTATATATGTATTTATTCTATTATCTATTAATTCAAAATGAGTAGTAAGCCTTGTGTGATGCATGCTGGTGTCACTCATGAGTGATTTGGGATGCTCAAAGAATCGTCAGCAAAGGCATCAGCAAAACCAGGTTTATTTTAAAGTGAAAGTGCCACAAAGTTCATTGGCAAGGTCACTCTGCTACTTAATGGATGGGTAAAACAGACAAAGAAAAATCAGACTAAAAACTAAAAATCAATCCATCTGAATCTAAATTTGACATAAAATGATTTATATTGGTGGCTGGGGATGGATGAAGGGTAAGGATGGGAAAGTGGGAGGATCAAAAGGAAGGTAAACCCTCCTGCCAAACTTAGCCTCAAACTTGATGAACAGTTTAAGAATCATTTCCTGGATCATTCCCAAAAAAGTAAAATAATCCCAGTCTCAGGGAGGGTTCCCTGGACAGATCACCTCATTAAAAAGAAGGAAATATCCTCCATTCGCTAATGTCTGTTTTTCTTACCAGGGAGAAAAAAGGTCACCCAAAAATTCCCCAGCCCAGCAGTCCCCAGGTGCCTCATCCCCTCCCTCAGGGAAGGCAACACCCGAAGTTCCTTCAGGCTCTGCAGCCCCTTTCAGGAGAGGGCGTTTCTCCATCTCCCAGCCCCCCACACCATTCCCAATTGCAGAGGAGAAGGATGCTGGCACTGAAGATGTGGATCCAAAGGAGGAAAGTGATGTCCAAGGGAAAACACCGACATCTTCTCCTGCTGCCCAGGATGCCAAAGCCTTGGTGACAGTGGCACCCACCAAGTCAACCAGAAGTGCCCAGCTGGGCTTGAAGGGCACTGCCAGGAAGAGCAGAGGTGGGGCTGTGGCTGTTATCAGTGCCAAGAGGAGAAGTGGTGCCTCCAGTGCCAATTTATTAGGTTGGTTTTGACAGATAATTTTTAATATTCACTTTCATGCTTTCAGATACAGGAACCAAACCAGAGAAGGCCTTTTTTTGTTATGCACTAAATAATTGGTGAATCTTCTGAAATCTGCTGGGCTTCTTGGAAGTGCAAAGTGTTGCATTTTCTCATTCATAAAGCAAATATATTAAAGCATCTATAAGCTGATTTAAACACAAATCTTAATGTTCAGAAGTTGAAAAAAGGTAAAACTTACATTCTTTTTGCAAGGTTAGAGTCGTGATCTTTAAAATCTGTCAAGTTCAGGTAGTGTTAAACCAAACCATGTTTATCACATCAATTTTGTTTGGAAAAATGTAACATTTTATAGCAAAGCACCTTCACTTTGTGCCTTATTTTTATACAAGGCTCCCAACCTTAGTCCAGGAACTGAACTGCATTTGACCACTCAAAGTGGTACATAACAGATAGAAACAAAAAATAGGGTCATAAGTGGGTGTTACTTTCAAATCTTCAAAATTCTCAGTGTTGAGCACTGATTTGAAATAGTTTTGACAGCATTGGAAACTGTAATAGGGGGGTTCTGGTTCTTTGAGTTTTGAATTTTGAATAAACTTTTAAGTAGGGTGTATTTTGTCACCTGTTTTCATCAGTGAAATCAGTTTGACAAAGTCAAATTCCCCATTCACCCAGGAATTTTTATTGCTTTTTGTTATTCTGTCTGTTTTAATGGCAGCAGAGCTGTTGACAAATATTGATGGCAGTCCATTTCTCACCAGCTCTTTGTAATGTGCTTTTTAATATCACTGCATCAGTTCCTTCTGTAACATGAACATCACAGCTCTTAAAATTTCAGATCCAAAATAAAACTCTGTTTCCAGTGCTTTTTCAGATAATTTCCTGGATGCTTGGCATTTTTCTCTGCATTCTGCACATCCTGGCAATGTCAGCTTTTCAAAGTTTCTTTTTATTTACAGACTGACTTAGCAATTCTGACAAGAGAATAATAACATCCTTTTCTTTAGGAACAGCATTCCCCTTTTTATCTCTACTTTAAAAAATAATTTCTTTTATATGATCCCTGTGTTCTGATAGATTTTTTCTGAAGTAAACAAGGCAGGTGTCCTACAACTTCCAGCTTCATTTAGTCCACAGCTGTAATTCCCTGCTGCCGCTGCTGTGTACAGAATGATGCTGTGATGAAGGTAACCTTGCTTCAGGAATTTTGGGAGTGTGTCACAAGGAGAAGGTGATACAAGAGAAATTATGGGAAACCTGTGTAGATCTAAATGCAGGATAAATAAATAGTTTTCCTGCCTGAAATTCCTCAGGAAGGTGGTAAAAGAAACTTCACTTAGAAACTATTTCTCTTAAGTCAAATCTCACCAGAGGAAAACTCATCTATAATGAACGAGGCTGAAAGGCTCATGACGAGTTTCTGTTGGGAAAAATGAGTTCCTTTTAAAAGAGGAAGGAAGGAATTGGTCAGTGTTCAGTTGTAGGGTCTGAGCTGTGTTTGACACTGTGTGAAGCTCATTGTTTTGGTGTGGAAAGCCACACTGGATACTTGGACTCTTCTTAACCTTCAGGTGAAATTCCATTTTCAAATTGAAAACATTTCAGAGAACACTTTAGGTGTTGTCAGATAACAACAAACACTTTCCTCTGGCAGACTGCAGAAAATGTGTGGGAACCATAAAGAAATAATTGTCCATTTACACAGCTGAGAGTTGAAGTGGTTTTTTCTTATTTGCTTCTAGTTGCAAAATCTTGGGCAGAAGTGGTAAAATTGGGAGTTGCAAGACCACAGTCAAAGATTGCTAAAAAAAGTGTCTGTAAAGGAAGACCTGTGAAGAGAATTAACCACCCACTAAAGGTATCCTTGTCTGTTTCTTTGTTTTATTTTCTTGCATGACCACCAAACAGCTTGAATGGATTTTGATAGAGAAGCTGGAAGTTCTTGGTGTGGTGTTAAATGGGGGTTGATGTCTCTCACAGCATGTGGGAAATGGAGATTTGTACAAAAGAAATCATGGAATTATTAAGGTTGGAAAAGACCTCCAAGATCATGGAGTCCAACCTCTCATCATAAAAATCAGGCAGGGCTTGCCTTTCCTAATCCCAGGCTGGCTGGGCCTTCCAACCCTTCTTGGCACTGGACATCCTCCAGTCCTCTGGAACCTCCCAGTTAACGAGGACTGGTGATAAATGACGGAAGGAGCTTGGCCACCTCTTCCACCAGGAAGAATCTTGGGTTAATAACTCTTTATTTTTTTTTTCCCTTTACCTCTGCAGACTCCAGAGAAGAAAATCAAAGATCACTTCAGCACAGGTCATGCAGAGTCACCTGCTACTATAGTTGTAGGTAGAGCTTATTCCACCACAGTCAGATCTGCTGGACACGTCCCTAAAGTGGTAAAAAATCCCATGCTGAAGCTAAACATGGATATGGATGAAAGCTTCACAGGTGAGGTTCTAAAGTCTGCTGCTCACTCTGCCAGCAGTGCAGTTGTTTGTCAAAACGTGCTCATTTCTCCAAATACAATTTCTAGGAGTGCCTGAAATGTTTCAAACTCCAAAAAATCAGGGTGGAGGAACATTACCTTTGGCTGCTGCTCGGAATGCTGAGTTCACACCACCGTGTCCTGCAGGGGACATTTCTGACTTGCACACCCCTGAGGAATCTGGTATGTTTAAAAAAGGAATGTTTAGGTGTATTATGGGTTAGCAGCAATCTCAGCCTAGGCAGACTTAACTGAGGTGAAGCATCCAGTAACCCATGAAAGGAACCATTGGGATTTATCAGGTATTAGAAGAAAGTGTTGTAGTTCCAGTTAATTTCTGAGTAGGATATTCTATTATTCATTTTATGTAGTGGGAAACTTCAAACTGTTGAAGTGTTGTTTCAGGTGTGGCAACAAACCCATGCACATGTTTGGATTTTGGTTTCTAGAAGATTCTATTTGAATCGATTTTTAATTCTACAGCAATTAAAATGTTTGGATTTTCTGCTTAATTTATTTTCGAAATGACAAATATACTGCTTATTTCAGGAGAGATGATGGTGTCACCTTTAAATAATTCAGATGCTTCAGAACAGAAGCAAGAGAGTCCGGGCATATTCCACTTTCTGGGAGAGGAGTCATCTCCATCTATGTTTGATGAAATAGCCACAAAAACTCCTGGAAAAAGGAAAGCTGTGCATGAAGATAATATGGATAGTTTGGCTGTAATTCCAGAAAAACCAGCATCTCTGGTGAAATCAGGAAGTAAAAGGAGGACTCCAAAGCAGAAGTTGGAGCCAGTTGAGGTCATGTCAGGCAAAAGGAAGATTTTAAGGACCCCCGAGCGAAGGTCAGAACCAGGAGAGGTTTTGTCAGGTATCAAGAGGCTCATGAAGACCCCGAAGCGGAAGTCTGAGCCTACAGAGGTTTTGTCAGG
>VZRS01011933.1:3428-16119 GCA_013398055.1 Ifrita kowaldi | reverse complement strand
CCCCCCCAATTCAGCCTTGAGGGGGGCACCCCACCAGCCTTGTTGGGGGGATAAACCCTGTAGCCCCCCCGACTTGTTGTGTGTCCCCCCCCAATTTCTCTGTGTGTGGGGGGGGCTCCTGCTGTGGGTGGGTGTGGGGAAACAGTGGGGGGACCCCTGTGGCCCCCTGACCTGCAGTGGGTACTTGAGGGGGGGCAGTCTGTGGAACTTGCTGCAAACTTTGTGTGGTGCTGTCAGGCGCCGTCTGCACTTCCAGTTTTTTTCTGTAGTTTTATTTTAAAAAGTAGTAAAATGGTTTTTCAGCACCCCAGCAGGCCCATACACAGCTCTAATGGGGTGCTTGGGGGGGACACCCCAACCCGGAGGCTGCAGCACGTGCGCTCACCCTCGAGGGGTTCAGGTCTGGTGCCTGTGGGGCGGTGGGCGAAGGGTTTGGGGCACGTGGCCACCGGCAGCACGAGGCTCTGTCTGTGGGTGATGGGGGGCACCCCCAAGTGCTCTGCTGGGGTGCTGAGGTGAAGATTTGTCCCCCCAGTGAGGGATGCTGGTGGCCTGCAGGGTTGCCCAGTTGAGTTTTGCCCATCCCGGTGTGGGTAGGGGATGCCCGAACCCGCACCCCAGGGCTTGGGGCGGCGCGCAGGGGGCTGTGCTCGTGCTGTCTGTCCGTCTGTCCGCACCTCCTGCAGCTGCTGCTGCCCGCTCCCTGCCAGCCCGGGGTGAGGAGGGCGCCTGCCCACACCATGGGAGGGGGATGCCAAGCCTCCAGCCCGCCTTGGCCGGAGGAACCGTGTGCCGGGCCAAGTGCTGGGCTTGGAGCGCTCCGGCAGCGGCGTAAGGTCACCGCGACCGCCGGCGAGGTGGCCCTGCCAGGGCGTGCTGGCTGCTGCGTGCCAGGAGCCACGAGGTGGTGGCAGGAGCTGGACCTGGGGTCACCGAGCCACTCACCAGGTGAACAAATCTCCTTTCATGGGCACAGGAGGCAGCTGGTTCTGCAGGCATCATGCTGCTGGGCATTCCAGGGGCTCTGCTGGACAAGGGACTCCTTGTTCCCAAGGGGATGCAGCGGCTTGGGGCACCCATGTCCTAAAGGTGGGTAGTGGCAACAGGGGACAGTGCCAGCTGCTGGCATGGGCGACGACATGGGGGTGGCACCAGATGACCCACACACGTGTCCTGGCAGCAGAGAGGGAGACAGGGTGGACACCACCAGCACTCCTCGTCCTTGCATGTGGGGCTGGCTGTCCCCAGGCAGCCCCATGTGCCATCAGGGTGACCGGGCTGGCCCTTTTTGGGGTTGTTTTCTGCCCACCAGGTGTGGGGAGCTGAGGAGGGGTCGTGCCACCATGCCAGGTGTCCACTGCTGCCATCTGGCTGTGCCTGTCCCCATACAAAGTCCTGCTGCTCCCCCACTCCTGGCCCCATGCCATGGGGTCACTGCCCAATAGCTCACCACAGCTCTGTGTCACGGTGGGTTCGCGCTGCGTGTCACAAGCAGCCACAACACGAGGCTGGGGTCCCCCCATGGCAGCCCACCCCCTGCCCATGCCCTGCCATCCCTGCCAGCTGGGGAAACTGAGGCAGTGGGGCAGGAGGCGGCTTGCCCGAGGGACCCGGTGCCAGGGCTGGGGAGAGCAAACAGGATTCTTGGCACGGGCTGGCAGTGCCGCGCTCTGCCTGCAGGCGAGGGTTGCTCTTTGCTGGGTGTGCAGTTTTGAGGCTGCTCTGCACCCCAGCTCTGGCTCCCTGGGGACTGTGCCCTGTCCCCACAGGTGACACCACCTCACTTTAGAGCTGGTGAACGAGGCGATTGTTCCTGCCAGGGGTGGTCGGTGCCCAGCGCTGTGTGTGGTGGGGCTGGCACTGAGAGCGGCCTGGCCTTGGCCCCCTGCCCACTGCCGTGCCCTTTTCCAGAGGCAGCTGCCTGTGGGCACGGCTTGGCAGCCGTCCCGCCTGCGGGCTCGGCCGGGGCAGGACCCCGCTCCGCTGGGCCGCTGGGTCACCTCCGTGCAGGGTTGCAACACCCGGGGCCACCGCTGCCATGAGCTTGCAGTTCTCAGCTCGGTGGTGGTTTTTGTCCCAGGTTTCTGTGCCAGCTCCATCCCTAAAGCAGAGGGATGGGATGAGCAGGGAGCCGGTTCTCCCTACCCTGCCGAAAAGTCCCTCTGGGAGAGGCGCCCAGTGGCGTCACCCCTTGTAGAAGCGATGTGTCAGCTCTGAAAGCCCCTGGTTTTCCGCCTTGGAGCTGCGTGCAGGAGGGGGCGGGCCTGCCCTCGCTCCCCGGGCACGCGGGAGCCCTCGGGGTGCTGACATTCCCTGGTCCACGCTGGGTTCCCTGCATCCCTCCCCTCCCAGCTCGCTTGCCAGCTAATGGCGCGGCTTATTCCTATGGCTTTTTAAGTGCTTAATGGCGCGCGGGGCTAATGATGCAGCTCCCTCTGTTCCTGCCGCCTGGATGGATGGATGGATGGATGGTGCTGCCCGAACCTCCAGGAATGGGGACAGGGACGAGGAGGGGCCCAGCCAGTGCCCCGTGGAGCTGGGGTTGGGCGTGGGCGTCCGCCTGCCTCTCCTCCCTCCCCTGCGCGGCCGCTCGGAGCAGTAATGTCACCATAAATGATATTTATCACGAGGTGATAAAAATCTATTTCCAGCGACCTCTTGGAAATGGCCCTCGTAAAACCAGGCAGCAGACGGAGGCAGGAGGCAGACAGCAGGGAGGGGGCATGGGCAGGGAAATGGCTGTAATCAGCCACGGAGCAGAGGCTGGATCTGCCGGGGAGCCGGCCCTGCCATTCCCGACCCCGGGAAATTGATGGCAGCCGTGAAGGCCAGAGGGCTGCCCGGGCACAGCTGGGCGGATGCTCGGGCATCTCAGGGCTTTGAGCATCCTGGGATGCAGCATCCAGGCTGTGAAGGGAGGACTAGAGGGATTTTTGTCTTTAGGTGAGTGGGATCGGGGGGTTCTGTCCATCCTGGGGCATTCCCAAAGTGTCACCTGAGGGATCCTGGCCTGGAGCTGGTCCTGGAGCAGCAGACTGGGATGGGATGCTGGGCTAGCCAGCTTTCCCCCAGGCTTCCCAGCCATGGGGATGGCCCCCTGCACTGTCAGGCACTGCTGGGTCACCCCAGTGCCCCCTGTGTCCCTCCTGGGGGGCCGCCATCAGTCCCAGAGACCCCCAGCTCCATCCCTTTGGTGCCGATGGCCAGGTGCTGATTCAGCATCCCAGCACTAATTACTGAGCCCGTAGTGGATCCTGGCTGTAAATTCTCCATCAGGAGTGCGCTGGCTGGTGGAAAACCTCCCTGGCTCCTTTCCCTGCTGACCTGAGCAGGGACCTGTGATCCCGTGTAATTCACTGGGGTGCTGAGTTGGCAGGAGGCGTCTCATCCTCCCCCACCCACCTTTGGGGTGCGCTGCCCCCCAGGAATCCCTCCTCCCTGCAGAGGTCATTCCTGGCTGTGTGATGCTCAGCCCAGCTGTGTCCCCACTAGCATTAGGGACAGCCTGGGTGACCCCATGTCCCTGCTGCACCCCGGGTGATTCTGCTGGTCTGGGCATTCCTGGGGGCTTTGCCAGGCTAGGGGCACAGAGGACACCTGGGCCACCTTTTTGGGGGCTAGGGAGGTGGGATTCGCTCTTAAAAATGGGGACAGCGCAAGACCCCCCGTGTTGTCCCCTGAGGGAGGAGATTGTGAGGGAAAACAGCTCCCAGCTGCAGGGTCTAATCTGCTGCCCTGATGAACAGACTTTAATCACTTAAAGTAATTAACCAGGTGGGGCATTGGCTGGACCCCCACCCCGTGCCTGGGTGTCCCCTGCCTGGGGTGACCGCCTTAGGGGGGGACACGGGCTGGTGAGGCGGGGGCTGGCTGGGCGTGCAGCTCCCAGCCCTGGATCCTCCCGGAGCCGTGCCGGGAGGGGACAGCAAGGACGATGGGGACATCCAGGAGGATGGGAACATCATGTGCAGAGCCTCAACATCCCCGTGGAGGGACTCGATGGCAGCGCGGGGCTTTGCGCCCACCTGGCCGGGGCGCGCGGTGACACGGCGGAGTGTGTGTGCGGCAGGTATTATCCTGCATTAAAGTTTCCCCTTGCAGATGGTTCACGTTTAATCTGAGGCTTAAGGCAGCGCCGGACCTGGCGGTAAGTCCGTCTTTAGATGGCAGGCGGGAGCCGGGAACGGGCGCTAAGCTGCCCGCGGGATGGAGAAGGGGGACACGGCGGATTGAGGGACGCGGATTGAGGCTTTAATGCCACCGCGCCGCGAGCTGATGGCCCGGCCGGCGTGCGGCCCGAGTGGGATTGCTGTGATGTGTCCCCCCCGAGCGGGATGGGGACCCCCAGATGTGTCCCCTCACCCGGCAGAGCCTTGCACCCACCTGGCTGCGCCTCCCTGCCTCAGTTTACCCGTGAGCACGCGGGGATTGGCCCGTGTGGGAATGTCCCGAAAACATGAGCCGCTGTAGGATGGGTGGGGTTTTCCGGAGTGAAAAGCCCCTTGGGACAGCTGCCTTTCGCCATGGCAGGTATTTAGGGTGGCAGGGAGGGGACACTGGTCACAGACTGCCCGGCAGCTCCGGAGCTGGAGGTGGGTGAGCTGTGCTGGGTTGTGGTGTCCCTGAGATGGGGATGGGGAGCAGGGGCTGGGGCTGAGCAGCTGCACGTCCTGTGGGATGTCAGCAGGATTTGGGTGACAGACACCGAGCTGCATCCCTCCCATCTCAGCTCTGGGTCCCGTGGTCTCAGGGGGACCTGGAGCCGGGGCTGGGGCGTGGTGGCAGAAGGAGGTGGGAGCTGCAGGGACATCCGAGGCCAGGGAGTGACTGCCCCAGGCAGGGCGGTTTGTGTCAGCGTGGGACGGCAGCACTGCAGCTGGTAACTCTGGAGCCTAATGATGACAGCGAGGGCTCTGTGCTGCACAACCTTGAGGAAATCCTTGCGGATTTGAAAAGGCTGATTGTTCCCTGCAGGCCCGGGACCAGGAGTGGCAGTGCTGCTGCCAGCCCTGCTGTCCATGCATGGGCGGGATGCTCACATCCTCCCCTGCCTCAGTTTCCCTGCCTTGAAAGGAGGGTGAAGGGAACATTCCCCAGCCTGGCAGGGACTGGCAAATGCAAGCTAGAAATGTGTGTCCCCACAGTGGGACAGGGACCGAGCAGGATGCGGGTCCCATCCTGCCCGGCCAGCCTGGCCCTGGGGTGATGGAGGGATGATGAGCACGGAGGGAATTTCGTGTGGACGTGGAGCATTGTGGAACACAGCACTGCCCTGGCGTGGGCTGGAGGTGCTGACATCCCCACCAGCCACGGCTCATCACACATCCTGGGGAAACTGAGGCACGGGAGGAGACACGGCCTGGCCAGGGCTGCCGGAGCAGCGAGCAGCCGCCGATCCCCACGCCCAGAGCCCCAGAGGAGCTCGAGGAAAAGCCGGGAGCGGGCGGCTGCGTGCCCCCCGCCTCCCCCTCCATCACCTCCCTGTTCGCTGGCGAACAAATGTCTGTTCTTGCAAAAAAAAGAAGTGACAGGGGTCGGCGCAGCGCTTTCCACATGACCTGCCCGGGAACAGAGGACGTCTTTGTTAATCCAGCGAGCTGTCAGTTCAGCCTCTTCACAAAAGGCATAAACCACTTATTGCTGCTCTCACCCCTGACCCCGGATCCGCCTGCGCGCCCTCCATTGTGCCGTCTCGAGGAAGCTGGCAAACAATTTCGGCTCCGGCTCCCCCTCCCCCCCGGCCGCTGGNNNNCGGCGGCGGCACGCGGGGCCCGCCGCTGGCCCCGCCGGCGTGGGGAGCCGCTGCGGGGACCCCCCTACACACACGCACACACAGAGACACACACACACACAGACAGAGCACCTCCCCCGGCCGCATCTGCGCGCCCGCCGCCTCGCCTGGCAGCTGCCGCGAGGGGATGGGGGCTGCCACAAAGGGAGCACCTCCCTCCCTCCAGCCGTCCCTCCCTCCCGGGGTTGCCGGAGCAGCTGGCCGGAGCCCGCAGGCTGCGGAGAGGGAGTGCTGGGTGCTGCGCGCCCGTGGCCCCCTGGCCGAAACCCCTTAATGAGAGGGGACAAAAGCTCCTTAGGGTCGCTGGCTGGGACGGGCTGGGACGGCGGCTTTAGCCAAAGCCGCTTATGGCCCGGCACAAAGCCGCCGGGAACAGCCCAGCTCCTCGGGGACGGCGTGGACGGGGCGATGCTTGTGCCCTGCCAGCCTCAGGGTGCCCGGGGGTCACACGGGGTGACAGCCGGGGGAGGGGGGCTCAGCACGCGCCGCTCACCCTGTCCCCCCGCGCCCAGCACCCGGACCCCGCGGCGGGGCCGGTGCGCGCTGGAGCAATTAGATGCAGTCACTTTGGGGCTATATATAACCCAAATTGCTGCCTGCAGCTCGTTAGCTGCTGTCAGAGCCGCTGCGGCCGCGGCGCTGAGGTGGTGTCGCCGGGGGGGGCTGGAGAGTGACGCGGGGACCCGCTGCTCCCCGGGGATGGGGGCATGAGGGGGGCTGTGCTCGTGCTGGGGTGGCCTCAGGGTCGGACCCTCGCTGAGGATGGGGTCCTTGGGGGAATGTGCTTCACCCCATGTGCTTCTGCTCCGTGTGGGGCAGGGTGGGCTGCGGTGACACACAGAGGTCACGGCCAGACCTGTCCCCCTGCCCGCTGTTCCCAGGGCTCGTGGCACAGCCTGAGTGAGCGTGCTCGGGCATGGGTGGCCGCTGGTGCATCCCTTGCCCATGCCAGTGGTGTTTCCAGCCTCGTCTGCCCTTGTGGCATCCAGCCTGACCACAGTCTCCAGCCCCTTCCATCCGTGCCGGTTCCCGGCCGGGCTCGCCGGCACATCGCGGCTCTGCCGGCACACAGCAGCCCCCGCGCCGGCGAGGAGCGCGGCACCTCGGGCTGTCTGGGGGCAGCTGCGAGATGAGTGCGAACATATTGTGTGGGCTCCTGGAGCAGGCGTCACGGTGTCGCTGCTGGAGAGCGAGCGGGAACCGCAGCCCCGCCGTGACAAACGGCTCCGGCACAGCCGCAGCCGTGCCCACGCGGGCGCCGCGGCACAGCCGGCACCGCCGCTGCACCGGGACGTGGATTGGGGATCCAGGTAGGCAGTGATGCTCATGGGCAGGCCCTCGGCCCACGGTGTTGCCTGCCACCGCTATGATCGATCCCTCCAGCTGTATAAATTTCCTGGGGGGGCCACATCCCCATCTTGGGAAGGGTTAACGGCACCGTGTCTCACTCCGAAGCCTTTTGTTTCTTTCCCTTTTTTTTTTTTCCCCTTCCCCTCTTTAATGAGCGGTTAGCACAGCTGTAATTGTAGGTTCCAACTTTCCACCAGCAAACACGGCTGAGAAACTTTAAATATGCTGGAGATGCATGGACCCAGCCACCACTCCTCCCGTGAGCACCCATCAGGGCCAAGCCGTGCCGCCAGCAGGGACCCCAGCTCCCCAGGGGGACCCCAGCCTGCTCTTGTGGGAAAGCCCTCTGTTTTCAGGCTGCTGGGACAAGAATGAGGAGGGCAGAGGCTTCCTGGAGGGCAGAGCAGCTGGAACCGTCTGGGGGAACACACGGCAGGGGCTGTGCTGTGATAAAGCCCCAGCAGGAGCCGGGGGGCTTGAGGGCCTCAGCGACAAAGGGAACCGGGGGCAGCCTGCTCCTGCAGCCCTCAACACTCCAAAAACACCTTTTATCCTGAGCACCGCCTCCCAGGCCTGGGGGGAGCCGGGGGACAGCGAGGGTTTGTGTCCCCCAGGCCTTACAGCCGGGAGCTGGCACTCTCTGCATCCCTGGGAAGTGCAGGATGTGGCCCCTCTGTGCTGGGCATTCTCTTCACCTCATCCCTTGCTCGCTCACGGGAGCTGGCACCGAGGCTGTGCCAAACCCCATCACCGGTGCAGCTGTGCCGGTGCTTGCCGGGCTCCGTGCCCGCCGCCTTGCCGGGGTGATGCCAGCCAAGAGCCAAAGATTGCATCCACCCCCGGTGCCCCGGCTGCCGGCAGTGAGGGGGTTTTCTGGGGTGCTGCCACCCGGGAGGGCGGAGGTTGGGGTGATGCGGTGGGGGCTTTGCCGTGCCCGCGGCATTCCCGTGGGCGGCGTTTCCGTGGGCGGCATCGGCGCTGCGCACGCCGCAGCCCGTCCCGGCAGCAGGCGAGGCGCAGGGGAGGTGGATGGGGAAGCCACGTTTTTGGGTGTCCCGAAGGCACAGGAAGTGCGCTGGCGTGGCCTCCTGCCCTTTGTTTTCTCACCCCACCACTGCCATCCCAAAGCTGGGGGCAGAGCCGGGAGCTGCAGCAGGTGTTTAGCCCAGTGATGGGAGCAGAAGGAATGTGCCCTTGGCAGGGAGGGACAGGTGTGGGGACCCTGGGCATGGGGACACTATCCCCTGCCCTTGGTGCCGTTGTGTCCCTGGGCTGCCACACTGCCTGCCCCGGGCACCACACCAAGGGCAGGGGGGACACCGTGCTGGTGGTGTGGGGCACAGGTGACATGGCTGATGTGGGGTCTGGCAGTGCCTCTCTGTGCCTGTCCCTGGAGGCCACCAGCTGTGTTTTGACCTCACTGGAGGTCTCCATGTCCTTTGTACCAAGAACCTGCTTGGGTAGAGAGGGGCAGATGCCACCCAGGACAGGTTTGAGGAGTGTCATGCCATGGGGCCATCCCTGCCGGCTCTGGTTGGAGCCTTTTCCCTGTGGTTTTGTCACTTGTGGAGCTGCGTGCCAGCCCCATTTTTCCTGTGTTAATAACATCACATAACGATGTCATATTGCTGTCACTTCGCTGCACACCTACCCCTGACCTGGATGTGCCTGAGGCTGTGCCCTGTGTCCCTGATCCCTGTTGTGGATGTCCTGGGAGCTGTTTCAAGCTTGTCCATCTGCAGGGTCCCTTGATGTGTGTCATGAGTGGGCCGGCCTCAGCTCAGCGCCATTCTGAGGGCGCAGGCACAGATCCTGGTCTCCTGTCTCCATCCCTGGAAAGATGTGGGATGAGCATCCCCCAGAGCCAGGAGGAGCTGAGCTTCATCCCAGTGGGACATGGGGGATCTGCCAGCTCTCCCCTCAAATTTCAGCGCTTGGTGGCAGAGCACCCTTCCCTCCCAGCCTCTTCCCAAGCACCTCAGGGTGCTGCTAAGCAAATTAGCACCCAAATCAACCCGCTCGCCTCTAATTGGGGGTGAGTCTTTGAGGACGTGGCTGGGGATGAGGCCCCCCCTCCGAGGGGCTGCCGCCATGCTTTATCTGGGTGGACAGATCCCTCCTAATTGAGCAGATATTCCGTGTTCGCAAACAGATGGCTCCTTTGCATCAATTATTCCTTATCTGTGTAACCGGGGATGATTTGCTGACAGATAGCGCCGGGTGAAGTTAAAGCAAGGAGGCGGCCGGTGCTCCGTGTGGAGCCTGGGGGTCCCAGGGGACACGGGTGGTGGGGGGGGGTCGGATCCTGGCTGCCCTTGGGCAGGTGGGACCCATCTCTGCTGCCTTTGCATCTCAGCATCGCTTGGCAGGAAAATAGAGGGGGTGGGGGCTGCTGGTGCTGTGGGGCTGCTGGGTGGGTTGGGGTGTGGGTCAGGGTCTGGGGGCTCCCTGGGGAGCAGGAGGGTGCCAGCCTTGGCCCAGCTGTCAAAATCCACCTTCCCCACCAAGACCCCAGCCTGGCGCTTCCCAGCTGCTTCTTGCCCAATGCTGCTGCGACACGTGATGGGGAGTGATTAATGCTAATTAATGATTAGTTGCTCCGGGTATCAAAGTGCGCCCCAGCCTTTTCCCGTGCCCACAGGTAGGGGATTGCTGCCTGCTGCTGCTGGTGGCATTGTCCTGGGAGGAGGAGCGGTGGCATGGCCTCCCCCCTGAGACATCCCTGCCATCTCCAAGGATCCCACACCAAGCTGTCAGGGATGGGGACTGATCCCTGGGCTTATCCCCTGCCCGCTGTGAAAGCCATCTTCTGTTAATCATTGGGAAAGAGAAGAGCATCCCGCCATCACCGGGGCAGCCGGTGGCACCCCGCCAGTTGGAGCTGGGACGTGGTGGCACTCGAGGACTCACGGGATGTGCCAAGCGCTTGCGGTTGTGCGGCGCTGCCATATGGATTCCATAAATTAAACCTTTCCAGGAAGCAAACGGTAAATTTATACGTTTGCTCGTGTGCGTGGCTCCTTGAGTCTAAGGGCTTCCCAGCAAAACATCCACTGACTATCCATATCCACGTTTATAGGAGTAATCCCGAGAAAAACAGGATCAACATAAAATCCTCACCGTGGCCCTAATGTCCCCAGATCAGGCACACGGTGTCCCCGATGGATGTCACCTGTGGCAGGGGGAGGTCACCGTGTCCCACCGTGCCCGGGGTGGGCGCAGCATCCCGTGAACCTGGGTTGTCCGTGTGTCTTTCCCAGACTGGCACAACAGTTCTGGGATGAGTGTGGTGTCACTGGCTGTTGCTTTATTAAAGCTAAACAGGAGCAGTGACAGCCCAGGCTGTGTGCCCGGGCAGGAGGGTGACAGCTACAACAAACTCGGGGCCACAGCAGCGCCCGGGGCTCGAGGAGGGGGACTGTCCCCAAACAAGGCGCAGCGGGAATGCCATCCCCATCCCAGCAGCACGTTTCCCTCGCCCTCCTGGCAGGGAAGGCGATGGGGGGTTGTTGATCTCGAGTAAACACTGCCCGGTTGAGTAATCGGGAGCTGCCTAACCGGCCAGCTGCCGCCGGCGGGCGAGGGGACGCCGCTTTGATTCACGTCCTCACCCCCCTGCAGCCTTTCTTGTCTGGCTGTGCTGGGAGCCATCGGCCGGATCCAGCTGTAGCCCCGCGGCGGGGCTGGCGTGCGGCTCCCGCGCTGGCCACGTGCACCGGCCGGCAGGAAAACAAAAGCATCTTGTGTCTGTGCGCCCCGAACCCCCCCGTGCCCCCCACCCGCGCCGGCGCTGCTCCGGCAGGGAGAGGCGACGGCGCTGAGTCTCTGTCCTGCTTCTCTTCCAGGCTTCCTCTTCGTCCCTGGAGACAGCCGCCACCAAGCCCGCGGCTGGTGAGCCCCGACACCGCGTGGCCAGCGCTGGGGAGAGCCCGGGAACGGGCAGCACTGCCCCGGACATCGGCCAGCGGACGCCTTTGGATGTGGAGGGTGCGGACGCTGGAGCCACAAGTAGGTGATGGTGGGGGATACCAGAGGGTACAAGGCTGCCATTCCCAAGGGATGTTCCCTGTCCCACTGTGGAGTGACCATCAGCCCGATGTGCCGCTTGGGGCTCCGGTGAAGGCTCACACCCAGCGGCTTGGGGTCGGGATCCAACACCCGCAGCCCCGCTGGGAAGGTGACCCCGACAGCAGCGCGGTCCCTGCCCGCCATCCCCGGGGCCCTGAGTCAGGCCGTGGGCGCCAGGGAGAGCCGCGGTGTTGGGCTGGCTGTGCTGGGGAACCGGGGGGCCCCCGGGGCTGGGATGGACCGCGGCTCCAGGGACTCGGCCGCCCCGTCCGTCAGGAGCGGCAGCATTTTTAGGAGAGGTATCATGCGTGCTTCCCGCCTGCCGCCTCCCTGGACCGGCCTGTTTGCCAGCCCTTCCCGGCGGGCGCGCCGGGCCGTGTTGGGCTGGGCCACGCCAGGCTCCTTTGATCCGGTAACAGCCGCCGATGCCGGTTCCTGGCGTTGGGCTGGGAAGAGCCGGGAACCGCAAGGTGCAGCGGGCAGGAAGCCTGGGCGGGCAGGGAGAGCCAGGCGGCAGCCTGCGGGGCCAGGGGGCTGCTTGGTGGTGGGGATTTGTGGCCCCTCACATTCCCTAAGAAGGACACTCCCCAGGAATGCAGTAGCCCATGTCACCCATCAATCAGCCCCACGGGGGTCTGGCCGTGGTTTGGGGACCCTGTAAGGCGCTGTGTCCCCTGGGGGGGCCGGGTGCATTTACAAGCTGCTCACAGCCCAGCCGGCAGTGGCGCGGAGGCAAGCTGGGAGCCGTGGCCTGGAACGGGCCCGCTGGAGTCAGCCCGGGATTTATTACCCTGCCAGTGGCTGCCGGGCAAAGGTGACAGTGACTAATGGCTTGTTACACGCCTGCCACATCTCATCTGCGCACCGCGTCCGGCTGCCGTGCTCCCAGCCCTGCTGTGCGGGCAGCCTGCGCCGCGTCCCTTCCTGGGGGGGACACGGGGGTGACCCCCCCTTTGCCCCTGCGGGGACCTCGGCCAGAGAGGGTGACAGTGACAGTTGGACAGCTTGGCATGGAGACCCACGCCGTCAGCATTCCCTATGGCCAGGCAGAGCCAGGCTGGCATCCCCGGGAGCACCTCCATATCTTGGGGGTGGTGACACATGCCGGGGTGTCCTGGTGAGCCTCGTGTGACACATGGGACTTCCCGGTGCACAAAACCCCTTTGTGGTTGCCAAACCATGAGCCACTGCTCTGCCAGCATGGTGTCAATCCCATGCCAGGGTGGCTGGGCTGGGATGCCGAGGGGATCCTGCGTGCTTGTCCGGATGGATGCTGACGGAACCACAAATGCATTCACCAGGAAAATTAAAAAATTAACAGGCATTGGCTCGCTCTAGATTAGTAAAGGCAGGAGATAAAAGCGGCTCTTTATACCTTGTGAGAATTGCTGATAAGGGCATTTGTTCCTCTGTATTCTTTAAAAAGAATGCAATAAAAATTTAAAATAGAACGGGAAAAGGGAGTTGGAGGGGGGGGAAGCA
>VZRS01011931.1:0-21405 GCA_013398055.1 Ifrita kowaldi | reverse complement strand
TACAAGATAAAACTTGAAAACTGGAATTTCTATATTTCACTCTGCTAACCCTGCTACTTCATTTTAAATGTTTGGACCTTAAAAAAAAACCAAACCTGAAGTTTAGATTTCACTCAAACAATTGAGCTATAAATTCAATTCTGTCTTGTCTAAATAAGCAGAAAACCCCAATAATATGATGAACAATTATTGTGTTGAATTTCAATATTTAAAGCCTGAGTGGTCTAGAATTTTTCTATCAGTGCAAATCTATTTTTTCTGTCTCTTCAAACTCTAAATTTTTGTGCCAGTTTGCCTTGAAATCGGTAATCTCTTCACTTAAGTTTCCTTCGCTGAGCTCAAACAAATGTAACAGTGATGGTGTTTCCAGCTGGAATTTTGTGTAGGTTGAAATTGTTTCTAAATTTGGTGTCCAGTTCACAGCAAGTGAAACACTCAGGATTGGGTTATTACAGAGGTGGCCTAAACTTAGGAAATCTCCTGTTTAGTGGTAAGCCACTGCAGAGGAAAGAGAAAACCACACAACCAAACAAACAAGTAAGTAAAAAAAGAAAAAGACCCAGCAAAAACTGAGACCAATAAGGTTACGGTATTTATTAATCATAGAAACCAACTCAGTTATTTTTAAATATTGGTTTTGTGGTCTTAATGTTTGCATTCTCTTCTGATTTTTGTGCTGAATATAAAATAAAAGCACATTTGAGTAGGAGGGAGATTGCAACTTGGTTTGCCAGGTAAGGGAGCATAAAGAAACAGGTTTCTGTATGAAGATTAAGTATTGTAAAATGCTGTAGTGGTTGGAACAAAATGTGAATAATGAACTGAAGTAGAGATTTGTCTCTTGGTGTTTAGTAATTAATTCAGAATTGTACAAAGAGCTGCTACTTCTGTTGAAATACATGGGGTTGTGCTAGGTGGTCGTCTCTTGGTTTGCTATCCTGGCCCTACAAATGTACCAGAAAAATCCTTTACTTTGCTACAGATATAAATTGCATTGAACACTGAGAAGGCTCAGTTCAGAAAAGGAAATGAAACAGCACCAAGGCTTCCTCATGAAGGAAATTTACAGTCACTGTACAAACACGCTTGTCTGTGTCATCTAAGCAAATACCCAGATTCCTGTACATTGGCATGAAGAAAGTTCCTGCAGACTTCAGAACATTCAGAAAACATGCATTTATTGAATAAATTGCTATATTTTTTCAACTCTGTTTCTTCTATGCAGGGTATTTCTGAAGTTGAGTGGGGGTGAGGAAGTCAGCTTTAGCTGCGTGAGAATACTGTTTATGCACAAGAGAAATTTGTAGAGAGTCTAGAGAAAGCTGCCATANGAAATTTGTAGAGAGTCTAGAGAAAGCTGCCATACCACTGCCACATTCACAAATGATCCATAAATAATCTATGTGCTGAGAGTAACTAACTCCTAGGGGGGCTATATATGTGTATATATATGTATAGACATATATGTGTGTGTATATATACATATGTGCGTATCTGTACATATGCGGGTATAAATGAATATAGGTGTATATATAGGTGTGTATATAGCGGTATATATATAGGAGTGTGTGTGTATATATACATATTTTTATATGTAAATATGTGTATGTATATATATGTGTGTGTATGTGTGTGTCATTAACTGTTACAGGCTACAGGAGAAGGAGATGCAGAAGGGAGGGGCACCCCACTCCTGAGGTACTCTGCTGTGTCCAGCACAGGAGCGTCACGGACCGTGGGGCTGTGCAGGGCATGTGCCAGGCTCTCTGTCTCTGCTTTTCTTTTCCTCCCTCTGTCCTTTGCCCAGTGTCCCAATGGCAACCGGAGCTCTCCTTAGCAGGCCCCTGCAGCGCCTTCTCCCCAAACGGTGTGGCTCCGCCGCCTGCCCGAACCCTCGTACGGTTCCTTGCCCGAACTTGACACAACAGAGGGGTCTACAGGACACGCCTGCCTGGTTTCCCCCGGCCCCCATCGCCACTCCTTGCCAAAACCCTCCTGGATCCTAAGGTGGAAATCTGCTAATTGCACCGAATGACACAAACCAGCACCCATTTCAGTTTGAAAATGTCATTGATTGCGCATTGCTACAACAGCGCTGCCTGTAGAGCAGAAATCTTTTAGGATTTCTTAAATTGCTTGGGAGAAGAATGTAGTAAATGGCTAGTGGAAAAGGTAATCCCTGCGCTTGGTTATGTATAGAAGGTAGAAGGAAAGGAGAGCTCAGTATTAAAGGACAAAGCCTCAGAGAAGGACTAGGGAAAGAACGATGACTTATGTCATGGAAGCTGTGTAATGACATCACTACACATCTGTTAACGTCTGCACTTTCTCTGCAGGAGAAAAACCTGCTCACGTCACTACATGAGTGAACAAGCCAACAGATACAGAAAAGAAACTTCCTGTTCAGGGCAGACTGAGGCCAGAAACAGACAAAAGCACACCAGCTAAGAATCCAGAGTAGTGGGGTTTGGTACCTGGGCCAAGATCTCAGTAAATGGGATAACAGGGCCAAGAAAGAAAAGCAGGAACAATGAGCTAGACCTGAGATAAGGATCAGGGTCAGAGCAGAGCCCCAGAAGAGGCCAGAGTTTTGGGGCCAGAGTTTTGGGTCCAGAGTTCCCTGTTCTGCTTGCTATTAGAAATCTTTGCTCTGCTTGCTGGTCAGGAAGCTGTGCATGGCACGGATCTGTGCCCCACAAGTTCAGCAGCTTTAGTTAAAGTCATGGAGCTGCTCTTTATAGGGGCCGATCCCTCTTAGCCAGCACAAAACAGAGGAGCTGAAGGGGGAATAGGGCTGCACACACTTTCTGCAGATTGAGTTTCACTCAATCTGAGAGAAAGATCAAGGCAGCAAAAACTAGCAGTCCCACAGGTACCATTCTCTGGTTTGTCTTGGTACCCAACCTTGATAGCCAGTGCAAAAGATTAAGGGGAGAACAATCTGCCTTTTTTATCTGTGCAAATCAGATATACAGGCTTGTCCACTGTAAATAAAACCATGAAGTGGTTGCTGATTTGTTCCAATTTCTCTGAATTATTACATTCTGCAGATTAATAAGAAAGATGCATATTGTATGTGCAGGCAGAAGAGAAAATTGTCTGTGTGATTACGTCTACAAACAATTGTGACAAATTTAGGAGCCATTAGTATACCTTCAGAGGTTCCTGAATACTTGTAAGGACCGAAAAAAGAATACTCAGGCCGCTCAACAACAGTCCCAGGGCCAAGCAATCTTGTTCCACTCATACCAGCAGTCCATCTCACGGGGCTATCACAGGTGTTCCTGCCTCGTTGTTATGGATTACAGGGACAGTGGGATGAGAAGTTTCTCACTTCCCCGTCAGCACAAGAAACACACCACTAGATGGCAATCAAAGCATGAGCCATAAATTTCACT
This sequence comes from Ifrita kowaldi, assembly GCA_013398055.1. Taxonomy (NCBI): domain Eukaryota; kingdom Metazoa; phylum Chordata; class Aves; order Passeriformes; family Cinclosomatidae; genus Ifrita; species Ifrita kowaldi. The sequence continues at coordinate 18,007 of VZRS01011931.1, read as the reverse complement.
GCAGTCTTGCCAGGATTTTCTTGACCTCGTTAGTAATAATTTAAGGGAAGCCATTATGTACCCAGAAGACCATGATGTTTTATTTAGTGAATCCTTAAATAATGATATTGGTGCCTCAAGGGAATCTCGAAACAGATAAGCACAGAAGTTACCTGGCGAAAGGGCGTTTCTCTCTCTATGGTGCCGTGAAAAGCAGGAATTGTGGATGACTTCTGAAGTGAAATATTACATAAAATAACACAGGAATGTTCCAATGAGATAAAATTAATAATAAAAATGGAGGGGGAAGTAGAAGTCTGTGGAGATGCAAGCAAGCTACTTTCTACATGCACATACAAAGCAAGTATACATGTTTTATCCCTACACCTATGCCTCTTAACAGGACCAAGAACAGAAAGCCTAGATTCCAAACACAACCAAGCCTGGACAGACATCGTGACCTCAGATTTTTTTTTATCTATCTGAAGCTACATTATTGATTCATATGAAAAAGAATTTTTATTCTAAAATGCAGGCACCATTGTTTAAAACCAGAAAGAATTAGGTGCTAATCACAGTACAATGCAGAAAGACACCCTAAAGTTTCTGCTTTCTCTCTTCTCACAACTTCCTTCTGCTTCTCTTCTTCAGGCTCACACAAATATAAATACACACACCCACAGTTAGTTTCAAAGAGAATATATATGCAAGAAGTAGCCAGGTAGGTGTGTTCAGATGTAGTTTTATGCTACCTTGGTGCATTTCTTTAAAAGACCTAGCGGGACCCCTGGGAAAACCAGGGGGGACACCACTCCTGATTCTATCTTCCCAAGAGTATTCTCAATTCAGCCTGTGCCAAGAGAACATTGGAAAAGGACTTTATGTCAACTCTTATAGTGCTTGTAAAGATGATCTATTAGACAGAATTTTTCTTTTAATTTTTCAAAGGTTTGAATTCCTTTACCACATGAAGTAATTCAAAGATAGGCAGCAAGTGCTTTCAACGATAGCCCTCTGTGTTTCCCATGTAAGACTGACTTCACTGTGGTATGTAACACTTGCCACAAAAATCAGCATTCACAATTTGTATTTCATGACCTACTTAAAAGACTGCAAAAATTTTGTTACATTGAAATACATAGCAGCCAAAATATGTAAATAATTCAGGTACTTCGTGTACAGCTGATTCTCTGAGCAAAGCACAAAAGAAAATGCATTATGCTAATATTTTTACAAATGCTAGAGGCGTATGGATAAGTGGATTCCCCATTGAACTGTATTGACACTTCCTCAGCATGGAAACCTTCAGACACCTTTTGAAATGATGTATTGTTGGAATAGAAAAGATGAGACATTCGTTTCAGCTCAGTGTAGCACAGTGGTCTTTGTAATACACCATTTATATTACCTTTCCTCATTAGCTTCAGAGGCATATGAGATTATATTGGATTGCTACATTTACTTCAATAAAATGAATAGAAGCGGTAGGTTGTGACATGTTTTCACTTCAACTGGATTAGGAGGAGTAGAACTCATATAGGAAACTATAGTGTTGGTAAGGGAAAATCCATTCAGTTATTTTATATAAGCACCATGTAGAGAAACCTAATCCTATGTCTTTTTTTTTAAACTAAATTTAAAATATTTATTGTTTCCTTGCAAGTAGATTTCAAGTGCAAGAATAGATTAGCTACCTGGAATAGATCTGGTCGTATCTGCCTAGCTTATTCTCAGCCATTTATGAGGAATTTTATTACAGATTGAGAAATGAAAGGAGTTAAAGAAGTTTATGGCCAGATTAAGTTAATCAAGGTGTTGATTTGTTGTTGTTGTTTGTTTTAGTTATTAGGTGATCCTGTAAAGCTGCCCAAAATTGATGGAACAGCAACAGCTTCCATACTCTTTGTGTGATCTAAAATAACACCTTGAAACCACAAAGTCCTCACTAAGTCTTGCTCTATTTACAACCAGGTGTATCAGGCAGAGCAGGTTCTGAGGTCCAGCATGCACTGCTTCCAAGTGGCAGAGATGTTGTCATTCAAGCTGTATGGCATAAAGAAGCCCAGAGCTGTTCTTCCAGCTGAGTTAATGAGTTAACTGATTCAGAGGAGGCTGCTGAATATGTGTATTTAGTAGAGTAATTTTTACTTCATAACTCAGTAGCTGTGTTTTGCTCTCTCCCTTCCTGTGCCCCCTTGCAAGCTTAACCTATCTTTGTTCAGCTTTCCTCTTTGCTCTGAGAGTTTCCCTCCATCTACCCTTTTCCCTTGCCCCTTTAAGAACTTTCTCTGCATTCCCACATTCCCTGACTCTTCTAGAAGACTTTTCACCAGGGATCAAACAAGCCTGAACATGCAAATCCCCTGATTAATTGGTGGGCGTGGGGGGAAGGCTGCACAAGCAGCTGCACAGATAAGCCTGAGCCATGGCAGCAGTTGCAGGCTGCTGCTTCTGCAGCTTGAGTGTAGTGAAGGCCAAAGAGTTGGCTCTCCTCAGCCTCAGCACATTTCTGATATTACTGAGCTGAAACTGAATGTGACTGGGGTTGCCTGTTTTTTGCAGCTCTCCTGCTGCCAAGGAGAGGGGTTGGTGGGTCCTATGACCTGGGTAGGTATTGCCACCCAGCAGCACCACATAGAGTATTTGGCTTTCCTGGCCTGCAGCATAGGCCAAAAACGTAAGGCAATTTTGTTTCCCTCAGCCGCCTGTGGTCCTTATGGATGCCTTGAGTTAGCCCTGTCTCTGTACTAATGAGGCTGCAAATTTCTGAGTGTCAGAAAATGTCAGAATTAAGGTTATCTTCTGTACACAGTCTGAGACAGCCTTTAGTTACATCTGCTTGTCTCTGGAGTTCATGCTTGAGTCAACTGTGTAGAAGTGGCAACATTAAATAAACTATTTTTTCTACTCACTGTCAGACTTTAGGTAATAGACCTTAGGGTGGTCTTTCTGCAAATTGTAAAACCCTTCCTTCCTTCCTTCAGAGGAATTATTATGGGCTCTTCTATGAGGTTCCCTTGTAACAGTATCCAGACACCTCAGAAATACCAATAAACTCACGAAGCAGTTGCAAGGTGAGTGGTATCCTGCTTGTAATACTCAGAGCTCAGTCTGAGCTATTGGTCCACTGCACAAACTGCTGCCCCTGGACCAAACTGAGAAACTGATTCTGTATTAGGATGCTTTGCTTTCTGCAGAAGGTGAGGAAAGGTATGATCATGGAACGAACAAGATACTTTGCCTTTGAATTTCATGGACATTTTTTGCCTGTAAAGGAATAGTGAAATCCAGAGTACACGCTGTCCAGCCTGGTACATGAGCTCTTTATGAACCAGTTCCAGGTCTAGCTGCATCAGTGCAGGGCTTTGCAACGCAGCAGAAGCAGCACACCAAGGTGACTGCTGTTCTGGAATCCAGGCTAGTGTTCTGGTCCATGACAACTCGTTGGCATCTGTCAAAGTTCCTGGGTTTCTGACGTGGAACTGTACAGCACCAGGCAGAGATATGGTCTTGGACACACATATTTTTCTGCTCTCCATCCCTCAGGTTTAACACCTTCTCCTCTGCTTTTTCCACTGTGTCCGTGCCAGCTGTGTTCCTAAACTGCCACTTGCTCTTTGTCCTGCTCCTGTCCCCTTCTCAGTATCTCAGTACCCTTCTTCTGAACTCAGGCTGCTGCTCCCTGTCCCAGCCAAGAAGTTCTGTAAGAAATTTCAAACACCAGGTGTCATTCCTGCCTCTGTTTGATCTAGATGGCTTCAGGCCAACATCATTCTGTCTGCTTAAAATCACAGTTTAAGTGCAGACCACAAATGTTTTTTCATGGTCAGGTATGTGTAAAACATCACCCATGCTCCTTTCCAACAAGAAAGGCTCGTTGAGGGCGGGTGTGTCCCTTGTGAAAATGTGTCACAGTGACCATAAGAAAGAAACTTTTCTTTGGATCTTCACAAATGTACTGTTAAAAAATAATCTTCCAAAGCTTTAAGGTATTAGAATATTTGTTACTCTTCTAAAAGAAGATAGAATAAGGAGAGAAACAGAAACAATAGTTACAGAATTATAGTGAGCACAATTGGGAGGACTCTTGAGTGATCATCTTAGTCATTCTTGCAACAAATACCTGCCCAAGACTTCTCCTGTCTCTTTTGACAGTCCCTCTCCCAGTACTTCTATTCCCATTAGAACATCTTCCTCAATATATAGCTAAAATATCTCTTGTTTGGATTTAAGCCATTAACTTTTATTATCCCTAGTTTGCACAGGTAGCAAGATGTTTGGGTTTATGGCAACCTTTTATTCAGTTTATTATCATGTGCCATATCAGTCTTCTTTGGGTCATAGAACACAAGTTCCTCTGGTCTTTCCTTACTGGTCATATTTGATCATATTAAATTCTCCAGACTCTCTCGAATTACTTACATTTTTCCTGAGGGCAATACTCAAGCCTGGGACAGACTCCAGCTGAGCCTTACCAGAGCTGCATTGAGCAGAGAGATTAATGCTCTATTATATCCCAGACATCCTGTTGTTGCCATGGGCAACAGCAAAAAGGAATAACCAGTGGCTGAGCCCCTTCCCATTAGTGAGAAAAGTATCTGCCATCTAAGGATAATTGAAAGAGGTAAGGAAGGTTGTGGAAAGTGAAACAAAACAGGAAACAAAAAGCACCAATTGAGTCCAGATAAAGGAGCAGCTGAGGCAAGTGAAGGCAATACCACATGCAAATAAAGAACTGGAAAACTGCAAAGTGGCTGAGGAAATAAAAGGTGAGCACTTTACAGATTGCTTAGCTTAGAGGACGCTGCAGTTGTGCACAGATCCTTCTCCAGGTAGCCAGGGCTCCAGGCTGTGTGGCCAACAACTTTGGCTGTGCATTCACATCGGTGTCCATAACATTTGTGTGTGAGGGGACGACTGCCTGTATTTGTCACCCATCACTATTCCCACCTGTACGCAGCTTGGAATACTGTTTCCCTCACAACAGCACTAATTTTTGGTTTTTTAAGTGAAGTTTATCTTTTTGTCCAGTGATCTTCAATTTCCTTTCTGAAAGACTGCTGCCTCAAAACTTTTCCTCATTTTTTATTAGTGATTACCTACCTTGCCTTTGCTCATTCTGAATGCCATCCCAATTAGTTTATTTGTCAAAATCATTTTGATTTCCAAACCCACCCTCCAGTGTACTCACCATCCTTTCCATCTTAATTTCAGTGCAAAGTAAACAAGCTTCTGACTGCCTATGCAGCTCACTCATGTGCTTTCTTTAGTGTGAAGAGTTTGGAACTGGTACCCTTCAAAACAGTGTTTCAGACTAGCTTTATTCCTTTTTGCTTTAGGTCTTCTTTTGTTTCCTCTAGAAGCTAAGGTTGAGAAAGACAGCTTTTCAGCAGCAACATGTAAAGTTTTGCCCCTACTCAATTTTTACAATAGATTAAATTTCTAAACAACTTCTGATGATTCTACTCCAAATTGTTAGATATTTTTTGTCATATCAAGTGGCAGAGCTGCTAAATATGTGCCTGTTTCTCAAGTTTTTCAGAATTTGTTAGTCACTTGAAGTACTATTTCAAATATTTACCATTGGGAAAATAATAAAATCCGTATATAAACTGTTTTTCATGCCTCCCTTAAAAAATAAATGTATAGTAAGTAAAAAGTTTGTTAAATATATTAAAATCAAGTGGTACAATATATATACTGTGTTAAACCAAATCTATGTACTTTGAAATCAGTTTTTTTTCCCATGTACATTTCCAATACAAAGCAAGTTTTCCCTTTTCTCTATGGACCCGGTGTCCAGTCACTGGCAAACACTAACTTTATTCCACTATCAAAGTGACCAGCTCATTTACTATTAAAACATCCATATTGCTCTAAATTTAATCCAAAATATTATTTCCATATCTATTTGATGTGTACAGTTTCAAAGACTCTTCTTAGAATTTACTATGAAATGTAGTTTTAAGGTGAAATGAAGGTCTGTTTTGTAAAGCTGATGGTGCTGGGAGTGAGAAGAAATTCTGTTTCCCCTGCATTTGTGACACTTTCAGGGCTTTCTAGACCCCATAAGAGCAGCACTGGCCACAGAGAAGAAACACCTTCCTAAAACATGTAGGTACCATAGCAACACAGAGCTATCAAGTGAAATTAACAAAGACCTGCAGCGTTAATTATTTCACCAACATTAATATTCTAAATATTCATAATATTAGTATGTTTGCAGCATTAAATAATATTCTAGCTGTTTTAAGGAGCTCTTTAAGAAATAAAGTGCTTGCAGGACACTCTCAAACAGATTGACAAAGTAGTCTCTGGTTTTAAAGCCACACCAAATGAGTTGGTAACCACATGCCCGTGGTTACCAATGGTTTCCTCCTCACCAGCTCCTGCTTGAGGTGGAGCATATTCAGCTACAGCCTCTGTCACAGCAAGCAAACCTTTGAATTTTTGAGACAATCCTACTGGCCAGCTTCTCCAGTCTCATTCCACATGGAGATGACCTGAGCTAAAGAGAAAAATACATTCTCTGAAAGATCGTAAGTGGAATTTTCATAAGTACCCAAATTAGGTATTACAGATGTCTCCTTCAAGGAGACAGAAGGTCTACAAGTTTGGCTTTTATAAGACTCAGCCTTCTTCTCACCTCTGTTTATCTATTTATAAAAGGAGTGCAGGTCCCAAATAATGCAGATACTTTTTAGAATTTTGCTGTTAAGGAACCACTCTTCAGCTGGGAGGAATGTGAACATTAGGCTGCATGAAGTTTCTTTACTTCCGTTTTTAAATCCTGTCTCTGGTGTTCCTAATTAAGCATGGCACTGGGATACATCCTACCCTGTAAAAGAAATAGAGGAATTTGAAGTGGATGTTAAAAATGGGATCTTAAAAACTTAATCCTTAATTTGAAATTTGACAGCACAGAAATGTGTGGTGTTCAGCATACATGACTGTAAGGAATAGCTCACCTTATTACCTGACTTTATTTACCTGCACTTTTAGAACAAGAAAAACTGTCTAGTCCTCTCTAAACCAGTTGGTCAGCTCATCTCCCTACCTTTTCAGAAAATACTGTAGACACAGGTAAAATATTCTGATAGACACAGTATTATGAGTGGTTTTGTTGCATTGACCAGGCATAATGCGGCAAACAGCCTCTGTTACCCACTGCTGACTCAGACAGTTACAAGTTCTCAACACCTTTAAAGATTGGGGCACACTAAAGGACATCTCCTTTACTACTTCAATCTTGACAAAATAGCGATACACTTTGAAAGAGCAGTAGCAAAACACTTCCTGTTGGTCAGATCCATCCAGTGAAAGTTTTAAGTCCACAGGCAAAACCAATATGCATCATCTCTGCTCAACTTTTTCAGAACACTTCCTTTCTAAAAATATAACACTTGATTTTGTCAAACTGACATTGCTTTTCATTTCTCCATTCTCTCAGAAAATGCTGTTGAGTTGCATTACCTTTCACGGGATTTTGAAAATTCAAAGTGATTTTCATTATAGAAGTCTCTTCCTTTATTGTTTTCATTAATAGGCTCGCTGGATTCAGAAAGATGTACATTTTTTTGAAAAATCTAATTCAGTTCTGTTTTCTTGCCTTTACTTGAGTAGACTAAAGCTCAATTAATTATTGCCAAGCAGTCTATTCTAGGGTACCTTCTTCGATTTGATTAGGAAGTTATTTTGAAAGATTGCTGTTTCTGCCTTTGAAGTGCTGTGAGGGATCTTACCAATCTTCCTCTATTATGCCTGAGGTTTCTACTAAAAACCTTTTAAAAATCCATTAACAATCAGATAGTACAGTAAATACCAGTGTTGTTCTAAGTACACTGTGGTCATAATAGTGCTCTTCCATTCAAAATGAGAGAAAATCAAACGGATTTTTGTAAAAAAGCTCTTTGGACTGACTTGCATTCATTTTCATCTGACTCAGGAAGGGAAGAACAAATTCCCTCTACTGAGCTGATTCTCCTCTATGTAACATGGAAAAGAGCTGCAAATGCATAAATAAGTGTGATGTGCTGCAGTGTGGCATTGCTGCAATGTCATTCATTGTAAACATGCTGCGGGCATCTCCTTTTACCTGCTCCTTTGTTCCTTATTTTTATTCTAGATAATAAGCTGAAAGGAAATACTCAAAGCTATTTTTGTCTCCATATGTATGGATTTAGTATGCTCCAAAAACACTAAAACAACAACAGTAGACAGCTAGATTCCTTTTTCCAAGTAAAAAAGGAGTGGCTCAAGCAGAAATAATTCAAACAACATAAAAAGGATTTGATTCATTGTTTTCCTGCATTTCCTGCATTTCATTGTTACCCTGGTTATAAGTGGAAAAGATTAATAAGAAAAACAAATTATTAGCAGGGTCCCCAGCATTGATCAAGGATGACTATATTGTCAAATAAATTCCAAAAAAGGATTTGAAAAAGAGGCTAAATACAAAGGCATGGAACTTTGCCGAGAATAGTGAACTTCAGGAGAGTCTCATCTAGAGATGGGTGACTGGGTAATAAAATGTTACATAAAATTCAATGCCAGTGTCCTGGGAAAAACCAAATATAATTATAAAATATAATTATAAACACTGAGTGATGATTAGAGGATAAACTGAAAAATACCATTAAATCCCTGTATAAACTCTGTCACTCCTTCATTTTGTACGTAGAGGTCTAAGCACATAGTGGAAGAACAGAAGATGGAGGACTCTGTAACAGTGATGATCAGAAGTGTACAACAGTTTGAAGTTTCTATATCAGGTTCATCCAAGTAGATTTGGACTCTGTAGTCTGGAAAAGTGGAAGAGAAGACAAGGGAAAGCTGAACAGTAGGCCGTTGATTACTTTTCATCTTAGCTCAAGCCCAGGGGGCACATAATGAAGTTATCAGGCAGCAAGCTTAAAACAAGTGAAAGGGACATAACACACAGCTAAGCTGGGGAATTAATCATCCTCAGATATCAAGTAGTCAGAGTGGGAGTGGGATTAGAAAAACTGACAGCTGACAAATTCAGCGGTAGCTATTGAACACAACAGACACAATTCAGCCTCTAGTTCAGTAAGTTCCTTAATCACAGATTGCCAGATACTCCTTCCTTCATACTTTCAATAATATTATATAATTTCCTAAGTTACTGTCTGAGATGGGTTACTGGATGGTCTTTGTTTTGACCCAGTTATGACTATGACCCTGGATTTTTGTGCAGTATAACCTAAAATATGCTGGGTCTAGGGCTGGAACTGACACAGAACCAGCCATGGTATCAATGAGATACAAGCGATTTCCAGCACAAGGAGACCCTTGGGAGCAACAAGGAGCATTCCCTGCATTCCTATGAGTTTGTGGACTCAAGCCATCAATGGCACAACACTGACAGTTTTAAGGATTGCCAGAAGCTGAAGTCCGGTGTGAATGTGACTGAGATTTCCAATTAATTTTGCACAGGCAATGTGCAGACACTGGATGCTAAAGACATGTGGCTGTTACCCAGCCAGGATCAAGCTCTAAGCAAAGCTCCTGTGGTCAGCCCTCATAACCATCAGCAAGTTCTCTGACTCAGCCAATGCTTTTGTTTTCATATTTTTGCAGTGGTAGCAAACCTGACTCTAATTTTGGATGCAAGTGGTGCCATTCTTAGCATTAGGAAATGTATGACACCAATTAGGTAAGAAAATAAAGGAAAAAGTATCAAAGGTTCAAATTACAATACCATTGGAAAATGGGAATAAAAAAGAGAACTCTTCCCATTAGAAGATTAAAGTAAGGAGGAGACTTATTTTTAGGAAGAAATACATGTGTCTTGAGGTTGATCTGACAGGCTACATCACATTACAGAGCTCTGCAGAAAAAGGTCACCACGCTTCTTACTAATGTATTACTTCTCATGCTGCTCACAGCAGTAATCTCTGGCACAGGTTGATCAACAATATTAAAAGGCTACAGATAATGAATCATATCATACTCTAATCTCCTGACAACTTCAACTTTTGTGTTTCACAATATGTTTTAATTTTTTTGTTTTAATTACTTCTTTTCCTTTATCAAAAAAAACCCCAAATTGTAAGCAACATAACCAGGTAGAGAAACAGAAAGACGAAGAGGTCATGATTAGGGAAAGATGAACAAATAATATAGAAAGATTATGCAGATAAACCTCTTTAGTAACAGTTCTTGATGTTAATGGCAGAGTTTGTAAGGTAGAATAACTGACTGCCTTATGTAATCTGTCATGATAAGAAATGATAAGGAATTTCATGAAGAAAAGGTGGTATGTTGAATATCTGCCACTTCCTTGCTTTTTTCTCATGACCCAGTCTTTCCTACTTTGCATGAAAATGTCAGAGGAGCAGCTGTCCAAGTGTATTTTATAGGTTATGCAAACATAGTGTTTATTAGACAATATATTGCTTCAAAAGTCAGTGTGTTTACAACTATTCATATTTCTCCTCAGAAACCACTAATCTATCAACATCCCCAAATACAGTTGTTGCTGTGAAAAGTCTAAAGCAGAAAGAAGTGTTTGGTTTCTATCAAAACAGAATGTTCAGTGGGTTTGGGGTGTTATGTTTGTTTGGTTTGGGGCTTCTTTAAGTATTTGCACAAAAATGAGGTCTTAATAGGAAATTAAAGCTTGGACTTCATTCAATTGAGATGAAACTAAATGTTCAAATGTTGGAATTCTCACAGAACAAAAATTACAGTTTACGATCAGCTTTTGAATAACACTCCATTTTAGTTTGAAAGTTTTCCAGCTTGTTTATCTAGGGGTTGGAGGAATGAAGTGCCTCTACCACTAAACCCTAACAATAGATTAGTGTTTTCAAATTGTTAAAAATATACTTAGAAGTCATCCTTCTGGTCACCTCTAGTCTTTAGATTTTCTCAAGCAGTATCCCTTGATATTTATTCTAGGAAATAGTTCTAGGAAATCAGGTTGATTATTAAGGTTTTGGATGGTCAGCATTTCCCCTCAGGGTATTCTACTGACCTACTGAGCTTTCCTGCCAGTTTAACCTCAAATCAGGAAAAACCTTTTGTTGGTAGAAAAATTCTTTCAATGTGACCTAGTTGCTAGTTACAGCAAGATTCACCTAATGCAACCTTTCATTTAAAAGCTTTTTTACTGCTGTTACTATTTGATAGCTTGGGGTTATTTTTCCTTCCTTCGTGTAGATACTTGTGGGATAAATGAATGCAGATGTCTTCAAGTGACGAATTGACAAAAGATATTTGAATACACCCTCTTTCTAGTTAGAGTGATTTTTCTCCTTTTTTGAATGCAATGATTTTAAAGATTAATTACTACATTACAATCACACCTCAGACTGATGCACATCATGAGATAACATAGCTGCAGACAATCCTTTTATTGAACCTCTAATTTCAGCACAATCCTATTTGCAGCCCTAACACATAGCACGTATGTCACCTTGATTCATCCTGTAATTGGATACCAACCTCACAGGAGCACGGCCAAGGAGATCTCCCGGGGCAGAGCAAGCTTCCATTAGAAGGGACACCTCTGGCAGAGCCACAGCCTCACACTGCTACCACAACTGCTCCTCGCTGTCACTGACAGTAATAGGGTAACCTCCCGTTCCACAAACAGTGTCTGTTCACAGACTTGACAGCAGCTTTTCTCAGAGAATGAGATTGCTTTTGCAAGAGAGGCAGTAACTTGCACGCAAATAAAACTGGCAGGAGCTTTTTTTTCCCCTATGAAGCACCAGTTTGTGCCAGTAATATAAAAAACTTAAAGGCATCCACGAAGTGCCAACTTGCAATGAAACTGTTTTTCGTATTTCATCCCAGTTGTTTTTTTTCTCTCCAGGAGGAATTCATCCAGTGATGCTATAGGAACTCACTAATTTGCATTACACTGCATAGTACAACAAGAAGTGGGCAGGAAGGTCTCCTCAGTATAAGCAGAGAGAAAATGTGAAAATTTATGGCTGGGGCCAAAATTTAGACATTATTTCCTCTCACTCAAATAATGGACAATTACAGCTATTACAAGAATGAAAAGATATGAAGGACATGGTAAATATCAATGAAATATTTCAAATTCCATACAGTAAGAAAATATGGTATGATACAGAATGCCGGCTTCTGCTGCAGGTCTTGAATCCCTCAAGAGGTCAATGGGATGGGCCAGTGCACCATCCTTAACAGTGCATTGACCTTAGTGGAAATGCATCCACAACTTTTTAAGGAAAAGGGCTCTAGAATGCAGCCTTCAATCCTGTGCTCTGGTGCAATGTCTACAGTAAAGAAAATTCAAATCCATTAAACAACAGCTGTGCTTTCTCTCTTTGTCACTCAGTTTTCCATGTAACCTTCTTCTTTACCTTACCTCACTTTACTTCCCTACTTCTTCCTTTTCTTTACTTCCTTTGGCTTGAAGGCTGACTGGGGAGCATATTGACCCAATTTTACATATAAATGTAACAGGGAGAGACAGCAAAAAACTTAAGTATTCAGCTTTCCCAGCGCTTATAATTTAAAACTGCACATGTTTATTGTAAGACATAATAGTGGAACACTGTATTTTCATGCAGAGAAAGTTACGAAAATGCGCTTTTTATTAACACTGAAAATTATGTTAGAGTCAAATAAAATTATATGAGTAAACCAGACAAATAAAACTAATTCAGTTGTGAGAAGTTTCAGAAAAAGTCCTCCTTTTTTCTGGCTCCAGCACCAAGATAAAAAGTTACCAATATTATATCATCAGAAAAATTCATTTGCAGATCACAAGCCTGAGGGGACTACACTGTTACCTAGCAACTAGTGACAGTAGCCTTTTTTTAATAAATTAACCCCTTGATGAATGTGAAATGCATAACTGGTCTGTGGGATTCACAGCTTGCTTGCTGTTCTGAGGCTGTTTCTGACCACAGCAGAATGAAGTCCGTTTGTTTTGCCGTTGCACATGGCCTACACTCGGCCTCTGAAAACACAAAATTACTGCACATCTCTCTTCATGACCAGCAACTCCCATAAAGATGGATATGTCCCATTACATTGTCTCATCTTGCCAGCAGCCTCAGCCCAGAGGAGACCTCTGTGTGACTGAGGTTTCTACACAGCACAGCTTTTTCTGAGAAGTCCAAAGTTCTCAGACAAGGAAATGATTCTGTATCTTTTACACTTTTTCCTGCATTAACCAGTGCAAAAATTTAAATGTGGTAGCCAAGTAGTGCTTCCACGAGGCATCCTTGAAGATCCTGTGTTCATGATACAATTTCCATTTTTTTCTAAAAACACACAGTTTGAAGATGTTGTTTAGCATGTATGAGAAATAGCTATGAGTTCCTGATAATGGAAGTTTATAGAAGGCAAATATTTGGGCAGTCAACACTTCCAGTGAGTCATGAACTCTAGTTAAGCTCTGGAAACTAAATGGGTTATTATTTGAAATTGACTCTCAAACTTCATCTGTTACCTAAATGCTGGGAGGCTGTAACAACCCATCAGCAAGTCTGACTTACTGAATTAGCGTCCTAGAACTGTATTTACAATGGATGGAATTCCTAAGATCAGTCCCAATGACAAACATTAAAACCAATCCCTCTCCCACAGCAACATAAATCTGGAGCAAGTCCACTGAAATTAACTGAGCTGTGGTACGCATGAAATCAGAGTGAGATCCCAGATGTCAGTTTTTGACAAAGAACAAGAAAACTCACCATTTTCAAGGTTTATACTTAAAGATTTGTAGTTAGTAAACATAGAAGCACCACTATCTAAACAACCTTTTTCTGTCTTGACCTCTGCACCTGATCCAGTGGGAGCTGAGAATGCCACATAAACTCATACAGAGCTTAATGGAGGCAGCAGCAAAATTCAAAAGAAACAGGATCAGATTCAGGGCACGAGGGGCACTCAGGATGTGGTGAACAGTGACAGCAGCTTCTCACAAAGCCAGGTCTGGCAGACTTTGAAATCTATGTAAAGCTATGTGAAACTGCATTTTTCCAAGAAATTTCAAATATATTCTGTGTAAATACGGACAGGTTGGACTGCAGATGATATTTTCTTTGTACATCCTCTTGCTACACAGCAAAGACGCTTACGTGTAACATGGCATTTTTTTAACACCGCAATCCTCATATATTATGGGGCTCTCAAAATGTCAGAGGAAAGATGTTGAATATACCACATAACTATGGTGGTTGTCCAGAACCGTTTTTTTGCTGGTTTTGTGGTCCTTGGAGAAGTCCTTCAGAGAGGTGATTTTCACTCTGCAATGTGAATACCCATCTAGCTCCAGTATTAGAGAGAACACCTTCAGCAGGAAAAGTTGGAAGTGTCCCAAGGAAGGGAGAACATCTTATTTAAAGAGAATATGCAGGCAAAAGAAATTATATTAAATTCAAATGAAAACAAGATAAAACGTTAGAAAACTCTGCTACAGGAAAAGCTGTATGATGTAAAATTTCAAAGCTGGACAGTTTATAGGAAAAGGTTCTGAACTGATTGGTGACAAGCAAAAAATAGAGGTCAGAGAAACTATGCTTGTGTTAATTGGAGTGGAAAATAATTGCTCATGAGGCGATCATCTCTGCCTTTTAACTGGTTTACTAGTTCTCATTCTTTACCTTTTCTGACCTATTTTATCTTAAAATGCCCTTTTTCGACAATAATTGTCTCTATTGTCTCAACACTTGCACAAATAGCCAATTTTTGCTTGACAGCTTGACTTTTAATGATGTCTTTTCTGACCTTTTATTTTTTGTATTCCCTGGATGTATTTATTAACGTTACTTTGATTTGTTGCAAGTGTGCTGACACAGCACTGATTCTGGTTTCAGCTTGTTAGCTGTAAGCAGGAGTTACACCTGAGTCCTCCTAAAGTCACCAAGAAAATCTGATTCTCCTGCCTCTGCATCCTGAGTCCTTAAACCTCTGGATAATGTAGCAACCTGTGAAGCACATGCATTCCTACAGGCCAAGCTAAAGAAAAATGTGATCAGTAATTAGGTGCTGTGATTTATAAATCTGTTTCTTCTAGATCCTACTTGCTTCAAAAGTACTAATATTTGATTAATGTGGTCTTCCTTTTGAAATCTCAGCTGAAAATACTAAGTCCTGGGTGAACAGATGGTGAATTAAATTGAATGATAAGAGGGAAAAAGCTAAAGCACTTTCGAACAAGAAATAGGCAGGCACAGGATGGAAACGGCATTTTCATTCCTTGAAGGGGAAATACACAATATAGCCGTGCTGACTAGGACAGGGCCCTCCTAAATATTCCATTTTGTTGTTTGTGGTTGTCTCTTTTTTTAATTCTTAATCTTTTTTTAGCACTGTGTGTAACACTGAAAAACACTGAAACCTCCAGTTCTTTCTCAGAACATATCTTGTTCATATCAATGCTATAAGGAGGGCAGGTTCCCTCTGCAGAACTGCCTGTTCAGTCCTGGTGAATACTCTTCCATCCTGGGAAATACTGGTTTTTTTGGGGTTATACTGCACCGCCAAGATACCCCATGGATCCCAGATCACCAGAGGAGAAGGGACCAACTGGAAAGGCACAGGAGAGGTTATCTCTGTCCTTTTGGTTGAAGGGGAAGGATGATTCCTTCTCAGCATGAAGAATTCTGTAGCAGAGTACAGGAGAGAGTTCCTGTAGAGACTCCTCGGCCACTGCAAGGATGCAGCTGAAAAGACAGGGCAACTCCTGGAAGTGTTCTGCTTCTGCTGAGCTTCTATTGCTTGTGTCATTAACATCTGGAGCTTCTGAGCTTATTGTAAGACTGTGTGCATCTCATCTGTGAAGTTATGCCTGTCTGAGACAGCCTTTCAATATTGCTTTTTTTACTGCCAGTCCACTTGAAGGGACTTTGCTCTATCCTTTTTGCTGCTAACCCTTCTTCTCCAAATCCCATTGCTTAAAATAAAACCTTTGAATGGGATGTTTAGACAGTTTTATGCACATAAAAAGCAAGCAGATGTATAGAACATTTTTTTAATTCCTCCCTGTGTCTTTCTAGGCTGGTTCTTAGAAGATTAGAGAAACTATTAAGCACACACAAATGTGTTCATTTTGTTTCACACATCTGCTCTTTCAAAGTGCAACTTCTGTGGAGGAATTTTGGAGAATCACATCAGATAGGACAAGAGCACCACAACACACTGGTTGGTAAACCAACACACAGGAAATGCTAAATTCCAGAGGCTGATCTGAGGGGAGAAAAAAAAGGTGTGGAGTTTATAATAGAGATTGAAATATCTACACCAAATGCCTTTAAGATCTGGTTTGATCCAGATATCCACCCACACAATACTTGAAGAAAAATATTACACAACTGTGATCTTTGAATTACTAACTTCGTAATGGGGTCAAAATTTTACTTGTGTTTCATCTGTCCATTGTATTCCTTTGAATCTTTTTGACTAGTCTGGAGGGCAGCTGGCCACTAAGTTCTGGCATTTGGTGGGATTGAGGGTATATGAATATAGTCCTCTTCACAAAAAAATGCAGTGCAGATCCTCATCAGACATAGCTGCACCTGTGTTAGTCATCCATGTACCCCGCCCTTTCTACAGCTTTAATCAGCCTTGGGAGAAATAGGATGGGTGAGCACAACAAAGCAGATTAAGATGTCTCAGAGTGTGGTGTCTTAGACGTGGTTTTCAGGGGTACTGAGCTTTAGAATTGAAGCAGTTCATATTTTTCAATTCTTTCTACATGCATCCTTCACCACTGTTACCCAAAAAGAGGAAAAAAGGCCTGTGTCCTTGGATCAGATGCAGAAAGAAGAAGAAATTCATTATTTGTGCCAGCTAAAGCTAGCTCCTACTGCAATTTCTCTGACATTTGGAGGCTGAATGTTCTGCAGGTGAGGGAAATAGTTCAGAAAGTGTGCAAAGAATGTGTTTGTGTGTGTGTGTGTCTCTGTGTGTGTGTGTGTGTGTGTGTGTGCTCTCTGGTTCATTGGATACCAGGAGAACTGAAGGTCAAATCAGAAAATGGGTGAAGATCAAAGGTGAATAAAAATGCTTGCAAATATACAGGATTTAAAATATGAACTTGCTTTCTGTAGCAGATGGAGAAGATGTGGAGAGAGACAGTCAACAAAAGGAACCATTACAAATATTTATTGTTCGTTTCCACTGGCACAACTTACTTGGATGTGCAACAGAAGCAGCTGCTTAAGCTATTTTTAAGTTTCCTAATACTTGCTGGAGATGAAGTTACTTACTTCAAGATCATGTTACTGGCCACACTGGAACATGGTGTCATTCCAACTACTGACAATACATAGCAACAGGGATTTAAAAGTGCTGAATGTTCCCTAATTCTGTCTGAATGTAATTGCTGATTTAGCATGCAGCATATATTTGTTTTACTATTCTTTTCCCTAAACAGTTAAATACAATGTATAAAACACAAAAATGCATAAATATCACAGTGCTCAGTGCCTCAGATTTGATTGACTACAGGAATTACTGAGATGAGAAATGAGCTGAAAAGCACAATTTCAACTTTAGAATTTAGTTATTACTTAAACAGTACTTCTTAATAATCTTCTTGTAGAATGCTTTGTGATCTATTTGATAAGAAGGCATTCATAATGCTCCTGCAAGCACTGGGAGATAGCTCAGTGTCTTCAGTATCCTCTCTGAATTTATTTTTCTTGGCCAAAACAAAAATACTCCAAGCCCTATGTGCATTTAAAATGTTCAGATTTTTGGACAGAACTCTCTCTGAGTACCTCTGCCTCACCTAATCATCCAGGCACCTGTTTCCTAAGTGGGGCCAGGTTTCACCCCATGGGTGGCTATCACCACAGCCAGGTCCCCTGCAGGGGCTGAGCTGCTTGGCATGCCCAGATCCCCGCACCATCTGTGTGCAGGGTCCGAGGAGAGGCAGGGAAAGTCACCTTTTGTGTAACAGACTAATTGCTAAAGGAGCTGTGCAGGAAGCAGGAGGTTTGTGATCCTCCAGAGCACAAGGGGAATCAAAATGGCTCTCTGGAGTTTTTTTGGAGGGATTTTATTTTATTTTATT
>VZRS01011928.1:0-16847 GCA_013398055.1 Ifrita kowaldi | reverse complement strand
AAGTTTCTTTTCAGGGGACTGTTTCACCAGGAGAGGATTGATGAGCTTCACATCTCAGCAGACTGCGAGCTGCCAGAGGATGCACAAGGCATAAATGACCATTAAAGAGCATCAACTCCAAGCATCACCCCTGGCATGGTCAGAGACATCTGGTCTGGGGGAAGATCAATAAGGGAAGATAAGAGAATTAAGAATGATAACNGATGTTCCTGTGTCTGTTTCATCCATGCAATAAAGCTGCAGAGTTGTTGGAAATGATACCAAGTTTAAAAATTTTTGTATAACTTTATTCAGGGGCTTTGTTCGCTTTTCTCTGAGGGAAAAGAATTGAAGTTTCTTTTCAGGGGACTGTTTCACCAGGAGAGGATTGATGAGCTTCACATCTCAGCAGACTGCGAGCTGCCAGAGGATGCACAAGGCATAAATGACCATTAAAGAGCATCAACTCCAAGCATCACCCCTGGCATGGTCAGAGACATCTGGTCTGGGGGAAGATCAATAAGGGAAGATAAGAGAATTAAGAATGATAACCTAATTAACATCGAAGGTGTAGGCATCAATAACCAATAGGAAACCAAATCCAAAGAACTGTGTAACTTGGGACCAATGAACATTGAACCAATTAATTTCTCTGGGGTTTGACTGTATAAGTACATGAAAAATCTAGTGAAAGCCTTGTGTGATGGAAGGATTTTCTCTGCACACCCGGGCTATGTGTGGATGAAATGATTTCTGTTGCACATCCTGGCCAGAATAAAGTAATGTTTTCATTCTCTAACACTAAAAAATGCAGTTGGAGAGTTTCTTTCTTTCCTGCAGTTTCGGTGACAAGACCACCCACAATGTGAACTGCAATAAAACCTCTAAACTCATTTTAGGAAAATTTTCACCTCCTGCACATCATATTTATTGTTCCTCCCCCTTGGTTGGTCTCACACATAGAGTGTGGTATCCAACGTCTGTCCTGCTGAGCAAGTCAAAATGGAGAGAGCTCTCTCCTGTGGCAGAGAACATGAAAAGCATCCTGAAAGAATAAACCTCTTTCCAAGAGGTTACATGGGGAAGCATCATGAGGAACAAGGAAATCTGAATAGCAGGGAGAATATTTTGCATTTTGTCTCCTGTTTTTATTTACATCCAGGGAGAGGAGTGTTTGTGCTTCCAGTCCACACCTTTCTTGCTTCTGCAGAAATTTGTGGGAATGACCTGAGCAAGGTTCAATATCTGAAAGGTTTCTGTGCCCACGACACAAAGGATGGTGAAGCTTCACAGCCAGAAAGGCTCTGGCAGCACCAGGCAGGACTCCCAGTCTCATCCCTTCCATGGAGTGGCTTTCCCAGGGCCAGCAAGAATGTGACAGAAGGAGAAGTTCGGGACAATATCAACATCTCTGCATTACCTGAGCCCTTTGCACCTCAGCCCCTTGAACCCCCACTTATCAAAGGCTCAGCCTTGCCCTTGGGGCAAGGAAATCCTTGGGGTTTTTCCCTTGTGGTGCCCCACAGTGTTCTAGGGCCAGAATTCCTCACCCTCAGGCCCTTGGCTGCCTCTGGTTGCAGCCAGTTGCAGTTCAGAGGGGTCTGGATGGGATGTGGCTGATGCTGCTCCTTTCTTCCTGCTGTGAGGCCGGGCTGGGTGTCAGAGCTCTGCCTGTGCCCATCACTGCAGCTGCTGCATCCCCAGGTGCAAGGCTTGTGTTTGGGAAGAAGGGTGGGCATGCATTTAAAAGGATACTCAAAGCAAACCTCAAAACTTCTATGAGTTTTATTTTGCTTGAAGTAAGTAAAATATATGGGATGAGGTTAAGAAAATTCCTTGGTTTCCTGTATTTTAAATCAGATTTCATCCTAATATAATTTTCAATTTCAACTTTGTAGTTGAGAGGGTAAAACAGACTGTTTCACTCTCTGATCACATAACCTTTTGATAAGATGATAAATGTATTATTTTCTTGGTTTTAATTTAAACAGTCTCAAACTCCATGAGAATGGGCAACATCAAATAGCTTTTTAAACCCCTGAATCCTTCTGCTGTCTTATACAGCATTAAAAATACAATGTAATAATTCCATTCCTGCATCTGCTGGGTATATTCTGACCTGCATGTTCTGTTTCCCCCAAAAACTAAAAAGTTTCTGATAAAATGAGATCTATTGATGTAAACTGAACTTCTTTCTCTGATCTCTCCTGCTACCTTCTGGCCAAAGTGTTTATTGTTCTCACAACATTTTTGACTTCATGAAATTCAGCAAATAGCTCAAACAGGAGAAAAAAACCACAAAAAACCAACCAACCAAAAAACCCATCAAAAACACCACAAGAAGTGTTGTGTCTGCACATGACATAAATTAAACTTCTTTGCTCTTCATTTGCATTCTGGCCCTGCCAGCAGGTGCAGTTGGAAACTCTTGCTAAGTGATACAGAGGCTTTAGAAAGTCCAGGGCCAGGAAGCTGAAAGAGCTGAAAAACTGAAGTGAGATTCAGAGAAGCCTCATTTGAAGGCACAAACTACAGCAGGGTTACAGCTGGAAGTGATTTGTAACAGGAGAAATGGAGTAGAAGATGGGAAGCACTTGCAGCACTGCTTTCAAAACTCCTCACTAATTCTAAAGAAGTTTTAAACTGTAAATTATTCAAGAAACTTGGTGGTCAAAATGTCCTGGGCTGGAGGAAAGATGGCTTGATGGGATTAAGAGGTGCGTTTGTGCCCCGAAAAGCTGTTATGCCTAAATCAGGTCTTCCAAAGGTGTGGATGTGTGGCTAAGCAAGCAGCAAGCCTGAACCAGCGAGGAATGCAGGCCGAGCTGTCTGGCTGCAGGGATGAAGAGGCTGATGAGGAAACGAGCGAATGCAGGTGCCAGAGTGCCGGGTGCCCCGGGATAAGGATGCTGTGAGGAAGTTGTTTCCTGCAGGAAACAGGAGCTCCGGTCCTTGGAACCGTGAGGTGTCTGCAGANTCTGCCTGTGCCCTTCACTGCAGCTGCTGCATCCCCAGGTGCAAGGCTTGTGTTTGGGAAGAAGGGTGGGCATGCATTTAAAAGGATACTCAAAGCAAACCTCAAAACTTCTATGAGTTTTATTTTGCTTGAAGTAAGTAAAATATATGGGATGAGGTTAAGAAAATTCCTTGGTTTCCTGTATTTTAAATCAGATTTCATCCTAATATAATTTTCAATTTCAACTTTGTAGTTGAGAGGGTAAAACAGACTGTTTCACTCTCTGATCACATAACCTTTTGATAAGATGATAAATGTATTATTTTCTTGGTTTTAATTTAAACAGTCTCAAACTCCATGAGAATGGGCAACATCAAATAGCTTTTTAAACCCCTGAATCCTTCTGCTGTCTTATACAGCATTAAAAATACAATGTAATAATTCCATTCCTGCATCTGCTGGGTATATTCTGACCTGCATGTTCTGTTTCCCCCAAAAACTAAAAAGTTTCTGATAAAATGAGATCTATTGATGTAAACTGAACTTCTTTCTCTGATCTCTCCTGCTACCTTCTGGCCAAAGTGTTTATTGTTCTCACAACATTTTTG
The DNA here is from genome assembly GCA_013398055.1 of Ifrita kowaldi. Lineage (NCBI taxonomy): Eukaryota > Metazoa > Chordata > Aves > Passeriformes > Cinclosomatidae > Ifrita > Ifrita kowaldi. The sequence continues at coordinate 13,304 of VZRS01011928.1, read as the reverse complement.
ACTTCATGAAATTCAGCAAATAGCTCAAACAGGAGAAAAAAACCACAAAAAACCAACCAACCAAAAAACCCATCAAAAACACCACAAGAAGTGTTGTGTCTGCACATGACATAAATTAAACTTCTTTGCTCTTCATTTGCATTCTGGCCCTGCCAGCAGGTGCAGTTGGAAACTCTTGCTAAGTGATACAGAGGCTTTAGAAAGTCCAGGGCCAGGAAGCTGAAAGAGCTGAAAAACTGAAGTGAGATTCAGAGAAGCCTCATTTGAAGGCACAAACTACAGCAGGGTTACAGCTGGAAGTGATTTGTAACAGGAGAAATGGAGTAGAAGATGGGAAGCACTTGCAGCACTGCTTTCAAAACTCCTCACTAATTCTAAAGAAGTTTTAAACTGTAAATTATTCAAGAAACTTGGTGGTCAAAATGTCCTGGGCTGGAGGAAAGATGGCTTGATGGGATTAAGAGGTGCGTTTGTGCCCCGAAAAGCTGTTATGCCTAAATCAGGTCTTCCAAAGGTGTGGATGTGTGGCTAAGCAAGCAGCAAGCCTGAACCAGCGAGGAATGCAGGCCGAGCTGTCTGGCTGCAGGGATGAAGAGGCTGATGAGGAAACGAGCGAATGCAGGTGCCAGAGTGCCGGGTGCCCCGGGATAAGGATGCTGTGAGGAAGTTGTTTCCTGCAGGAAACAGGAGCTCCGGTCCTTGGAACCGTGAGGTGTCTGCAGAGGGGTTTCTCACTGGGGTTTCTCACTGGGGTTTCTCACATCAGGTTCCTCCTGTGGACCCGGCTCTTTCTGCCAGCAGCTGAGTCTGCTCGCATGGCACAGAGCTGTGGATATTGTACTTCTTTGATTTAATCCAGCTGGGAATTCGGGGGGCTGTGCTTTGGAGTCGCCTCCTTTAGGCATCACGATGCCGGGGGTGTGCTTTGAGCAGCTGTAAGGGGTGGATGGAACGGGAAACAAGGGGAGGGTGAGGCTCAAAGGACCAGCCTTAGACACGGTCACTTGCTGTGGGACTCTGGGAAAATGCCTTATCCCTTGGTGGGTAATTCACTCTGTGAAATAGGAGAGAGAAATTAAAGTCCTTAAATCTCATTCTGTCCCAAAATGCAGCAGGGACTTGGGAAAGGATGGAATCACTTAAATACACAGAATCGGCCTGTTCTTGTTTTTAAATTAACTTGAATTAATAAAAAATTTTCTATTTTATAGACATACATAAATTTCTCTAATTATATATGCTATAGTAACATCAGTGGGAGAGTTTCCATTTGTTGAACAAGTTTGTGTGCTCGGAAATCTGGGTGAGATAGTTAAAACTGTTCAGTGATATGACCTGCTGCTTTCCAGCAGTTGCTCCTCCCTCATCTCAGCCAGCTTTTAGCTGAAAATATTGGTAGGGGTTGCACATATAGTACAATTAGCTTGGAAAGGTAATGAATTTGTATAGAAATCATTTCTGTATGGGCAGGCACAAAGGTTTCCAATCACTTCATTTGTAATTTGAACAATAATCATTCCTCCCTCCCCCTCTTTACTTCCTTCCTTCCTCTCTATGCTGTATGGTGATTTTGGGAATGGTGTTTGGGAAAATTCCAAATGCCAGTGCTGCTGTGGCTGACCTACAGAGAAAAACTCGTCTGGACATGGTAAGAAGGGATTATTTTGTGAAGTGCTGTTACGCTGACCCTGGGAGTTACTGCTGTGCAGGAACCACAAACGCTTCAGTTTAGCCATGATAACCCCGAGTAAAGACAGAATTCTGGCTCTTCTTGCCAGCCAAAAAGAAAATATCATCAGCTGCTAATTTCTAATGGTTCTGATTTTTTCCTTTTTCTTGTTTTCTGCAAGTAAATGTGCTTGAGACTGCTTGACTGGAGTGAAAGTGATGGACTGAGCTATTCTGGGAGGGATGCCCTCTTTGGGGTTTTTTTTCAGCTGATCCTAAATATCCATTCAGAATGTTTTTCTTCTGTATAGAGTGGGGCACAGAAAGAGAGATTGCATTCCTGGGAAAAGTAGAAGTTTTGAATAAATTTTCTTTTTGCTCTAAGGAAAATCTGCACATATGCAGTTATTTTAGAAATAATATATTTAATTTATTTTAATACAGAATTATTGGTTTCATCACAATCATGTCAGTCAGCATAGTTACCATACCGAGAAAGGCGTGGCTGCTTTTAGAGGTGCTGATATTTTAATGGATCTTTCATGGCTTTGAACATTTAATCCCCACGTATCATTATCAAATCGCTTTAAAATAAACATTATCAATACTTCTATGTGATAAAGAATAGTTAAAAATTATAATGTGCCTTGGAAACATCTTAAATTTCAGGAGAGGACGGAGGTGGTGTTTTTGTAAAGGGCTGAGCTGCTGTGGGCTTGCTCATTGAGAAGCTCCAGTTTGTGTCTGGGGTTCAGCTGACAGTGCTTTCAGGTGAGCTGCTCCTCTTTGCCTGGAGGAATGTGGGGATGGTATTTCCAAGGGCCTTGCTCCCATCTACAATTCCAAAATGTGGAAAATAAAATGACAGAAGCGCAAATCACTTCCCTGCCAGCTACAGCAGGGGAAGTAAAAGGAAGATAAAATCAGGAAAATTCTGCTTACAGCAATTGCTTTCAAGGCTTTAGTCTAATACAGCAATGAGGCATCTCCCCAGAGGTGCCATTCAGAACAAAAAATGCAGCTGAGTAAGAAAGAGTGGGAAAAACCACTGCAAATGGGTGGATATGAGCAAATTATATCGTGCATTTAAATGAACTTCATACACAGAGATGGCCAATTTCATTTAATTATGATTACTTTATTTCTATGTTACTTTAATTTTTTATTAATTTTTAAATGTCTTTTTCCTTTAATTATTTACATTCTATTTTAATTAAAGTTCATTTAACTTTTGAAGACCAGTATCCACTGAGACCCTTGCTACTAAATCATGTTTTCAGTTTAATGTCATTCTGCAAATTCAGGCCTGTTTCTGACTGGACAAACTGGTTGTGGTTGCCAGTCCAGTGTTACACGAGGAAGGGCTGGGGAGCTACAGCCTGTCCAGAGGCAGAGACACCACGTAGAAGGATTTGTCCTGTGTGGAAGGGTTTGAAATTGCATTTGAGAAAGGAAAATTGGGATTAAAATTCTACAATTTTTTTTTTCTATACATCAGCAATTTGAAAAAAAACTAGAAGCGGTGCATGAGGTGAAAAATGAATGGCGTGCATCAGTCTGCTTTGCTTTGCTTCTTGTATTTTGTTTTTACAAACCTTTCTATGGTACTGAAAACACACGTGGCAAACACCAGCTTGCTTTTTTCAAGGGATTATATCTCACACTAAAACCCACTCAGCACAAGAACTTCTGAGCTACTTTTACCCTGTTTTGGGATTTGTTTGGGGTTGGTTTTTTTGGGTTTTTTTTGGTTTTTTTGGTTTTTTTGGTTTTTTTGGTCTTTTTGGTTTTTTTGGTTTTGTTTTGTTTTGTTTTGTTTTGGGGGGTTTTTGGGTTTTTTTTTTTTGTTTTTGTCTAAAAGGTTATTTCTCCTTAAACATGAGGAATACACAGACCAAGCCCAAATGGGGAGAACATCTCCATGAAATCTCTTGGTTTACAGCTGAACTAGACAGCCAGGAGCAAATCAGCTCTTGTCCTCAGTAAATCATCAGCAATAATCCAGTGTCCCTGAAGCCAAAGTGACCAATTTACGCTGCTTTTAGCACAGGTTTATCCCTCAGCAGCACTAGAGCAGCCCCTACAGCCCTGTCGGGGGAAAAACATGTGCCTTTGTAGTTCTGTAGTGAAAGTCTAATGGAGAATTGTGAGAAGGAAAGTGGTTGGAGAAGAAGCATGTGGTTTTCTCAAACAGCTGCTCTACTTGGAGACCTTGGAATTAATACTCAGGAGTGCCTTAAAGAGCAGGGCACCAGGCACACCTGTTTTACACCAGGCTGAAACAAGTGATTCTCCATGTTTTAGTTGTGAGAACTCAGCAAGTTTCAAGTTCAGGATTTCAGAAAGTTTCTTAGATTTCTGTGAAGTTTCTTACAGTTGTGATACATCAGTTTTGAAAAAGTAATTTTTGGTCCAGGAAGAGCTTAATAATAAATCCAAGGAATTCTGAAGAACAGTAAAGAACCTGATCATTCCAGAGCAGCTACGAAGCAACAGTAAAAGGTTCCTGGAACTGGGTGGCTTCCACAGGTTTTTAAATCAGAGTTCAGAGTGGCATTTTGAGGTGGTCTTGTGTTAACTTCCAGAGCAGTGGGAATGTTGGAAATGGCAATGCACTCAGCTTTGGGACAAGCTTCACCTCCTCTGAAGGTAAATCCAAGTGAGTATAATGGAAGAAGAAGGAAAAAAAAACCACGTGAAGGGAAAAGAATTGTCTGAGTATATTCCACTCCTCTGTTTGCATGTAAGTTATCAGAGTTACTGATGTGTAGCTGGTCTTGTGCAGGCCAGAAAGAGAAAATACTGAATTTGGGGGCTGCAATGCCAGTTTCTAGAAATCTCTGTGCATCTGTTGGAATAAAAAGAGAGGCAGAAAGAAAGGCAAAAAGAGAAAGAAAGGGACTGAGTTGCTCTGTGGATTGTCTGTCTATATTTTTAGTTCTACAAGAAGATTACAGAAGTGTTTGTGATTTTGTTGTTGTTGTTCAGTTTGGTTTGGTTTTGGGGTTTAGCTGTTGTTTCATTGTTTGGGTTTGGGGTTTTTTTCCCCAAAACTGGAAATGTGAGAACAAAGGCAAATTCATATCTTACAGAGGAATAAATCCTTAAAGCTTCATCATCATTTTGGTGCTGTTCAGGGGATGGGGGACCCTTGGATGAGGAATTCAGACAGTTTTGATGTGAGATGCCTGGTGTTGCAGGCTGGTGTAAGCTGGGATAAGCACTGACTGAGGTGGATGGACAAAGTGCTGTAGGAAAACTTCACTCCTGTCTTGCTTTTTCTTGTTCATCTTCATGCTCCCAGTTAATTATTCTGCTTTCTACAGTTGCTGCTATTACAGGAGAATGGACCACAATCTGTTCTGGGATAGATGTGAGCTGGGCTGGTGAAATAGGATCCCACAGCTCTGGGGTTCACTGTACAGAATTGTCATGAGAATTGTTTCAAGAATTTTAATCACAGAATGGTTTGGGTTGGAAGGGGCCTTAAAGATCACCTCATTCCAACCCCGTTCTCCAGACCAGGTCACCTTCTCTAGATCAGGTTGCTCAGTTTTGACTGAGGAAGCTTGAGAAGAAACGCCCTGAGAGATCTTTGAACACACATCAAAGTTAAAAATCTCCTTTCACTCAGAAGCTCCTGCCAGCAGTTTTGGTAAAGCTCTTTGTCACAGTGACACTCCGGAGGCAGCTACAACAAGCCGACCTTTGGCAAAGGGACAAAGCTGGCTGTTTATCCAAGTAAGTGCCAGAAATGAACGTATCCAAAACTGGGCTTTGTAACACTGAGGTGAGCTTTGGCCCATCCCTGGAGCTGTTCAAGACCAGGTTGGATGGGGCCCTGAGCAGCCTGATCCAGTGAGTGACCCCTGCCCACGGCAGAGGGGTTGGAGCGAGATGACCTTCAAGGTCCATTGCAACCCAAACCATGTTATGTGTCTGTGAATCAGGGGTTTAAAGATAATTTTTTCCCTAAATGACAGTCTTTCCAACTACCAAGAGTTAGTGGATGTGTCACCTTTCAGGTATAGAATAAGTGAATATTCATCTTGAAATTGTTGGACTTGTGAGTCCAATTTACTTTCTTTCATGCAAAACATTCAAGGTCAAGTCAGCCAACCCAAGGGAATTTTGCTTCCATCTTCTTCAGTGCTTTTTGGGGTGGTTTTTTTCAGAGTTAATATCCCCAAGATGAGAACTGTACTTGAAAAATGTCCATGTTTTCCTATTGGTTATGAGGGACACTAGGACTGTAATAAGTTGAGACAGCTCACATGTGTAGGACAGGTTTCTGGTCTCTCAAGGTACCTCATTTCCCTGAACATGTAATTCAGAGTGTCAGTTTCTTTTCAAATTAAGGTTTTTACAAGTTTTACTTTTAGAAATTGAAAAAGCATTTAGTAATTACTCCTTTTTTAATAAGCAGAGAGAAAGTCTGTCATGGATCAGAAGTTTCCATGGCCAGGGTTTTGTAAAGGTCTGCCAAGGTGTAACTTTGGAGGTGAAAATCAGGAGCTTAAATGTGAATGAGGAATGCACATAAAAGTAAAACCAGACAGAATCGTGAGAGGCTTTAGGAAGTGCCTGTGGTTCTGAGGATTGTGTGCAGGTAGATCTGGGCAGAGATGCCCAGTACTGGGTCCCCATGGAGTTTAACTGATGATTTGGGGAAATTCATTTTTCTAAGTTTCCAGAACTGAAGTGGGGGATGCTATGTGAACACTTACATTTCAATATGCTGAGAAATTTGAGGTTTAATTTATTTCTAACGTTGGTTTTTAAATCACTGGGATAGCAAAGGCTGGGAAGAATTGATGCATGTCCTTACCTGACCCTGATCACTGAAATCTGTTGATGGGTGGGGTTTTTTCCTAGTGAAGGATTGCCTTGTAAATGTTTTTATGGCTGAAAGTAGACATACAGTTAAAATGGAGTGATAATTACTCCTTGGTGAAAAAAAATCAGTTGCCAGTTTAAAGGAGAAAGAAAAGGAAGGGATACATACAAATAGGTGTAATAGGTTGATGGGGATGGCTTTAGTTAAGCCATGAGTCTCACTCCATAATAAACTATGGATATCATTTACTACTCCCAATTTTGCTTAGTTGTCTCCTCTTCTATGAAAGTAGGAGTTAAAAAGGCAAATGTATTTCTTTGAATGGTTTTTGCAAAGCACTTTCTGGCTGTGTGAATGCAGGAAACTTAGGGAAGTTAACTTTTGGACGAGGAACAAGAATTATTGTAAAACCAGGTGAGTGAAGAGGGATAATTTAATAATTACACTTCTGTGCTCTTTTTTTCTAAGTATTTAATTTGTTTGAAGGTTTAGGAAATCTTGTCTCCGTTCTGGTGAGCATCCATAAGACTGAAACCCTTTGCATTATTGATTTTCCTTAACCTTTTTTCAACGCTTCTCAAATGTACTGTGTTACAAGGGCAGTGGCATGGGATGATTCAGACAAATCTTTTTCTCTCTTTTACAATCAATATATTGACACAATAATGGCTGCAGAGAAAAGTTGTGATACTAAATACTGTCTTTTTATTCTTATGCTTCATCTGAAATACCTTAAATGAGGGGAAAAAGGCGAAATAGAAACCTTGTTTGCTTTTACAGACCTGAAATATGTAGTGATGTGGACAGAAGAGTATTAAAATACTGCCATTTGTGGTGAGATTTAGTTTAGCAAAATCTTAAGCAACAGAAGTGAATTTCTGTGGATACCATCACCAGCACAGCGAAACATTTTGCTTCCCACGGGCTCCCACAGGTTTGGGAGAGCGGGTGACTCTGTCATCCAGCAGCAACTGGGAATCTGTTCAGCTCACCCTGCAGTGGTTTCTATAAAGGCCCTTGTCACCGTGTGTCTGGTGCTGCCAGGAAGTTAATTTTTGGTGGAGGAACTCGTCTCTTTGTGCTTCCAAGTAAGTCTTCCAGGAAAAGCAGTGTTTCAGCATTTGTTTTCACTCAAAAATAGTGTTTTGGCACATCCCAGAGCCCGTTCTGTGACTCCTGAGTCCTCAGCAGAGCTGGAGGCAGAAGTGTCCTTGTGCTCTGGCCCTAGGGACCTTCTGCCAAAGATTCAGGTGGAATGATGAATTCAGACTCCTCCCAGAGCCTCCTAGAGCAGTATAAACAGACAGGATAACTGCAAGGGTCTGTTCAATTCTGTCCTGCCCTTGCAATTTCAATGAGGTGCTTTTCATAAAGGAGTTTGTATTCAAGTCTCCAGCGCCAGATTTTCACCTCCAAGCTGATACCTGACCAAGTGCACAGACTTTACCAGGGGCTATGACAGAAGTAGCTACTCCTTTCCTACCCATTTACAGCTTTTGGCTGTGCTGGTTCCAAACCGCTGCATTGTTTGGGCAAGTGCAAAAATCAAGAAGTAATTGAAGTCTAATGGATCTCCCTCTGAGGCTTAGATATTCGAGCTACTTAAAAGTCATCTCGTTCTACCCAGGTTGAATGACTTCATTGTCTGTTGAATATCCGGGATAAAATGGGCACTTGTGAGGCAGATGTACCTGAGAAACAGAAATCAGTTCAGTAAAATGAACTTTGTTTTCACCTTGTAGAAAGAAATCGGAGCAAACCTTTGTTCATAGGAAAATCTCCAATTTGTAGTCGAAGTTTAAATAAAATACCTGAGGAAGAAAGGGAGAAAAGCAGTCCAGACAGCATTTCCTGTAAAATATTTACGTACATCTGACTGGTTGGTTCTGGGGTTGTTCCCAGAAAGGCACAACTTTTTCTTTATAGGCAGGTCCTGTGACTCAGCTGCATGCTTTTAGCTGAGAAATTATAAAGTTCAAACTTCAGAGATTATTTTTGTAGAGAACTCTCAAGCAGTGCAACTGTAGGAGGAAGAAAGCAGATATTTGGACAGGGAACACAGAGAGTTGTGAGGAGTAAGTGTAGTCTGGTTAAGGAAGCAGCTTTTTTTACCTGTTTACCTTCCTTCTCTGCCAGATATTTTGCAAATGTACTCAGCTCAAATTATTGATCCATCATGCAGATCCACAGAGTGTAATTCTTCTTCAGTTGTGACAATCTCAAACACTGCAGCAGTCTTATACTCACTTTTCCTGCCTGTGTTGTGTACAGGTCGGGCTAAATATCTTAGTGACTCCTGATTCCTGACTTATGATCAGAATGGGGTTTCTGTCAGATTTGGCCTTAGATTCACAGGTGAGACACTGTGGTTTTGCTGAATTCTGTGACAAGCATTTCTCTTCTCCAAATGTCAGGAAATCCTGGAGGAGGGGGGAATGCTGGTAATGCAAAGTCACATGTAGAAAATGACAGGAGGAAATGCAAGGCTCACCCAAGTGAGCACCACCATGTGTTGGTTAATTCAGCTACAGGCTTGGTTTGATCCGGATCTTATTCAGGATGCAGTGAATGATTTGTGCCCTGAATGGGTGCAGGGAGGAGAACTGCATGGGGATGCAATCAAGACATCTTCATTATTGCATTTCTGAAAACCTCCCATAAGCAAGTCATCCACTTAAATATGTGTGGAACCACAGAGGATATGCAATGAAATGGGCATATCCATCACAGAAACTCATTAGGAGGATGCTTAATTACCTGACTGCAAGGGCAAGTTCTCTTTCTCTTCTTTATGTTTCAGTGAGCAGATATGGTCTGAATTCTTAGTGAGGAACAAGGAATGGAGGCTTGCAGTGAGGATGGGAGCGTTCTCCTGCCCAGGTAGCTTGCAGAATGGAAACTTTTTATTGAGGTGCCAAATATTTGCCTAGATTTTCTTTGCCAGGTTCTGTAAGTCTGGGATGGGATTATCTGAGTTCACTCCTGTCCAGAAATCATCAGAGAGCAGGAGTTCTCCTGGTTTGTGTGCGTTTGCAGAGCAGGAAGGGTTTTTGCAAAGGAATTAAATGATGTGTGAGTTCAGGAAGCAGCTATGGAAAGCTGCAGTTTGGGGAAGGAACAAGGCTCAGTGTTAAACCAAGTAAGTGCATGATCTGAACAAGAGTGTTTTGAGAAGTATTGGAGAATGAGATGCTTGGAACTGGCAGTGTGTAATTACCCCGGGAGGGGAATCTCCTTCCATGTCTGCTGCTTCTAGGGCTGAAATGAGTGTGGCTGCAACATTTAGTGCAAACAGAGCAGCAAGAAGAATTCAGGGGTTTTTTGGTAAGGTCTGAGCGTTCATGGAGAGTAGCTGTTACAAGAGGAGTCCTTCCAGGAATTACAGTAAATTTCTACTCACACAATGGATGCGAGGACTAAATTCCCAGTGAAATGAAAACCATGTAATTCAGTGTGGAATGCCAGAGAGATGACAAATCTTTCACCAAACTAGAGAGCTAGCTCATTTCTCAAGTTGCTTGACCTTCATGGTATTCCTTGGTAGAAGGAGATACTGCAAACCTTGTAAAAGAATGGGTTTTCCTTGTGCTTTTCACATTTATCCCTTTTGAAGAGCACCACAAGGTCTCCCCAAATGTTGAATTACACAAGCAAGAAAGGAGAAGATGGCTCTTCAGAGAACTGGCAAGTCTCTGTCCTAAAAAAATGTGATTTAATATGTGTTAACAGATATAGAAGAGCCTGTACAAGTTCTGCTTATGGGAAATTCTGGGAAGTCCTTGCCAGATGCTGTCCTCAGTCACATCTCCCCCTGCAAAACCGCTTAGGACTGGGCAGTGCAGTGCTCCAGGGAATGTCTGTCCTTCCAAAGCACAGCTTTGAAAATAGATGTCAGCTCTAGGATTTCTGTAGGGAGGGCCTGAGTTGATTCCTGGCTGTGCCAAAGCCTCCCATGCCCAGGGCACTTCGTCTTTTGTGATCTGTAGAAGGTATTGAAACATAACCTGCCAGGAGACAGAGTAGAGACAACCCAGGTTCATTTTGTGGGGATCTCTAACAGGCACTTTGCACATGCACTTTTGTTTTGATGACAAATAGAGTCTCTGGCCCTGGAAGCTGAAATGTGCAGAAGAGCCTGGGGGTTTTTGTAAGGGAGTGTCTGACTGTGGGTATTCAGGAAATACAGGCAGACTGACCTTTGGAAGCGGAACCAGGCTGCTGGTACAGCCCAGTAGGTATCTCTTCACTAAGGACAGACTGAATCTTTTAGGTTTTCTGTTAGATCTTCCTTAAAATACAGAGGGAAAAGCTTCTTTTTAACACGAAGGAAAGATGGCAAGGGGGAGGAGAGCACATTCTGAACAATTAGCTTCTGACTGCTTTGCCATGTTGCTGTGAGCGGAGCAGCTCAGAAATTGCTCCTGTGCTGAAAATCAGTGAATGTGTTTGTGTTGTGGAGCACCTCAGCCAGAGGAACCCTTCAGGGCAATGTATTTGAGATTAGCACGAGTGTAAAGCCTTTGTTTACTCAGAAGATTAGATAGAGCTGGTTTCTGGGGCTTGGGTTTGGATCCCTTACTGGGTTCCTTGTCAGGTAAACAAGAAAATTTAGGACCTTAGATTGGTTTTCTCTGGAAGTTTCTGTCTGTTCAATTTTTCTTTGCTTCTTGCTCTTATGGGTCTGGTCCCTTGCTTAGCTTCTGAGATTGACTGGCTCCTGATCTGCCTGACTCCTTCTTTAGACCATGAGAAGTTTTAGAAACAGCTCTGTTAGTTGTTTCAAAAAGTGGTGGAAATTTTATCCCCTTTTGAAATGTCAAACAGTGTGTTCTGGCTGTTAAAGGCTGAGGCTTCCCTCCTTCAGCATTTTTGTATAAAGGTTGATTACTGTGGGATAACTGAGTCTTCCTGGAAACTCACCTTTGGGAGAGGCACAAAATTAATTCTGAAATCAGGTACATCTGAAAAGAAATAGTTGTTTCACATTATAAGTGCAAGCCTGAGATTCTCCTCTCTCCTAAACATTACAAAAATTGTTCAACTTAAAAACTGCCCAAGAACTTCAACTATATTATGCTAACAGGGTTTGGGTTTCTACTGCATTCAGAATTGTTTCTGTCTGGAAAGATCAGAGGTATGCAGCTGGCAAAACATCCTAAATTAGACTCAAATGCATGTGACAAGGGTGACATCTGTTTTCCCTCTTGATCTCTTTTGAAAAACATACATATTTGTGTGGACCCAAAGCTGTGTGTGGTTTTTGTTAGTGAGTGTGTCACTGTGTGAATTCAGGATCTGGCTGGAAAGTGACCTTTGGAAGTGGGACACGACTGGTAGTGAAACCAGGTAGGTGAAAACCTGGAGGGAGTTAGGGATAGGAAAGCCTAATTCCTCTTTCCAGGAAAGCATTGAAACAGCCATAAAAATTCCATCTTTCTTTCCTTCTGAGAGCAATTGATGGTCACAGGTTGACCTTCCATCAGAGGAAAGAAAAATTCATTATAAAGCTAAATACCTGCTTGGGGGGCTGGATTTTCCTGTGCTCTGTGTGTCATTGAGAGCTGTGACATTTGTGAGTGGTTGTCTTCACTACTGCCTCTTCCCAGGAATCTCCCAGACCTGTGGACCTCTCACTGTCCTTTTATTTCCATTGTCCAGAACCCAGGCAAGGTCCTCATTAATTCCCAGATGCTGCAGTTCCTTCTCTACTGGGAAAACTGTCTTAGCCTTTGCTCTGTTGCTCCTGCTTCTGGCTACAGAGAGGTTTCCATCCCAGTTTGCACTCGTTGGCAGCAAAAAAAAAAGCTGGGCTGTCATGGAAAGAGGTCAGAACAGGCAGAGCATTTTTATTTGGGGAAACAAGAAATGTGTTTTGAAGTCGTGCAGGAAGGTCCAGAAGGAGATCTCTGCTTTTAATGCTGATCAAATGATGAAGGAGGAATTTTGCTGTGCAATTTCTTTGCATGAATGAAGTAGAAAAGTTTCAGTCAGTGGCCATCTCTGTTCAAACTGAATGAGACCATAAACTAGGAAAAATCTTTACTGGAAATGTAAGTTAAAGTTGCCAAGGAGTTTACTTGGGTAGACTAAGTTAAAAAGAATGTCAAGTAGGACCTAATTAGGTACTGGAGGAAAAAAAGGGTTTTTGTTATGAAGGCAAACACTGTGTGAATAGCTACGGAAACAAAATCACCTTTGGAAGTGGAACGCAGCTAAGGGTAAAACCAAGTAAGGTTTAAACCATTTTTTGCTCAATATTGTAGATGTAAAGAAGAGAGATACAAAAAGTCACACTAGTGATAGGAGCTGAAGAGAGGTCTGCTAAGGTATGTCCTCAATGGCCCTGTCAGTGATCCATGTCCTTCATTCAGATTTGCACTGTGGGGTCCTGGCCACATTTGCTCAGGGCATTTTGTGCCATGGCTGTGCCAGCAGGGGTTACTTTTCTCTCCCAGCATGAGGATGAGCTTGTGTTCTGGCTGAGCTGAAAACTGCTGTGTGAGCTGTGCCACAAGCTCTCACTGGCAAAGGGACACGGCTTCAAGTTTCAGCTGATAAGTGCATCCACTTTCTTGTTAAATCATTCCATGTGGGGCAAAACTGCCACATGTCCAGCGAGATTTCCAGGATACCCTTCATGGGCTGCTGGTCCTTCAGCTGTGGGGTTACATGCCACCTTCTCTTCCCTGAGACAGGCTTTGGCTTTGGGCAGAAACAGCAGTGCTCCCACACAGGGTCTGCATCCACAGGTCCAACAGTGCTCCTGATCCCACAGGCAGAGCATGGGAGTGCTTCCCTT
>VZRS01011926.1:0-12763 GCA_013398055.1 Ifrita kowaldi | reverse complement strand
TTTTTTTTTTTTTTGCCTCTTTCTCTCTCTTTTCTAACGTTAATTGCTCGTCACTTTGTCCCATCACATGATCGCTGGAAACTGCCAACTTGTTCTCACTCGCTCATATCACAAGGTTTGAAATAAGCAGGCTACCAGGTTCCTGATTCAGTGCTGTTCAGCCCAGTTATCAGATGTGTTTCTTGTGATTTCAGACTATTATTTTGAAAATCTCTGCCCCTCACAGCCTGTTTAAAACTGGCATTTTCCAGCTCTGAAAGCCTGCCTGGAATAATCTGTGCTGTCGGGGGGATGTGCAGTGCCCAGGCTCTGTGGGGCGATGATCGCTGCATGCACTGAGCTCTGGGGATGAGAGGCAGTGGCAAAATCCTGGCATGAGCACGAGCGGTGCAAGCCGGAGCCAGGCTGTGCCTGGGACAGAAGCTGCCTCTCTCTCACACCCTTGTCAGCATGCAAAGCAGGCAGGCCATGGACTGCATTCCCATGCATTCCTGTTCCCAGGGTCAGTTGCCACCTTCCTGTGTGTTGCCTTTGCTCTTTACAGGCAGTTTTCAGCAGGTTTCTCTGCAGGAGATGAGCACTGACTCTGCTCTCTGCGGGTCTGTACCCTCTTGGAGCTGGATTTCAGTTCCCGATGTCCTGGGGTTCATTCTGGCACTAGTCTGTGTTCTCCAAGATGTAAGGAACTTCAGCATGTCCTTTCTTCTTCTGCCTCACCACCATCGTCATTGAATCATAGAATCCCAGAATGGTCTGGGTTGGAGAGATCATTTTTTTCCAACCCCTCTGCCATGGGAAGGACAAAATTCTTCCCTGTAGGTTGGTGTGGCCCTGGCACAGGTTCCCAGAGAAGCTGTGGCTGCCCCATCCCTGGAAGTGTCCAAGGCCAGGCTGGATAGGGCTTGGAACAACCTGGGATAGTGGAAGGTGTCCCTGCCCATGGCAGAGACGGAATGAGATGATCTTTAGCATCCCTTCCATCCCAAACCACTCTACAATTCCATGATTTATGGATGAACTCCATTAGCTACAAGGAGCCAGAATAGTCTTGCTGTACATTGGAACAGGGCAGAGCAAGTGTTGCCTTCTGTTCACACCGTGCCCTCACAGGAGTGCCCCAAAGTCAAAATTTGCCTTGCCTCCCTAAATTTTGGCATGTAACTCAACAGGGATACACAAGCTGCTGAATGAACTGCGTGTCCCATCACAGATCAGGACCCTGCAGACCCTTAGGAGAGAAACAAAGTCTTTGTGAGTGTGCACCACATTAACTCCGCAGCAAGTGTGCTCTCTTCAGCATTACACATCTGTGAAACTGAAACAGCATTTCCAGGGACCATTCTGCCTACTGTGGCTAAGGCAGCTCCATCACATGCAGCAGACAAATTCCCCTGTGGCAAACAGGGGAAAAAACCCAGCCTTGAGAGATGCTAAGGGAGAAAAGCCTAGGCAGTGTAGGGCAGAAAGACTTTTCTGGAAAATGAAGCTTAATTATGACAGCTCCCCTCTGCTAGAATACGGAAGCAACATGAAAATATTTCGTCTCTTATCAGATGCTTTGGGTTGCTACAGGAAGTGAGACTTGCTACCTGTTTGAGAGTCTGCTCTGACTTTGCTCCTTGTGCTGTCTCACCCTGGGACTGCCAGGTCCCACCTCCCTGCTTTCAGAAACTCTCTCATGGTGTTTAACGCTGTTCTGTCCTCTGTATCGCCAGCCTAGCAGGGGTCTCCCATCACAGAATCGCAGAATGGTTTGGGTTGGAAGGGATTTTAAAGTTCCTCTAGTTCCAACCCCCTGCCACAGGCAGCCACTAGACCAGGTGCCCACACAAACTGTTTCTGTCTCACCTCTGGACACAGCTGGGATCTCATGTAACAGGAGAAAAATTCACTGTTTTCCACACTCAGGCAAAATAATTACTTGCATTTACTTTTTTTCTGCCATCTCCATCCCCTGCAGCTCCAGTTGTGTGCATATAAGCTTAGAAGACAAATTCTGCTCCTGCAAACCTGTGTGTGTTGGTTTCACAGGAGTAAGCATGGCCCTGCACAGTCTGGTGGGGCCCCACCAGCACCAATTTCAGTTTAAATACAGGCATTTATGATGAATTCTCTTCTACTTTGTGTGACACAAACACCAGCAGGGAAGAGAAGTATCTAGGTTATTGGGAAACAGGGGGTATTGGGAGTTAATTTAATGCCAGGAGTTGTTCTCCACACATTAGGATCCTGCTGTGCCCTGAATTTGAGTCTTGCCAGCCAGAGTTTAGCAAGTCTGGAGGTTACCAAGGAGCAGAGCAGAGCAGGCAGAGGAGTGCCCAGCACTGTGTTTGGCTGCTCTGAGCATCCAGGGACATCTCTGGCAGTGCCTCAACATTGGCTCCATGGATGCTCCCAAAGCTCTGATGCTGTACCCGAACTGCAGCCAGCTTGGATGCAAAGCCTCTCATTTCTTCATTCCCTCTCAGTCCTGATGCTTCTTCCTTGTGGAGGGATGAGGGCTGCAGGTTTGGGACTGTGGATTTCTCCGCTTCTCCCTCTGCCATACTCACAACCCATGGGCAAGTTGTGTGACAGGGAAGCTTGAGGTTCTTTGCAACCTCCATGATTTGGTTGGGACCCGCTTAACTCGTGCACACAGGCAGGTTATCCCTTAGATGAGTAATTTACAGCTCAGTTTTGTCCCTGAGCATTTTGTTCTGGGTTAAGGGGTGAAACATCACCTTCATAAATCATCAGATGCTTTCTTGCCAATGAACTGCTTCCTGCACTCCCTTGTTGGCAGCTCGTGGCTACTGAACACGCTCCAAGCTGAGTGCCTGAGGAAGTGGGGAGGAAGGGCAGGCTTGTGACGTTGCTGTGCCCATCTGATGCAGGCTGAGCAGCAGGGACAGGGCTCTGCCATCGTCCTCTGTGCTGAATTTAGGTCAGGGAACAGATACCCCTGGGAATCTGGTGCTCCCTCAGACCTTTCTCTAACTCCCCAGGAGATCTGGTACCTCTAAATTAGACAATATTCACAGAATCATGGAATGGTTCCAATTGAAAGGGACCTTAAAGATCACCTTATGCCAACCCCCTGCAGTCCCCTGAGCAGGGACATCTTCCGCTATCCCAGGCTGCTCCAAGCCCCATCCAGCCTGAACAGTTCTGGCAATCGGGCAGCCTCAGCTTCTCTGGGCACCCTGTGCCAGGGCCTTGCCACCCTCACATAAAGAATTCCTTCCCAATATGCCATCTATCCCTGCCCTCTGGCAGTGGGAAGCCATTTCCCCTTGTCCTGTCCTTCCAGGCCCTTGTCCCAAGTGCCTCTCCAGCTTTCTTGGAGCTTCTTCAGGCACTGGAAGGTGCTCTAAGGGCCAGTATCTCGCTGGTGCCATGGTTAATGCCGCTGGGAACGGCAGCATGCTCTTCTCCCCAGTGTACCACCATTAACATTTCCCCTTTCTCCCGTCCCCACAGGGCAGGAAGACGACGTTCCCTGGTGCGGGGCTGAAGGCAGCAGGATGACAGCCATCCTGGAGCGGCTCAGCACGCTGTCCCTCAGCGGGCAGCACCTCAGCCGGCTGCCCCGGCTGCTGGAGGATGGCTTCCCTAAGATGCCCTGCACGGTGAAGGAGTGCGAGGTGCCGCAGCTCTTCCGAGAGCCCTACATCCACAGCGGGTACCGCCCCACTGGCCAGGACTGGCGCTACTACTTCCTCAGCCTCTTCCAGAAGCACAACGAGGTGGTCAACGTGTGGACTCATCTCCTGGCGGCGCTGGCCGTGCTGCTGAGGTTCAAGACGTTTGTGGAGGCCGAGCAGTTGCCTGTGGATGCGTGGTCCTTGCCGTTGCTCATCTTTGTCCTCTCCTCTGTCACTTACCTGACCTGCAGCCTCTTGGCCCACCTGCTGCAGTCCAAGTCGGAGCTGTACCACTACACCTTCTACTTCGTGGACTATGTTGGAGTCAGCATCTACCAGTATGGCAGTGCCCTGGCTCATTTCTACTACAGCTCTGACCAAGCCTGGTACGACAAGTTCTGGCTTTTCTTCCTGCCAGCAGCAGCTTTCTGTGGCTGGTTGTCCTGTGCCGGCTGCTGCTATGCCAAATACCGGTACCGACGGCCTTACCCCATCATGAGGAAGATGTGCCAGGTGATCCCAGCAGGGCTGGCTTTCATCCTGGATATCAGTCCCGTGGCTCACCGGGTGGTCGTGTGTCACCTGGGGGGCTGTGAGGAAGATGCTGCTTGGTACCACACGTACCAGATACTGTTTTTCCTTATCAGTGCTTATTTCTTTTCCTGCCCTGTCCCTGAGAAGTACTTCCCTGGCTCCTGCGATATCGTTGGCCACGCCCACCAGATCTTCCACACCTTCCTGGCCATTTGCACCCTGTCACAGCTGGAGGCCATTCTTTTGGATTACAAGAACAGGCAGGAGATTTTCCTGAAGAGACATGGGCCTTTCACTGTTTATCTCTCCTGTGTCTCTTTTTTTGGCTTGGTGGCCTGTAGTGCCATCACAGCTTACATCCTGCGACGCAGGATCAAGGCCTGCCTGGCTAAAAAGGACTCCTGAGACTCACGGACGTGACAGGCATGACATCACCAGAGAAAATCAAGAAAAGGGGGCATAACATACTAGAGACATGACTGTCTTATTTGCCTAACACGCCGTGACTAACCAGGACCCTGGATTCAGATGGAGGGCTGGACACGTCATGCTGGATGCATTTTCACAGCAGGGATTGCCTTTTGCCATCCAAGGCGGGGGGACATGGTGTGTTTTAAGCCAGAACAAGTCACTGAACCAAGGATGCTGGAATAGGCAGAGGTTCCTTGTTCATCCTGGTAGAGCTGTGGGTGAGACCTTGCTGAAGGTCAGGGAGGGCAGCCTGGAGGCTGTGGGACTGTAGAAGGGTATGCCAGGGCTCACAACACCATGAGGACCACAGCTGGGTGTGATGACCTCTCTGGGTTTTGCCGTATCTGTGGGAGAACTGTTCCTATCAAAGGCACTAGGAAGGTTTTGGGAAGTCTGTGTTTCGAGGGTTCAGGTGTGAGGGCACGTGTGGCACAGTGGCTGGCAGAATCCTTTTCCTGTTCCAGCCAGAGGTTCTCTGTACGCTCCCCTTATCAAGTGTGTCAATGCCAGGTCACTTAAGTGGCTTTCGGAAAACATCTTTGGAGATCCAGGCTTGACCTGGGGTCCTCTGGGACAAACTGGGTCTGTGTCATCGGTCTGGGGAGTCTGACCAACCTCTAGCAATGTCCATGAGGTGTGGAATAACCTGGATGTGATCTGTTTGATACGGGAAAGGCTCTGCTCCTCCCCACGGCGCTACTGTGGTCACGGCCAAAAGGGTATGAAGGTGAAGGAGTCTTTATTCCTCTTTTAATGGTGCTTCGTGTCCTTGGTGAGCCTTGTGGGAAAGCTGACCTTGAAGCTGCAGGGTTGCTTTTCTGCGACCAGTGAGGTTGTGACTCTGGCATGTTTTTATCAGTATTAGGTGAAGGTGGAACAGCAAAAGCCAGGAGCAGGGTGACAGCATAAGGGTCCTGCACAGCCTCGGGATGGGTTTGTCCTTGGGACTTGGTGATTCCTGTGTGGAGTAGAAAAGATAATGGTCAGGGTCACTTAATGTCCAGGGTCACTCCTGTCCAAGGTAACAAAGGCTGGGTTACTGTGCCCCTACTAGAGGAGTCTATCCTGTACTTGCCTGGGGGGAATATTGAATATGGTGCCACCAAGGAGGTCTAAATCCTTGCTGAAAGCAAGGAATCCATGTGATCTATCCCAGCCATGGATTTGTGTCACTGAACCCAAGGGCAGGCAAATGAATTGTGATTGCTGGTTCTGAGCAGGCAGAGTGTAGGGTTGGGGATATGGTTGGTGAGGACAGGCACTGATTTCTGCACTTCATCTGTGTTTTAGCTCTTGAGGTGTGCGTGTGTGTTCACGTTCCATGCGTGTGCATGGCATTTGTTATCCAGAAAGGCTTTTCTGTGGGATTTTATATCTCCAGAGCCTTCTAGCTGGGTTAAGATTAACCTGAAGGAAACAGTGCTGTCCCGCTGGAGGAGCAAGGCGGGTCAGACAACAGATTTGTTAATAGGTGGTGGAAAACAGACCTGTAAAGAGTACTTTGCTGGTCCTGTGTTTTGTGGGTAAATTTGGAACTCGTAGCCCTATAGAAAATTAAATACAAAGGGAGAGGGAAGTAAGTTTGGAGTATAGGAGAAGAAATCACAGGAAAGCCTTCAGGAGGTCATCAAGTTCACCCTTTCTCATCAGTCCTGGCCTCCTGGTTTACATCCAGTCCAGCTTAGAAATTAATTACTTCATTTCTTAGGGTGTTATTGATGGTACAGCCATGCTGACCTAGCAGAAAATCTGCCTCAGGGGAGATGCCAAGCAGGGATGGTCCCACTTCCACCTCACTGAACCCCTTCCCATGCACAGAAGCTCATCTCACCATGGAGCGAGCCAGTGCCGGGAGAGGGACCATCAGGAAACCAATCCTACTGAAAAAATGTCAGTAATTTTCGGCTGGTTTTAACTCTGAGCCAGCTCACTTGGACAACGTGGCTGCCTGCAGGGAAGGGCTGGAGTGGAGGCCAGCAGCAGTTCCTCCTTGCATGGCAGCTGGCTGCTCAACTCACTCAGCTGCACTGATGGACTGCTCTCTCCACAGCCTCTGGCTTTGTTTGTGGGTCTCCTCCCAGTTTGAGGAAAGGCTTCCAGTGGGAGCAGCTTTTTCTCACAGCCTGATTTGCCTTGGTTTTGGGGTAGGTAAGGCAGAATAAGGCACTGGGTGTGGAACTGGCTGGACGGTATCAGTGGGTCCCTGTGCGGAAACAGAGGGAAATCAGGCTGGTCTGGAGCTCATTTCTGGGATAAAATGGAGAAGGATTGGGCATGGCTGATAATAGCAAACCTGCTCTGCTGCTACCTGGAGTTATACTGGTACCAAAGGAAGGGATCACCCAGGTGTTCCCTTCTCTGAGGGTTTGAAAACATGACATGCCCTGTCCTTGTCGAAGGAGGGTGAGTACAGTAATGCCAACTCATTCAGGGACAGGGAGAGGAGCCCACATGGCTCTTCCAAGGTACTTTGGATCATATCTTCTCCTCCCTGGCTGAGCAGAAGTGACACTTCTCTGGAGCAGTGGTGTGACAGTGGAGGTGTTTTTGCGCACTCCCACGTTTCCCCTCAGGTGAAGCCGCTCCCGTCTCCGCGTGGCCCTGCACTCCCACCTGGAGCCGACCTCCTGGTTACGATGATGGGTGGAGTGAGCGGGGACCTCCCATACTGATCTGTGCTGCTGTGAGGATGCTCCCTTGTGTCACAAGGGGCTCACCAACACTGGAGCTTCCTTCATCCCTGTCTCCATCCTCCTCCTCCTCTTCCTCCAACCAGCTTCTTTCTTTCCTTCATCCCCAAACTTCATCCTTGTGCCTTGTGCACCTGGCTGCCTTCCTGGGCAGACTCCACATGCTGCAGTCTGCTGGACTTCAGCTGGGAAGTGGCTGTGGAAGCTTTGCCAGTGATCCAGAGGAGACCAGGGCTGGATCTGGAAAGGTCCAAAGTGCCGCTCTGATAAGTGCTCAGTTCATCTGAGAGCTCCCCAGGACCTTCTCCTTGGGCTCCCTGCTTGGAGCAGGTCTCCTCCATCCTGGTGTTCCTAAGGAGGCACGGCTGGGAAGGATGTACCAGTGCCCAGGCTTGGTGAAGAGCTGACCACCAAAGGTTGAGCACACCTGAGATCCCAAAGGGACCGAGGTCACAGTCCTCTCCCTCAGGAATATCTGGTCCTGAGGCAGTATTCCTGCAGATCTTGCAAACCATGACAGCTCCTAAGAATTCATCCCAGTGTGCCTTGTGCTATTCCTTTTTGGGCTTAATCCTGAAGGAATCTGAAGATCAGGGGCAGCCTCTTTGCTGTCTGCTGGTCCGTGGTTGCTCTTAAGAGCCAATTCCCACTGACAGGATTTACTCAGTGTATGGAGCAGGAGGGGAGGATGGAGACAGGTGCCTTCAATTTGTATTTATGCCTAATTTGTGTAACGAGGCAAGGACGGGTTCCTCATGTGCCTTGCAATTTACATCTTTTACTGACAAGATTATTTTTAAGCACTGTTTGTTACTAAACAGAAGTACAAAAGAGTTTGTATTTTTTTCCTTTGGGAAACAGGGAAGGGTATGAGTGTTCCTTATTAACCATCCCCTTCCCAACTCCCATCTGCTGACTTTGTATTGTTGAAAACATTGACAATATTTTTAGCTTTGTACTGTACTGATGTTTATTTAAAAACTTTAGTGGAAAAAAAAATCTGTGAAAGCAAAACAGTTGGTGTGGTGTGAAATTTCCAAATGCACAGCTACAGAAGGTTACGAGTCATTAGAAGGGAAAGGGGATAATAATTACAGAGGGGATATATTAGAGTGATAATAATTACAATAATGAACAGGGTATGGTTTTATCTGTGCATCTCAAAGCACTTTCCAGGTTTCACGATACCTTTTGGATTTCATTCCCTTTCCACAAGGAAAGTGCAGAATGGCTGTCCTGACACTGATTAGAGAAATTTTAATTCATCATCCACAATCACAGAAGGGCTGAGTTTGGAAAAGATCTCTGGGGGCCACTTGGTCTGACCCTCAGCTCAAGCAGGGCCCCCCAGAGCTGGTTGTTCAGGTCCATGTCCAGATGGATTTTGATTATCTCTGAGGATGAAGACTCTTTTGCGTCTCTGGGCAACTGGGCCAGTGCTTGGCCACCCTCACAGTAAAAACATGTTTCCTGATGTTCAGAGGAACCTCCTGTGTTCCAGTGTGTGCCCATGGCCTCTGATCCTGGCACTGGGACCTGGCACAGAGCCTTGCCCTGTCCTCTTTGCACCCTCCCTTCAGGGATTTATATACACCTATAAAATCTTTAAATATTCCCTGGCCCGATCCTCTTCCACCACTGTACATATTCCTTGCTCCAGCCCTTCCCCCTGGTATCAGGATTCCTGAAGGGCTGGTCTTGCTGGTAAAGACTGAGGTGAAGAAGGCTATTCCATGTTCTCTGTAGGCAGTTCCCACATCTTACTGAGCAATGGCCCCACAACATTTTCCCTACTCTCCCTTTTGTCACCCTATAGAAACCCTTCTGGTTGTCTTTGATGTTACCGAACAGATTCCAGTTGGACTTTGCCTTTCCTCATCCCTGCACGCTCAGATAATGTCTCTGTATTCCTTTCTATCCATGTCCTTGCTTTCACCTTCTCTCTGCTGCTTCTGTGTTTGAGTTTTGTCAGGAGCTCCCTGTTCATCCATGCAGGCCTGCTGGCATTTTTGCCCAGCTTCCTGCTCATTGGAATGGGCTGTTCTTGAGCTTGGAGATGACTCCTCCCAGGCGTCCTTATCCCAAGGCACTCCACCAAGGAGGCAGAGGCCTTTGAAGAGGCCAAATTCTGAAGTCCAGAGGTGTTTGATGTTTACCCTCCTCCCTTCTCTGATGTTTACCCTCCTCCCTTCCCTCAGGATCTTGAACTCCACCAGCCACATCCCCAGCGAACCATGGCTGGTGAGTCTGATGTCCAGCAAAGCAGCTCTCCTTGTCGGCTCCTTCATCAGTTGGAGGAGGGAGGTACCAGCACTGCATTCCA
Source organism: Ifrita kowaldi (assembly GCA_013398055.1). Classification (NCBI taxonomy): domain Eukaryota; kingdom Metazoa; phylum Chordata; class Aves; order Passeriformes; family Cinclosomatidae; genus Ifrita; species Ifrita kowaldi. Next base: position 3,119 of record VZRS01011926.1, on the reverse strand, counting down.
GAAACCTCCTGGATTGCAAATCATGGAACCATAGAAGAGTTTGGGTTGAAAGGGACCTTAAAGATCATCCACCCTGGCATGGCCAGGGACACCTTCCACTAGACCAGGTTTCTCAGGGCTCCATCCAACCTGACCTTGAATGTTTCCACAGGTAGGGCATCCACAGCTTCTCTGGACAACCAGTGCCAGGGCCTCACCACCCTCACAGTAAAGAATTTCTTCCTGAAATGCAATCTAAATCTACTCTCTGGCTTCACTTTGAAGCCATTCCCCTTTGTCCTGCCAGTACATAAACAGTGCCTCTCCATCTTTCATGGCAGCTCCCTTCAGGTACTGGAAGGCCACAATTAGGTCACACCAAAGCCTTCCTTTCTCCAGGATGAACAATCCCAATTCTCTTGGCGTTTCCTCTTAGGAGAGGTGCTCCATCCCTCTTGTGTCGTCTTTCCAGCAGCTATCAGGGTGGATGAAGTCCCCCCATGAGGCCCAGGGCCTGCAAAGAGGCAGCTGCCCAGTACACTATCACCCATACTGGTTATCCCTTGAACCCTTCCCTGTAAGCTCTCCGTTGGCTCATGATCCCCACAGAATTCCAGGCACTCCAGCTGTTCTCTCACCAAAGGACAGCTCCCTCTCCTCACCTTCCTGGCTTGTCTGTATCCCTCCATTGCAACACTCGGGTCATGGGAGCCATCCCACCACACCTTCCTGATCTCGACAAGGTCGCAGCCCTGCGCAGGTCTCTGACTCGTCATGCCTGGTCCCCACACTGCTGGTGTTCTCTATGCACATTTCAGAGAGACACCCCAGCACACCGACTTCCCAGATTTAGGGATCCCAGTTTTAGGGATTTCTCCATCATGGTGTTTTGTTGATTTTCTGATCTCTTTCTGTCACATCGCTCCGTGTCCTCAGCTCATCAGCCTTGTCTGGGAGGATTGTGTGTGATCACATACATAATTCATCAATTTTTCCTGAATTCCAGCACTGAAAACCTCTAGAATATCTTCTATTTTTCCTTCCAATAGCCAATAATTTTTATTATTATTTCTTAATGTAACACACAGACCAAGGCTTCTGCAGGTTGTGTTTTTACCCACCAGAGGGCGAGTTCTCTCCATCTGTGTCCTCCAGTGCCACGAAAGCAGAGCCCGATAAAGAATTCCTTTTCCCTGTCAGGAGTAGATAGCAGGGATGTGAGAAGCTAAAAAGGCTCATCTTGACCTTGGCAAGTCAGACTTGTCTGTACAGAAGTTGTCAAGGATGCAGCTTAATCCAGATCTTCTTAGTTCCACTTCAATTCCTTATTCCTCATTTCTCCTCTCGCCTGCTTTGCAGTCACTATTTCTAACTACCAGCTTCTGCTCTGGCTTTTCTTCTGCTTTCTTCTGTGGAATCCCAGAATGGTTTGGGTTGGAAGGGACATTAAAGACCATCTCGTTCCAAACCCCTGCCATGGGCAGGGACACCTTCCATTAAACCAGGGTGCTCAGCCTGGCCTTGGACACTTCCAGCGATGGGGCCGCCACAGCTTCTCTGGGCAACCTGTGCCAGGGCCTCCCCATCCTCACAGTGAAGAATTCCTTCCCAATATCTCATCTATCCCTGCCCTCTGGCAGATTAAAACCACTGCCCCTTGTCCTGTCACTGCATACCCTTCTAAATAATCCCTTTTTGGCTCTCTCGGAGTCCCTTTAGGCTTCAAGGACTTCCCGGAGCCTTCTCTTCTCCAGGCTGAACATCCCCAGCTCTCCCAGCCTGTTATCTTTACAGGCTGTGCACCAGGCACTCTGCCACACAGCCTTGTCACAAACTTGCTGTCACTCTCCTCAGGGATGATCCTTGGCACACAGAGGCAAATTTCCTTCTCTGAAACAGGCCCTGTTCCCTGTTAAACGCTGCCTGAATATTGCAGCTTGAAAAATCAGAGTGAATGCTTGATCAGAGACCTGCACCTGGGTCTGAGTCAGCCCTCACAGCAGCAGCTTTGCTGTCTTCCAGATCCAGCTCTTCCAGCTCTGCTTGGCCTTCAGTCCATTATTTTCCTTTCTAAGCTCATCAGCCTCATTCTTTATCTCCCACCGTCTGGCTTTCTTCTCTCTCCCACACCATGCTCAGACGGTCTGGCTGCATTTCTCCCTGCTTAACTTCTGCTTACAAAACCCTCGGATCTGCTGCCTGCCCTTGGATCACAGCCTGGCTTGGCTGGTGTACTGCTGATAAAGAGAACAAAGCAAAGACACACAAAAACCTTTTTTTTTCATAGAATCCTAGAAGGTTTGGGTTGGAAGGGACCTTCAGGATCATCTCGTTCCAACCCCCCTGCCATGGGCAGGGTCACCTTCCACTAGACCAGGCTTCTCCCAAATCCTGTCCAACCTGGCCCTGAACACTTCCAAGGATGGGGAATCCACTTCTTTTGGGGAATCCACAACTTCTGTAGGCAACAAACAGCTTCTATTTTCCATGGTGATGGATTTGGCTGTTTTCTCTCTTATGTTATGGAGTGACTTTTGCTCAATCATCTCTCTCTCGATGGTATCCCTGATGCTTCTTAACCATGTTTGAAAGAGAGGAATTATATCAGTACTACATATGAAAAATACACTATTTCACAACTATATACATTTTTATACATGTATATATACATCATAAACCAACACTACCACTTCTGTTAAAACATTTCAATCACTCCAGGTATGGATTTCACAGCTACTCCTCACTGTGGGCACTGCACAGGGCAGGGCAAACTCCCCCAAAAGCAGCAGTCCAGATGCCACCACCCGCTTTGGACGCCAAGATATTTTAATGTGAGTGGGTTATGAGGGGCTACGAGGGAGACAGGAGGAGCTATGAGGGGGCTCTGAGGGGGATATGAAAGGCTGTGAGTGGGATACGAGCGGACTGTGAGGTGCTCAGAGGGGAAATTCCTTAATAAAACAAGATTAACGCTTTCCACGTCGTTTTTTCACGCTGCGGGGGCCGGATTCCCCTCACGGGGCTGGGGGGGGCGGTTCGGCCCCTCAGAGCCCTCCCGGCTGCCGCGGCGCGCGGCGCTCACTGCGCAGGCGCGGGAGGGGGAAGGGGGGCGCGCAGGGCCCCGCGCATGCGCACGGAGC
>VZRS01011923.1:48443-102724 GCA_013398055.1 Ifrita kowaldi | reverse complement strand
TGGCCTTCACCAAAACCCTGGTCTCTCCACTCTTATTCGCTTGTCCCATGATTTCTTTGTCCCTTTCCCGATCTCATCCTCAGAGGATTTCTAATCCGGCTTTGTCAGCTGGGAAAGTGATTCTCTCAGCCAGCAGAGGTGAGAGAAGCTCATCCGAGAGAAGGAGTGATTGGTAGTGGGAGAAATGGCCTGCTCTCCTCCCCTCCTTGCTCAATCCAGATTTCATAGCTTGTTAATGTAACAGATTCTCTGTTGGGGCTCTAAAGTAGAAGGTGGAGGATAGCACTTGTCGCTCATGCATGACGTGGAAATGATGACAGTAGCTCTTTCCTTCTCTTTCCTCTCTTCTCAGTGGCTTTACTTGATGGAAGCTACGGCCAGTACAAGACTCTCCTCCAGAACTCTACAGAGTGGTACTGTGTCCCCAGCAGTTCTGCAGACAAAAGTGAGTGATGCTGAGAGCCTCATAAGCAACGCATAGAACTTCACCAAAATTTAGTCTGGTTTCCCCTTGACCTTTGAGGCTGGGAATATCATTGTCAGTCACAAGTGGATTGTTTTAAGGAATCTGGGGAATTGAGGGAAGAAGATGCTGTATTGTGCATTTTTACTTAGGATGCTACGAAAACATGTTCCAGGCCAGTGGAAGAGGGTGGGCCATTCCATACCTGCATTTGACCAACCTTCCTACTCTTCTCCTCACACAACCCCTCTAATGCAAGTCTGGTCTACTGACCTAGATGAAAGTGCTTTTATACAGGCTGATTCAGTCCAGCTCCACTCCCTGTGCCGGCTCACTGCCTGTTCACACAAGCACTATGGTGAGTGTGAGGGACTGAGGAGGGGGGATGATGTTAAGTAGCTTTTAATAGCTGGAGAACTGAGCTGCAGTCACACATGAAGTGAGGGTAATGTGGAGTGCTGGAATGCCTGTAGTGCAAGTTCCCAAACTCAGGTCAGAGATCTGTCTACATGCAACCTCATGTTTTGTGAGGATATATCTTTTATTCCACCACGTGACTTCCCGGCCATAAGGCAGATCTCTTGGGTGACCTGGCTGTGTAAGGAACTGCCTGTGCTGGCAGCAAGGCTGTCACAGCAGTTTGCTCTAAGTCTCTCAGTCTGCACGAGTTGAGAGCTTGGACCACCATTCTCTGATGGAAGGGTTTCCAGAGAAGTTCAAGCCAACTATTTCCCATCTTGCTTCCTCAACAAGGGTAAGGCAGAAACCACGTCTCTCAGCAAAGAGATGTTGCATGGAAATGGCAGGACACAGAAAGGGAAGGGGCCCCTTCAGGCAGGGGCCTTGTGACAGGAGCCTGTCAGGCTGCTGTCAGCTTTACTTGTGAGGTGCAGAAGAGAGCATTTATCTCTGTCCAGACTAAAGGTTGGGTTCAAACCCCACTCCTAACACCTGGGACCCTACATTGAACTCACAGTCATAAATGAAAGCACATCTTGTTCAAAAGCAGTATTTTTTTGCCCGACAGCGGAAGGCTGGATGTGCTGCCCAAAGGACTGGAGAAGGTTTCAAAGAAGCTGCTATTTCCTGTCCACTGATACGATGTCATGGGCTGAGAGTGAGCAGAACTGCACTGGGATGGGCTCCCAGCTGGTGGTGATCAACAGCGAGGCAGAGCAGGTGGGTGCACAGGGCTGAGAGAGGGACCCAGCAGCCAGAGACACAGTGCTGGGCCCTGCAGGGCACTGAGGGCCCCTCCTTGTCCTGCAGGGGAGGGGGAAGGTCCTGTCTGCACCCCTGCAGCACCAGCTCCCCTCTGCCACCAGCCCCACCCCACAGGCACTCCTGATGCCTCTCTCTGCTCAGTCCTGCCCCTCATGGACATTGTGCTTTTTTCCAGGAGTTCCTCTTCAACTTCGCAAAAGAAGCAGTTACTAAGGTCTATGAAACAAAATACTACATAGGCTTATCTGCTTACAAAAGTGGGCAGTGGCAGTGGGTGGATCAGACTCCATATGAAAAGACAGCCACGTGAGTATCCTGGTGGAGTGAGGAGGGCCCTGCAATTCATGCCCTCAGTCCAAGTGACCAATATATTGTGTAAGGCAGGTATTTGTCAGAGGGGGATTTCTGTCTTCAACTGCTCTGCAAGTCAGAAAACTGAACTAGTTTTCTAGTCGAAGCTATGGCTCCTGATTTCTGTCACAGTAACATTCCTTTTCTCTTCCACAACTGTTTGAGGTGACTCCACATCCACTGCCATGCATGCCAGGGCATTTCCAATAGAGGAATTTTCTTTTACAGGTTCTGGAAGCCTGGGGAGCCCAATTTACTCTTTGCAGAAAAATGTGCTGCAATTCATGTCAAGGGAAACATGGACCCCAACACTTTCAGTAACTGGAATAATGTCCTTTGCTTCACAAGTTGCTATCGAATTTGTGAACAGGCAGTCAAACTCCTCCAAGGAAGGACATAAAATCTGAGCTCCAAAAGACCTCAGTTCCCAGTTTGTGCCCCTGCATCCCTTTACAAGCTGGAGATCAGTCCTGGATGAAATAGCTCAGGCTGATGTCAAGGACCTGCTGGGACCCTTTCCACTCTCCTCCTTCAGAGATGAGGGTCCTAATTCTCCAGCACTTTCCTTGACTCCTGGTCCAGTCAATATCTCAATGATGTGGAAAAAGCCATCACTGTTTCATGAAAGGATACTCATCCTTCAAATCACTGGAGCAGAATTTGAAAGAAGAGCATTCACTGGAGTGTCCTTGTTCCTCCTCTGAATGGAAAAATTATTAATGGTTTTAATGTTTCCTTGTCCTTCAGCACACTCTGTGTTGATAAGTTGTTTTTTTTTTTTAATTTAATAAATGTTAATTCTGCTCTTTGCATGAGGATGTCTTCTGTGACACGTCCCAGATTCCCACAATGCAGCCTCTCAACACAGAGGTTTTAACTTTTCTGTGTGTTTGGCACCTGTAGATGAGAATATTGCTGAGTGTGCTGGACTGGCCAGGAGCAGGAAAAACATAATGTTCATCTGTAGAGCATGGGAGGAAGGCCCTGAACTCTTTGGAGAAGAAACAGAGCAGGCTGTGTAGTATTCAGTGCCAGCCACTGTTTGCCCAGGATGTAGCAGAAAGAAGAGGATTTTGGAGATTCTGCTGAGATATGGCAGGATGAGGCATGGCAATGAAAAAGAGAGAAAGCAATTAAATGTAACAAGAAGGATAAAAGCCAGAGTCCCCCAAGGAGAAATTTCTAACGTGAGAAAAGGGTGGAAGACCCCTGTGAGAGGCATCACTGCAAATCAGATACACAGAAGTCTTGAGCAATGCTCTGCTTCCCTAAAATTTCCCAAACTCTAGTCTGCACGCTTTCATCAGTGATATCCATACTCTCTGAAGAGCTGGGAGTTTCCAGTTTGGGACTAAAAATACAGCCTGAAAAATCAGTTCTGGGTGATTTTTTTTCCCATCAAAAATCTGAGTATAAACTTTTGTCACTTCTACCTGAAGAAATGTGTTTTCCAGGTTTCTGGTTTAGCCATTGGACTAAAAGCTTGGCTGTTGCAAAGTGTTTGCCTCCTAGTTTCTAAAGCTGCTGGATACTTTCACAATGCAGAAAATTATTTTGTCTTGTCCAACATGATAGCAAACCCAAACACTGCAATAGACTTCTCTTTTTTATTTCCCCCAAATCAGTTCTGGAAATTACAGCAGCAGGGTTTTGAGGAAGAAAAGGAGGCAGATAAGACACACGGAGGATGACCAATGTTTTACAAGAGGTTTTAGGGGCAGCTGCAGTTCTGGCTCCTGGAAGGTTGTATGGGGCAGAGCAAAACTCATACCAGGAGATTGGTTTGCAAGAAAATACAACTTGCTAGAAACAGTCTCCATGCCCCAAATTTGGAAAACAGAGTTTTTCTTGAGGTGTCATGACAAAAAAGGGTTCTTGGGAGATGATGCTGGTTTTGCCTGCAGCATTGCTGAAGGGAGGTTCCTGATCCCCTCTTCAGTATGGATTTGGCTGAAGGAGGTGCCTGTCTCCAACAGATAAGAATCAGTCTTTACCTCTCAAGTCTGTCTTGATTCAGGAGGCCGCAGATGTCATAGCAAGAGGCAGAGGTGAAGACAGACAGTCAGGTACAACACTTTCAGAAAGCTTCAGAAGGACAACCCTGCATACTGAACCCAGAGGCTGGGTGGGAAGGACAAAAGGTTTATCAGAACAGCATTCTTCATGATGACTCCTGCAGTCCTTGTTTTCAGGTGGACATCTTGGCCACTTCCCAGCTGCCTCTCAGAACAAGGCCTGGATGCTCACCACTCCTTGGCACATTAACTTCTGCTTTGGAAAGGAACTTGGGTCTGAGGAAAGCAGCCACAGTGACATTCACTTCACAGAATACACACACCGTAGAGTGCAGGTACTCTGAGTGCTGCAACAAAATTCTCTTGTGGTTCAAACCCGAGCTAGCTTCTGGTTTTCTCCAGAAAGCTCATGATGCCCAGTCTTTGAGATGCTGTCTTCAGCTGGAAAAACATCATTAGAGCCATGTTGGAAGGACATCCAGTGTTGATTCTTATGGCCAGACTTATTAATTACATCTGTACACTGAGCATGCTGCTCTCTTCATGTTGAGCTCTGACAGCTGAGTCTTCCCTTATAGGATAGAACTGACTTTCTCTAATAAATTATGATCCTTGCCAAGCCAAGAGATGAAATAAAGTGAAATGTATGTGCTTTTCATGACAGCCACTATCTTTTTGTATGAACTCATATAAAACTTTCTGCCAAGGTGTCTGTTCTTTTCAGACAAAGCAGAGAATTACACCCCTACTCTTTGTCTTTTTCGGTTTTATCCCACCTCAGGTTCTTTCATGAACATCTGTTTCTCCACTTCTTTATTTTCTTTGCACTCTTGCTGTCTCTCATACTGTTTCCCCTTTTGCTCGTTTTTTTTTCCTTTTAAATTTTGTTTCCTTTTACCTTTTCTTGTAGACCACAGATGAGGAGCATACAATGTTGTTTGGGAGAAATAAAAGAGTGACATGGCATTTAAAGAAGTTCTGGCACTGGACACACATCTGTTCTGCCTTTTAAAATTTAGTGTTTCTGAAATGATTTCCTAAGCAGTCTTGTGTAAGGTATTAGTACTAACCCAGGTACTGCTGGCCTTGAAAGGTTCTTTTTATCCAAGAGATCCACAACTCCCACTTCAGTTGTCCAGTTCATGCTGGTTATCCATTGTTTATCTCACATTGTCTAAGACAAATCCTATGATTTTAGCCTTTATGTCTCTACCTGGTTACAAGGAAATATAAACACTTTTTTATTTTATATGCCATCAGTTTACATACCTGAACAAGCTTTTTCACATCCTGCTGCTTAATTATAAATCATTTATCTTGACAGGCTTTTGGACAATCTGCTGGTTTCCTGGAAATGCCTCAGCTGATCATGAGGTCCAGCACTTCAGCACCATCTCCTGCTCACAGCAAGTCACTTGCACTCTCTCGGTATCACTGTGATCTGCATTCATGTGACCAGGAGGAGATGCAGAGAGCCTCTGACTGTCACTGCAGTCCCTTGTGGTGCATCAGTGGCCTTACAGCAAGGTAAGAATTCTGTAACATTCACTAGAAAAAGAAAACACAGCCATAAGATAAGGAATTGCTTCGTTCAGGATCTTGAAGTGCACCATAAAAACTGGCTTGTGCTATAGTCCGTGTTTTAACATAGGGGAAATTCAGTGTAGCATTTAAGAACAGGACATGGATCTGATTATTTAGATTGGAGATCAAAACAGACCACTGTAAACACACTCCAGTGCTGCTTTTCTGCCATGACATTCAATCCTGTAAGGTGAGGCACCTGCTGTCCTAGATCCTCATGCAGACTGAGTTGCCACAATTTTACACTCACGAGATGTCTACAAATTTACTCTAGCTAAGGATCAAGGAGGTAAGTTCACTGCCTGAGCATTCTTCTGCTTCTGACATGAGCTGAAGCAGCTGTTTCTCACTACACAGTTGCCAACTCTGAAATCAGAGCATGAAGGCAACCTCTTTCAGAACATTAAACACAGATCAAGGCCTTTCTTGTGCTGTCCATCAAGGTTTACCTTTAAATGATGATGTAGCCATAATTTGACCTCAGTTCTTCCACTTATTTCCAGTTTTATTATCTCCTAACATCTCTCTGTTTTTAAAGTGACATTTTTCCCCCGTTCCACTCTTCTCCTAATGATTATAATTAACAAACTTTGCATACCTGAAATCAGAGTAAGTCTGGAATAGAGAACATTTTGGAGATAAGGAAACAGAGAAAGTAAAAAATGGGAAGGGGTTGCTTGGTTTCATTGGTAATAAGAGAGCGAATGTTTCCCCTTCTGTGGTTAAAACTACTCCTTTTGGGAAAGGAAGTAGTGGGACCCACACAGAAAAAGGCAGACTTTTTCTGGGAGGGAGCCAAGAATGAACTCTTCTATCACATGTACAATGCAGAGGTACTTCTCAGATTCATTAGAACACCACACTATTCAGACACCATTTAAAACTACTGCAGAGCACTGGCTTTAGGACAGACAATCACATTTTCATGAGTCAAGACCTGCTTAGGAGATACATTGCTTCATGGGATCATCTGACCAGCTGGGGAAAAAACACAGCCAGCTGCTGGGAAGGGTTCTCCCTGACTGGACATCCCCAGGCCTTAAAGAAGCTAGTCAAATTCCTCCTGACCAGATAAGAAAAGGTTTCTGCCTGCAGATTCATTTTTGAGTCATCATCATCTGGGAGCTCAGGCATATTTTGGTTTTCAGAAAATATCTCAGTGGAGGCTTCCTATCTAAAAGCCTCTTGCAACTATGAATCATAAGCATCACAGTACAAAATACACGTGTGGAAGTTCCAAATTATTCTACCTGCATTCTTAAAATCTTTTATTCAATTCAGTTACTGATCTTTTCACAGGGCATTTTTCTTTATTTTTTGGGAAGTGTAGCTACCCCAAAAATTTTAAAAGCATACTGAAGAACAAAAGTAGTCCTTTAACATCATCAGATCATTAAAGAAGCTCATCTTCCTAATATTTACAGAAAACCAAAAATCAAGTACTTACATAAGTGCTCTTCATCCCAAAGGGGAGGGCTGTGCTCAAAGGCTTGATCCCTACTTTTTTTTCCCCAGTTGTTACAATTGCTCAAAACAAGATCGATAAAAAATATCAACCCACCTCTCCATGCTCATAAGTGTGCATATTTAAAATATCTCTGCATACTTACAATACATAAGACTCTCTTCTCACAGCACAAAATGCAGGATCCCTGCCTAGAGACTCTGCACAGTTGATGTTTGTACTGTCAATTAACACTGGTTGCTACTGAATGAAGGATTGCACCACAAAACTGAAAGACTGGCTTAAATGTATTATCAGGGAAAAAAAAAACAAAACAGAAAGGAAAATAAAAATAACAATTTTCAGTGATCAGAAGTCATCTTTGGTACTGCCCAAAGGCCGTGGTTCACTATTACATCCCAAACTGGTACATTCCACAGACCAATGAGCCTTGCATTGTGCTGAGATCACAAATTACTCAAAACAAGCACATTTTCTGAGGACTGCTTCAAAAACTTTTCCCTGCAGCTCTGGTTCTCCTGCTGAAGTGTGCTACTGGGAGACAGATCAGGACTGACTCATGATGATTGGTGGAATCCTGTGAGCTGGCACACGTACACAGTGCTGGAGACTAATAGTCAACAGAGTGAGATAATCTGGGGTAGGGATCGAGGGGTTGCAGAAAGTGAGGAAAGGAAAGAAGCTTCCCTGGATTAAAATAATAAATTTGTAAATGTGTTGCAAGCTTAATTTGCTTGCAGATCCATGGTCTGACTTCCTCACTTGATTTCAGATGTGCCACATCACAATAGGCCTGCCTGGCAACCACTGGACTATGCCTGACCTTGGTTACCATCACTGGACCCAACCCTGACCTGAGGATTGATTTCCACGCTTGACCTCAGACCTTCCTCATCCCTGGAGACTTGTCTAGCAATCTGGACCCTGGCTGTTGTGCCAGGTGTGCCCTGCTTGCCTCACTCAGGTGTTGTGGCTGGTCCCCAGCTGTCCTGCTGGCTGTGTGACTGCAGCTGGCTCCTGGCCACCCAACCCTCGGGGAGCAGCCGCCTCCACTGTGCCCTGACAGTGTCTGTTGCACCACAAAGCAAATGGTGAACTGGGATTTATTTTATTTTGTTGTTTTTTGAGAAGGCAGATTCTTTGTTTTAGCAAAGTAGCTCTTTACTATTGAATATTATTCCACAGTTCACTTCAGCTTTGGGTAGAATTTGCTGCTGATGGCCACCATTACTGCTTCACTGTAATTGTCATCCCTTTAGTCCCAATTTTGCTGGTTTTCATGCTGTTTGCAAAAAATCTCTTTTTTCAGCAACGACAAACAAACTTACTATACTCCTTAATATTTTCCATGAGTTCCTCAGTACTGCTGACAACCACAAGCAGCTTTAAAAGTCATGTTCAGTAGCTTTTCATAGGATTTTGATATCGTAGGTTCTTTTCCTTCAGTGACAATTAAACAGGCTGAACTGGTTCCTTATAGCTCCAAAGCAGTGCAAGGGGGATACAGAGCCATTCACCTCTCTGAAATGGTGCTACACTCCACTTCTTTCAGCAGGTCTGACAGAAGCTGGAAGAGTTCTATATGTTGGGTTCCAGTGTGGCCTCTGGTGGACAGCGCTGCCTGGATCTGCACAGAGGATCAGCTGTGTCTGTGCAGAGAGCTGGTTACCTTAAGAGAAGGAGCCACGTAAATCAATCCAGAAGCAACTGATTTGTAATCTCAACACAATTGTTGCAGAGCCACTGACAGATTACAACTTCCCTGTTAGATTCAGAGCCATATGAGGCCAGATGTACTGACTGATTAATAAAATCCTTCTAACATAAAGACATGCTTGGAGGAGCAAATGCAGCATGGAAACACAGCACCCATTTTTCATGGAATCATGGAATAGTTTGGGTTGAAAGGGACCTTCAGTGTCATCCAGTCCAATTCCCCTACACTGGACATCTTCATCAGATCAGGTTGCTCAGAGTCCCATCCGACCTGATCTTGAATGTTGCCACCTCTGGCTCCGGGCGACCTGTGCCAGTGTTTACACTTGAGCCAGCCTCTCTTGAATCAGTTCTGCCTGACTGACAGCAGATAAACCACGTGAGTCAAGCTGCCAGAGCTGTGAATTATTGAGTGGTAGCCTAGGCAGCTGACAAATTTATCAATTCAAGTGGTAGAAAACACCTGTAGTGCTGCAGTCAAGTAGAGCTGAAGGTACCTGCCAACCCTACTGATAAAAGTGCAATACTTGAACAAAGATTAATTGAAAATAATGCTGAGACTTGGCCTTTAGGAGCTTCCTTATCACCCATAACAAACTTCAGTTCCACTGGCCTAGTGAATTGCCTTTAAACAGCAGATTTCTTAAATGACAGACAGCAAAATGCCGCTTACAACCAACTCTTCCCCCTACCACTGATGGAAGCAATCCTATGCCTGCTGACATTGGGGTCTTATTACATAGTAGGCTGCCCATGTGTCTGTTGCATGCCTTAATTCAAGTTTCAAAATCTCCTTTGTCCTGCCTAAACCAACTACCTGTGTTTCCCTTCTTTCTGCTGCAATTAGCATAAATCCACTCCCACAGTAACGAGATCCACATGACATGGTACACACGTCGTTTGGCAGACAGCCTCCCTCCACTGGGTTTTACAGTGTCAAATTCAGCAGCAGAATATGTTAATTTTGCAGACAAGCTCTTGACACTCACAGAAGATCCTTACTCTCTCCAGCAGTCTGCTTGAATATGGTGGAATTGATCTGCTGGTTTGAGGACCTGATTATCTCGTGGTAACGTTACTGCCTTGTGTATTTCCCTTACAAACATCCATCACAGATAAAGACAAAATCTCCTAATTGTTCTACTTGCCATGAGATATCTGCCACCATCCTTTCTGGCCTTGGAAAAGTTGCTGGGATGGCTGCTGGCCTGGCAGTTGCATCAACCACCTTGTTGCAGGTGGGAAGCAGACTCTCTGGGTTGCCCATGTGGTGTACATCAGCAGCTGGTACTGTCAGGATGATATTCCTGTGGCCAGCTCAGCCCAGGGGGCCCATACTGACAGATGGCTCAGCACCAGGCAGAGATGTCAGCTCCCCCTAATTCAGCATTCAGGTGAAAAAAGGCAGCCAACTCAAAAAGAACTTTTAAATGTGAAGAAAGAGGAGAATCACCACAGGTAAACCCCTTTGCATGGCCTCAGAAATAATAAATGAATCTGGATGTAACTGTGTTTTACTGAATCACAGGGAGATGCTGGGATGCTGGCAAGTGCTCCAGTCATCTTTGGTGACCCCACATCTGCTGTTGCTGCACGTTGATGATATTCAGTTTTTAATATCAACCCACTTTAAAGGCATCTCAGACAGGCTTATACTGGGAACATGGAAAGAGATTAATTCCTAATTGAAGGTCTTATCAATATACTTGCTGGGCTAAGAAATGCGAAGCTTAACGCAAAGACTTTCCTGGGACATTACATATTTTGACATTTTCTACACACATGACCACAAAAAGAAAACCCACAAAAAACCAGGAGTATATGGGTAAGCCATAAATACAGACATGCTTCTTTACTCCCCTGCTACAGCTGGGTTTTGGGACCACTTACCAAGCCTGAAGAATGGAGGCTGCACAACCTCTTTAATTGTGACTGATATTTGGCCTAATGTGCTCTCCTTTGGCACTATGACATATATGAGGCCACACCAGAGACTAGAGACTTCCATGGTGGTTTTTTTCAACTTTGAACAGCTTTACCACCAAGGCCACCTCTATTCAGGTCAGTTTTATTTAGGCCTTTTTTTACTGGGCATGGAGACATGAAAACAGGGCCACACACAAAAGTTGCAAGTTTACAGTGATTTTTTTTTTTTTTTATTTATTAATGATACGTAAGGAATAGGCTGGGACTAGTGAGCTCTTAGGCTAAGCATTAATGTGCTTTCCAGACTCCATAATAGCTGAGCAATTATGAAAGAGCGGGGAGTAACATGAACTTCTGTTGCACCTTGGAAAAGCCTGGTCCTCTGCCTTGATGAGCTGTTGTCTTCTTTCTCTCTGCTCCCTCAGGCTGTCAGGTCGGTGCCTGTATTTTAACCTTTGATGAGTCCACAAGTTAAACCATTACTGACTACAACCAAATCACCTCCCTGTTTCCCCTCTCTCATCTTCATTGGCATGTATCTTGATGTCAGGCTGTGGTTGAGGGACAGCTGTAACTTACAACTGACTTGTTCACATAAAGACGGGTGTTGGGTCACTCGGTCACAGAATGTAGGAAGAAACCTACAGCATTGCAGTATCAACTATGCATTATATAACCTGTATATAAGCATTATAAGGCCACTTTCGTGATAGGTGTGGAAGCTCTGCACGATTAGAGGAATTAAAAATTTGGGATTTTAGAGTAACAAAAATAATAGTAAAAATCTCATGTTACTGAGATTATAATTTAAGAATATAACATTGTGGAGGCTCCTATTTGCTTTAAAGATCTACATTCTCATGGTAAAGTCCTTGAAACTGGTCCGGTGACTGCTCCACCCTGAAAACTTCCATTTCATCAGAGAAAGGCTCTGTAGGAACTGAATTGATGCAGAATTACATTCCTCCTGAGGTGAAGAACCCAGAACAAAGCTCATTGATTATTTAACCCTTCAGAAGATAACTTAGGTGGTTGCTGATCTGCTGATCCCTGTTGAATTTCTGTTGGGGTTGGCCTGCACTGGCAGCAGGAAGCTGAAGAATCCAGCATAAATCCAAGCACACAGTGAGCTATCATATAGCACACAAGGAGAAAAAGATAGGCCATAGCTAGTATGAGAACCAAGATTTAGGTAGTTTTCCTTTATGGTCTATAGGATCTCATTGGGTCCTGTTCCCAGCTGGGTAGAGAGGACAGTTCCACAGACAACTCTTTCTTGATAGGCCATCCCCAGGCTGTAAAGAATGGAGCCAAATTCTTATTCACCTGCTGAGAAAACTTGCATGCCCACAAGTTCATCTTAGAAGTGTTGTCTCTCGGGATGGAAGACATTTTCTGGTAGTCAGAGAAGAGGTGGGTGAAGGGGTCCCAACCAAACCCTTCCTGCAACTGATGGAAAAGAATACAGTTTAAAAAAAATTAAGTTATCATTTCACTGGCATTACTCCTGTGTTACACACAGTAGTAAATTCCACAGGCCTCTGCAGTGTCTTTTAGAATGAATGTAAGTTTAGATGAAAGCATCCAATTTTCAGGCTTCAGAACATAACTAACAGCACTAAAGTACAGAAAAATACCTCTCCATTACGCTGGCCTCCCAAAACAAACAGAGATCAAAGACACATGGAGAGTAGCCAGAAGTGTCAGCAACCTATTACATAAGCTGCTGCTTTGGGGACAGTGAAAAAGCATCAGAGAGGGCATTGACAGAATAGCTAGAAAGAAGGAGCACAGGAGAACAAAGAGTATTGAGAAAACAGGAAGGAGAGATTATGAACAGGGCATGCTTTGGCTAAGAATAAGAACAAAAGGAATTCTTACAGAAAAACTGCTGTTGCAGAATTAGAATTGTTCTTTCATGTCACATTTATGCCAGCAGTCCTGTTAGTAACCAGATAGGAGATGGGAGATCTCAGCCTGTAAGTGTGGGTGAGGCAGTGAGGCAGTGGCCAGACTGGTAAGGTATTGTGGGAAAATTTCTCCTCTTAAAACTGTTTCACTCTGTATAAATATTTTGTTATTCATTGCACCAAAAAAAACCCCCAGAGGTTGACTCTTCAGCTTGATGATTCAGGTGCTTCTCTGGGATGTGGAAAAATCAGGATCAATACTCCTCCCGTAAACATTCTTTTGCTCATATAAAGTGTGAGAGCTCTCAGATAAGGCAGCTGAGGGATATTCACCTCACAACAGTCAGTAGCTTAAGTCATCATAATGGACATCTGCTTTGCAGTCCCAGTTAAATCAGGTTGAGTGCTCTCTCCATTAGGCTAATAGTTTCTAGGAGGATTAAGGGAAAGGGGGAAATCTCTCTTGCATGCTTCCCAAGAGAATGCACTTTAATCTAGGACAGGGTTCATGTTTTAGAGTCTTGACCACAGTGAGGGATCCAGTTTTGTGTGCAGGAGGATAAGCTGAGCTCATCCTCTTGCCACTTGATGGACTACACTGGCTCCACCCAGTGCACTGGATGATATCAACACCCTCCTCTTTGTATGTTTTGTAAAAGGCCACGTAAGTCACCAGGAGACTGTTCAAAGCCTGGCTCTTCTAGACACTTTACAGTGCCAAGGTTTTTTTGACAACTAGCCCACTGTCCCACAGGAAATCTGCGATGGATTAAAGAGCTGTGCCCAAGTTTGATCCTCCTTTTCCCACATTGCATAACAAGCAGCAGTTCCTGTTTCTCTTCCAGGGAGAAAGATTAGCACATTGCACTAAGCTATCTCCCTGAGTGGCTAAGCCCAAGTCTAGCAAAGGAAGGTTTTCAGGAGACATCAGCTTTAGGCACTCTGCCTGTTTACCTCTCAGGTGCTTTCTGGGCCCAAGACAAACCCTGACAGTAATCAAACACTTACAAGGCTTCACAGCTACAGTCACCAGCCTGCAGACATCCCTCTGACACAGGCTTCAGTGACTGCACTAAGAACACACACACACTTTTCCCTGTTACCTGCAGGTATGTCTCCAGAGCAGTCCACACGTTCCAGTCCTTCAGCTGAGCACCTTTCTTCAGATAGTCTTTTATCCTTTCCTTCCGACACTGCGGCCTGAGCTCCTGGTGGGCCTGATGCCTGGGAATGCCCAACACCTCCTCATGAACATAGACAGACCAGAGGTTGCATGTGGCTTCTGTGGTGTGAGGGGGAAACTCCCATGCCTGCTGCTGTTGATTGTGTCCCAGCTCATGGATGGGACCCCAAAGACCAGTAGTTTGCATATGCTTCACATCTAACATGTGCTCCGCTGAATCCAGATGGCCCATGATGGGGTAGCCAGAATGCATCCAGCCTGCAGGAGAGACAGGTAACAACATGTGCCAGTAAGTGCTCACCTCAGTGCTTCTGAGACATAAGTGATCATTTTATTTTTTTCACTTCTCTAGTGCCTTTCCTCCATCTCACAAATAACACTTTTTTTACTACCACGAATGACCAACTTTTCCCAGTATGACGTAAGGAAACACATCAAATTTCACCCTAACAAATAGTCACCCTAACAACAGTCCAACAAGTAAAGGCAGGACTGAACCATCAGTTAAGCACAGTTCCACCTGCTTTCCCTTTTTATACATAAATGTACACTCATGGTTGGACTGAGGTTGAGGTTTTAGAACGAGGAGAAAAGCCTGGCCATTGCCCAGAACACACCTGGACTCTCACAGGCCGAGCATAGTTGACACCAATGCAACCATGCAATAGTGTGATTCAGCACCATGGCACTCCTTGAGTGCTCCTGTGTGGAGTGGGAATACTGCAGGCCTGCACTCCAGTGGTCAGTGGTGTGGATGAGACACATGGAAAACACAGTTTGTCAGGCCTAAGGGCTGCAAAACCCATCATACTTAAGCCTGTTTGTAACCTCGCAGGATAGCTATTCCATAAACAACTTCCCAGCAGGCTGCTAGGCAAGAAACTTGCACTGCAAGGGCTTTTACTTATGTCTCCTTGGTGTCTTCTTCCTTAATTGGTCCTCCTTGAAGATTCCCAAAATTTCATGCAAGAGCAATGCCCTCAAATTCAAACACCTGCTGTAGCAGGGGATAAGCAGCCCTTCACACAGAGGGAGCCTGGTGAATGAACAGGCAATCCCCGTCCTGCAGGAACTAGTGAACATGAACGTGAACAGCCTGGAACTGGTTTCTGCAGGAACTAGTGAAGATCTTGAGCTTCCTCTTTTTTAATAAGAGGGATATATGCAATTAGCAATCACTAGCACCCAAAAAGTTCAGATCCAGAAATGTGAGTGAAACCATTAGTCCACTCAAGCCAGAAGAAATTTTATGTCTGTAGACGATGATATTTTTAACTGGCATTTGCTCAGCATAGCAGAACCTAACACTCCCAAGATGTGCCACAAATTCTTTCCATTGTAGCTTAGCAAAAGTTTAGGGCATCAGGGCTCATGCCAAGCCCTTGTCTCACTGTGGGATGACAAATTTAACCAGTTTATTTTGGAAAACAACTGAGCAAAATTTTTCTTGCAAAGTTCCATGTTTACCATATAATTTGATTCTAGATCGAAGGCACTCAGTTCATAACTGGAAAAGCTGGAGTGGGGGAACATCAGCTGCAAAAATACACATTCCTGGGCTTCAACAGCAATACTGGATCTACTTCCACACTGCCATCATCTCAGGCACACATCTTTTCAGGCTAAGCTTTGCCCACAATAACCTTTGTGGAGCCCACCTCCAGCAAGTAGGCACCCAGAGGTTTAACAGTCCTGTGAACAGTCCTGTGGCTGAGCCAGAGAAAAAATAGAAACCGGGTCACTGCTTCCCAGCTGTACTGGCTCTGCAGTGCATTCAGGAGGGAGAATGAGTAACTACATGTGAGCTAAAGCCACTGCAGTCAGCAGCTCTGCATCTTAACACACCCCGACAGGAGAACAGCTGAGGAGACAGCACCAGTTTTGAGAGCAGGGAGGTATCTGGAAAGGTCAGTACGTTTTTCAAGCCCTGCCTTACCACATTTCCACCCTGCTGGAGTAGCTCACAATTATGCAAGGGTCACAGTCATTTAACACCTCACATATGTTCCCAGTCTGGTTTTAGCACAATAACCTTGAAGGAACAGACACTGCTGCTAGAGGCCACTTGCCTCTTAGCCCTGGAGAAGGCCATATGGCAATGTACTTACCACATGAGATCTGGACATCTGTTACAATCCTCTCTGGCCTCGGGAATTTGGCTGGTATGGCTGCCAACTTGCTTATCGCCACCATGATCTCGTTCCACAGGGTCAGCAGCGGCCGTGGGTCCTCCATGTGACGGATGCTGTCAGATGGCACCGTCAGGATGAGATTCTCCACAGCCAGCTCTGCCCAGGGAGCAGGGTAGTGCCGGATACAGGCCTCCCACTGCCTTTCACAGGTCTCCCCTACAGCAACAACACAGAAAACGAGTTAAGCACAGTTCTGACTTTGGAGCATGCTCACAGAGGTCAAGCTTGGAGAAAGAGACCATGGTCATGAAAATTTCTTGGAAAACAGTATCCGGTAGTTGCATGGCTGAGGGTGGTGGCTGTTAAACAGCCAGTCCTCAACCTGTTCTTGTGAAGCCTCCTCAGGATCTTTAATAGGTAGGAAACAGAAAAGGACTGGCATATAACAGAATAGCATAGCAAGAACAGATCCCTGTTTCGTATCAAAGAACAAGAAGCATCAAGTTTCTCCAGTATCTCATTTCTTTTTGTCCAGCAGAGATTTGCTGTTTCACATAACAACCCTGGTTCTGTTCAGTTGAGGAGAAGAGAAGAGAAGAGAAGAGAAGAGAAGAGAAGAGAAGAGAAGAGAAGAGAAGAGAAGAGAAGAGAAGAGAAGAGAAGAGAAGAGAAGAGAAGAGAAGACTGCTGGAAACACGGGAAATTCTGCAGAGATGTCTTGTAGGGTCTAGAAATGGCCATATGGGGCACAGTAATGCAGGCAGAGCACAAAGCATGCTTTGCCGCGGCAGAGATCAGTCTCCCTCTCCCAAGCACAACGGTTTCCATCAGAAAAAACAACTCCAGCCTCCAAGAAATGTTGGTGTGGACAAGCCCTGCCCATTTTGTGAAAGCTCTTTCACCTGCTCCCAGCCACATAGCAAGCTCAGAGTGACTAAGTGACTTACCCAGAAGCAGAGATTCATAGAACTGTAGAATAGTTTGGATGGAAGGGATCTTAAAGGTCATCTGGTTCAGCCCTCTTGCTATGAGCAGGGACATCTTCAGCTAGATCAGGTTGGTCAGAGCCTTGCCCAATTGAACCTTGAATGCTTCCAGGAGTGAAGCATCCATCACCTCTTTGGGCAAGTTGTTTCAGTGTTCCACCATCCTCGTTGTAAAAAACTTCTTCTTTATGCACAGTCTGAATTGATCCTCTTTTAGTTTAAAACAGCTGCTCCTTGTCCTATTACAACAGGTCCTGCTAAAGGGTTTGCCCCCATCTTTCTTGGACTTGCCCTTGATGAAGCCATGCTGGCTGTCCCAAATCATCTGCCTGTCCTCCATGCCTTAGCATATCATCTAGGAGGATCTGTTCCATGATCTTCCCAGGCACAGAGCTGAGGCTGAGAGGTTGGTGATTCCTGGGGACCTCCCTTCCACCCTTCTTAAAAATGAGTAGAAAAATGGGAATCCCAGAGGACAACATAGCAAGGAAAATAAATCTGAGTATCCCTAAATCCAAGTATTTCTAAGACCTTACTAAACACAGCACAATCTTTACTTTCAGTCACTGGGACAATGGCATTTGTGAGCAGCCCTCAGGCAAAAAGCACCAGGGTAAACAAACCTACCAAGCTTGAAGAAAGGAGCTCTGACTGCCCCTTCCACCGTGATGGGCACGTTCCCCAGGACACTCTTTGCTGGTACCACGATGTAAATGAGGCCACCCCAGAGGCAGGAAATGGATTGTTTCTGGCAGGCAACATCACAGGTGCGTATTACCACTGGTGCCCGTTTCAGCTCCTTGGCTTGAGAGAGGTCATCTGTGTGACACCCAACCTGCACCTGGCAAGCAGAAGTGTAGGAACAGCTGGTCAAAGGTGTGCCAGTGTGACCAGGCAGGATGGCCTCAGCACCCTGAGCTCTCCACTGCAGCATTGTCCCTGCAGAGCACGCACACAGAAGCAGCCTTCCGACTCCAGCCTAGCTCAAGTTTTCAGTCTGTGGTGACCAGAAGCAGTAAATACAGTAAAAAAGAAAAGGTAAAGTTAGTGATAGCCCTGTCTCAGACAGTTTTACAGCTATACTTCCAGTATTCCTGGCTCAACTACATCCTTCACCAGAAGGTCAGGGTACTGCAGTGACTTCTTCCACTGCACAGCACTTGTATTGATCATTCCTCCACCCTTCACCA
This sequence comes from Ifrita kowaldi, assembly GCA_013398055.1. NCBI lineage: Eukaryota > Metazoa > Chordata > Aves > Passeriformes > Cinclosomatidae > Ifrita > Ifrita kowaldi. The sequence goes on along the minus strand of VZRS01011923.1, from coordinate 84,579 downwards.
GCATCCAAGTCGCTTCCTATAACACGAGTTGGAGAGATGTGATCACAACTGGCTTCTTTTATTGTGCCTCTTCCTTAGAGCTCTCACAGTAAAACAGACTGCGTGTGGCTAAAGGATCAGACAGAAGCACCTGAGTTAACTTTGCATTTCTGCTGCAAGGAGGTCACTGCAAAAAATATCCAAGCAGGTGAACATTTACCTCTGCTGTATTTTTCAAAGAACAGGATCCCAAGTAACAGTGCCTATCTCATCTGGATACATCTAGATGAGCAGTAGTGACAGCACCGAAGGAATTTATGAGATCTGGAGAGATGGAATCAAGTTTGGTTCATAGAAGGGCCCAAGTACTTATCTCAGACCTGAAAATCACCTTGATCAGGTTTTTTTGCACCGTAAAATAACAAAAAACAACAGCCCTCAAGCAGCAGCCACACTCAATTAACCCACCAGCACACAGAACAGGAGGAATGCAAAAGAAAAGCGTGAGGACACAAAGCGAAAAATGATGACAAAGCATTTAAAGTGCCACAGGGTGGCAGCAGTAGGAAAGGGCGGGAAAGGTAGCAAAAGCCACTTAAAAAACCCTTCCCCGTGCTACTTTTGAGCGCTCAACCAACAAATTCATAGGTGTAAACCAACGCCAAGCAGAGCGAGCTTACCTTCAGACCAGCACCGACCACCATGCAAGGGCACGTTATAACTGCTGTGTGCCCTTCGGGGAGGTAGAGCCCTGTGCTCCTCCAAGCTGTCATTCCTAAAAGGTAAGAGAACAGTCCTGAACAGTCAAGCACTTCCTTGTCCAGACCATCAGAGATCCTGGAGATTTCAAGTTGCAACTGAAGAATAATCTTCCATCCTTTCCTTTTCCCTTGCTCTACACTCACAGAACCATCTCACATTTACCCAACCTATCAAAAACACAGTTTCAAAGAAATGAACAAAATCATCACACCATTAGCCAGCAAGCCCACCCAGATTTAAACTTCTGGAAATGCAAAGCTTAAATGTGTTTACTACTATCTTTCAAAAATAAGGAAAAAAAAAAAAAAAGAAGCTAAAACCTCAACACCTCCTATGCTCAGATCCTCTTATCCTAAAGCCCTCTTGAGAGGTGCCAACTGTGGTGGTATTAAACACGGCTGAAGTTGTAATGGTCATAAAACATTTCCCAAATAACAGACTGACAGTGGCATCACATTTTTCCTTAGTGACTGGTCCAGCACAAACTGGAGCCCACAGGAATTGTCATTTCTAGCTGATTGAAGTGATGAGAAAGCCTCAAAAGGTCATTCTGTGCTAGGTGAACCTGTAAGAAGGGTACCACTACAATTCAGCATGTTTCTAGACAGTCTTCCCATGGAAATGCAAGTCTCCTCAGCATAAGTCTCTTTAAACACTTGCAATTTACAGAATTTACAGTGCAAAACTGATCCATCTCTATTGTACTGATCAGGCAGATTCCACTCCATAGTTCTGACATAAAGTTTACTTAGGCATATTTCAATTCAAACTCCAGAAGTCCTGAAAAGAGCTGAACTGTCATTAAGCACCCAACTTACAACCTTTCCTGTCATCCAAGGAAGCAAGACCAGTTTTGTCAAGCAAAACCCAACCCAAGGAAAAATGCAAATTAGACTATATCACAGTGTTTTACCAGTTCATCTCAGTTTTGCTGAATTTGCACCAAATGCAGTTTTGAAATGGTGCTCAGGGCTTGCTAGATTTTCTTTCTTTTTTGTTTATGTGAAATGACACAAATTCTGAGTATTTTCTGCTTTTGTCCTGACTCATTAGTGTTAAAACCAGTGAGAAGTTATTCTACAACTTTTCTCTCTGCACAGCCACTGCACTCAGACATTGCCATTCCAGAACAGCCTCCTTCAGCTCATAAGAACAATTTGGAAACAACTCCTCTAAATCATATTCTAATACCAAAAAAATCTGTCCAGAGGATAAAGCTTACTAGTGGAATTCAACCCAGAGTTTAAACATATCAGTTGTGAGCAGGAATCTCAGCAAGCTAGTACAGATACAAGGCCTAAGCTTAGACAAATCATTAATGGTGTATTTACCCAATACCTTGGCTTCAGTGATGGTGTCAGCCCAAGAAATTCCCACCCTACTTCCAGCCTCTTGTTTTCACCCCCAAAAACAGATCTTCCCTCCATTATGCTGACACACCGAGCTGTGGGACTGTGCTGTAACTCAGGCTGAAATTACCTAGGTAACAAATAAACCTTTTGTTTCTAACTCCCACCTCTTTGTAGGATGGCTCCATAGACAGCACAACTACGGCAACAGCAACCTGCAGTGTGGAGTCCAAGGTTTCTCAGAGAAGCTTTCCTGCCAAAGCCATTGTGCTGTGCAAGTGCCCTGTGGCACTTGTTAGGGGTTCTTCTCCAGCCAGTGCCTGTGCACCAACAGGGAGGAAGCAGGACTTCCACGGGATGCTTCAGGGTGCTGACATCAGGGCTGGCCACAAAAGGAGCCTGTCTGCCACTGCACTGAGGTCAGCCTCCTCTCAAGCCCACGGTGAAATTGCACATCTGTGCCCACGTTCAGGCATACACAGACACAGGCACACTGAGGTCAGGCATCCCACTGCTCCCAGCAACAGGATGCCTTGATAGGAAGAGAGGTAACTCCTCACCTGGGTTTGTGCCATCAATTTCCACAGTGACAGGGAGGGCACAGACCCCAGCAGCAGATTTCTGCACCAGAGCCGCGCTGTCTGGCATGGTGAGGGACAGCTCGGTCGCAATGCAGAGAAGCGCTGCCTCTTTGGAGTTGCTCTTGACGGGGCAGTGCCTGCTGACCTGCGGGATCCCACTCCTCTTGAGCACTTTGGTCAGGATGCGGTGGAGCGAGGCGTACGCCGGGCAGTCGTGGGCTGGGATGTGCAGGAAGGCAGCACAGTCCTGTGCCAGCCGGTGCAGCCAGCCCTTCAGGGGCTCCGTGAGCTCCTGGCGCTCCTGCAGCTGCGTGCTGAAGAGCAGGAGCGCCCTGCGGAAGTGGTAGTGCTCCCCCGGGCCCACGGGCGGGTACTTGGCTGCCTGGCCGCTCTGCCCCAGGATGCTCAGCCCAAAGCGGTTCAGGATCCTGTTGCCAGGGTATTTTGCCACAGCGGCTTTGCCACAGTTCTGGGAAGCCCAGTACCAGGCCTGCCCCCCCACCAGCAGGCCACCTCCCTCTGCCACGAAAGCGTGGATCCTCTCGGCATCTCCGTCGCTGTAAGAAGAGCAGCAGTACACGCTGATGCCGCCTGCCAGCGGTGACACCTGCGACTTCACCTCTGCCTGAGACAGGAGGCCACACAGCTTCTTCAGGCGGGGATCCACCCCCACCAGCCCCTTCCTGCCGGCATCCAGCCAGGAGACAGCGTTGAGCAGGAATCCGGCCAGCTTTGGGGAGCACAGTTGGCTCTCGTGGGTCGCCACCACCACGCGGCCGCGGCCGTAGCGCGCGGCAGCCAAGAGGCAGCGGTGGGAGCTGTCCAGGCACAGCGGGAAGGAGAGGGCTCCGTGCACCAGCAAGGTGGAGGGGATGCCCCCCGTCGTCAAATCCAGCTCCGACACACCGCGCAGGAGAGACTCGGCATCAAGGCTCAGGTTGGCCTGGTGCCTGCAGAACCAAGAGAGGTCCAGGTTAGCCCCCTGCCCAGAATCCTGGGCACAAAATAATTGGTGTCATAGCTGAGACTTAAGGAGCTCTTTTCTTGATTTCATTGAATATTCTGAGTGAAGGATCTAGATTCTAGAAGGATCACTGAGTCCAGCTCTTAAGTGAGTGGCCCATACAGGGATCAAAGCCACCTCCTCGACACCATTAGCACCACACTGTAACCAACTGAGCTATTCTCAGTGGCTATCCTTGCCTCTTCTTCCTCCTCCATCCCAGTACATCATGCTGTCAGTTCTTCCATTAAAAAAATAAATATCCATCAATACCTCATTTTTCACCTTTTAAAGCCTCAGTTTTTACAGCCAAGGAAATCTGTAGGAATCTCAGCCCTCATTTAGAAAAAGGAATGAATAGGTCAAAAGGAAGCTTCTAAACCTCTGAGTCTGAAGAGCCACTTGAAAATCTAAACACATTGCAGAAACTCAAAACTCAGACCCTTCACATTTTTTTAAGCTGCAGGTTTAAACTGGACATAATGTGGGAATTGGCTTATCTGCTTTAAGAGAAACTTTCTCTATTTGCCCCACCCCAGCCTTTATGAACCAGGCAAGCCCAAAACATTTCTGTGTCTTTTCCCAAGCTCTGCCACTGTTGAGAACTGAAGAAAGGAGTGCTAGGACAGATGGGCTACCTGAACAGGCAGACACACAGCTAGACAAAGAGTGAATGACTAGAAGTTGAATTAGAGCCTTAACACATACACCTCACGTTACCTCACATTGTTGGTCTCCACAATAAAAAGAGATCAGGCTGTGCAAGGCTCTCTTACCTCTGCTATTTCCATGTAACTCCTATGTGTCTCCATGGAGAAAGACATGCTGACTTACTCTCATTTGCTCTGTGTACACTTTCCTCTGGTTCTGCCAAACACTTTTCTCTCAGCACCTGTGAAGTATCTGTTGTTACGTGGCCATTGCAGCCAACTCAGTGAGAATAAATGATGCTGCCCTTCTCCATGCCCCTAGGACAGGAATCTCTTAAGTAGCTCTTCTTTGGTTATTACTTTATTGAGACCATTTGTCACACAGAGCATGTGCCCAGGCATATGGCACAGCCCCTGCCTCAGACTGAAGTCTGATTCTCTGCACACAAATCTGGCAGGAAGACCCAGATGTACAGAGCTGTTGTGTTACACAGAAATTGGAGATCTAAATTTCTCTGTTGCTCTGGATTCAAACAAAATCCGCACAAAAACTACCTAAACAAGGTTATAATTCACCCTTAGTTACCATTTGAAGTCTTGTTAATTGTGATGTAATTTTTCTCTTCTGAATTCCCCAACCCTCTCCCTCTTCCATGCCCTGTGCATGAAGCAGTGGGAACATGCCTGTGCAGTGCAGGTGGTAACAAGAAGCAACCAGCAAATTTTAATTAAGCTACCTGATTTGTTAGCTGTGTCCTAAGCATTTCACGGAATTCAACACGACCTTTACTCTCTATGACCTTTACTGGTAAACAACAAAAAGTATCAAATTCCATTAATTGCTTGAAAATACTAGAAATTTAGTATTCTATATCCACAAGGAAAAGGCTGTGAAGGAACGACTTGCAGGGAGATTTACTGTAATTGCTGTGGCTTTCACTGCAGTGGAAGGAAGCTGCCACACAGGGGAAGCGCAGCAGCACTAATGCTCCTCAGAGAACCTGCTGTGCCTTGTGTAACTCAGCAGGAAGAGGCAGGAGAAAGAGCCTGGCATAGCCATTGGCAAGGGGAGGAAGACGGCAGGGCAACATCCAGGACTCCAGTGTCTGCTCAGCTGTACAATATGAGTCATAACAGCCCTGCGTTTTACTCCTGATAATCCTGGACCCAAAGGGCCAGGCTGGAATCCCAAACAAACCCGGAGCACTGAGATTTCCTGCCCACAGCCTGTGTAAGAAGCTGAGAAGGGAGGAGGCACCCAGCCTCAGCTCTGACCAGCTCCAGGGTCTTACCTGCAGAAGCAAATTCCTGCAAGGAACAGGCTAAGCAGGTTTAGCAGCTGTCAGCCAGAGCCTGGCCCAGAGAGCTGGCCTGCTGCTTCATCTCCAGCCTGCTTTTCAGCTGTGGGAAAGTTGCCCTAAATGTAGGGATGTGTGGGGAGAGGGAGAGGAGTTCCTCCTCCTGTTCCTGTTTTGCTGCACTTCACTCAGGTACACTTGATCAGGCAGGCTGCTCTAAAAGATGGCTCCCCTCATTTCCTTCTCCTTGAATGGATTCCCTGGGCCTGGCCCAGCTGACCTGGAAGCAGCTGAAGACAGCATTCTTTCCAATTGCAAAGAATGGGAAGGTCCCCTTTAGATTGGAAGGCAACAATTCCATCCTGGCTATTAAAGAAGCAGCACTCGCCATCACCCTCACCTCTCACCTCCCAAATCTTGTACAAACAACTCACCTGCATAACCTGATCAGTGGTTTAAAGAGAGGGCAATTCAGATACTCACGAGACAACTAATGGGATCTTGGGAATCTTCTTGGCGACTTTGAAGATGCCTTTTTCCACGGCGTTCCCTGTGAAGTACACGCCAGCCACGCTGGTCACCTGGTTCCCAGGGAATTCGAACAGCACCTTCTCCTGGCCGCGTCGACTCGCCCAGTACCAGGCTTGGCCTCCAATAAGCAGCCCTCCACCTCCTTTGACAAATTCCACAATGCCTTTGGCCTGGGAGCTGTCATAGGCATCCATACAGAACACCCCCATGGAGGGGCTGGGCTCTGCCCCCGCCTGCACTCGGGTGCCAGCCCCGAGCAGCACCTGGGACAGGGAATCCAACTGAGGACGAACCCCAACCAGGGCCTCTGGGCAAGGCTTGAGCCACTCCACAGCGTTTCTGAGGAACTGGGAGAACTTGGGGTCCTTCAGGATTCCTTCATGGGAAACGACCACCATGCGGCCCTTCCCATAGTGGGAAACAGCGATCAGGACCTGCTTCTTAGCGCTCAGGAGCACAGGGTAGGCGTCCTCTCCAACAAGGAGCAGCTCACAGGGAACAAAACCTCCAGTGAAGTCCCATGGCCCGACACCATCCACTAACAGCTCATAGGTGGCACAGGGGTTCATCTCCAGGACACTCCTGTCTGGTGGAGAGAAGACCAACATCCATTCCAGTAAAGCTCAGCAACAAGGAACAGCTGTAACAACCCCATAGAGCAATTTTTTTTGTTGTCTAGTAGGAACTCCAAACAAAGAGGAGTCAGATTTGTGGACACAACTTTTTCAGGGATTTGGTTGGTTTGTTTGCTTGTTTAGCTTTATCACACTGTTTACACATTAAAATAGAAGTATACCACAATCACGGAGACAAAGTGACTGTTTCAACTAATTCTGCTACGCACCATGGAGGAAAACAAGGAAATAAAGGTATTCACTTTTAAAGAGCAATTTATTTGAAGAGGGGAAGTGCCAGAGGCTCCAGGAAGTCTACTAGGAACTTGTATGGTAGAGGTGGTTTACACAGGAACAGCCAGAAAATGAAAAGACTGTATCAACACAATACACGACATAATTCAAACATGCAGTCCACATTTTAGCTCCTAATTGGATACATACAGAGCTACATGCTGTTGCTGCAACATGGCATTCCAAAGTTGTACTTTTCTACCTCCATTTAGGCAGTATAAGCCCGTGCTTAGTATAAGCAGATGCTGTGAGAGGGAGGAGAGCCAGCAAAAAAAATGGAGATGACCAGCTCCCCTGCAACGACTGCGAATTTAAGGTGCACAGTACCTGGGAGAGCAGGTCTGGGCCCAGGAGATTCATGCCCTAGTTCCCTGATCCAAACTGCTTCACAATCTCAAGAAAATAATTTCCCTGTCCCATAGCTTTGTTTCATCTGTTTTCCCACCTGTGAAGTAAGGAGAGTGTACTGACCTTGATTGCCAAGCCCTTTGAGGTCTGTGAGTGACACGTGCTCTGTTGTTAAGGCTCCTTCAGTTCGAAAGTTTGGCTCAGCTTTTCCCCGAAGTTGTCTTCTGCTGAGCTGGGGCAGCTGTGGCTGTGCAAACAGGAAGGCTTTGAGGTATGAGAGTATGACCCAGTCCCACCCAGTTCGTGTCATTCAAGATTCAGAAGAGTGACTTTGAGCACAACACCCACGGCAAGGGAAGGAGCTGCTCTGAAGGGGTGTGGACCTTTCCCTGGCAGCATCCCGTGCCAGCACCAGGCTTCACACACACTTCATATTTGGCTACCCTGAAAGCAAATCTTTGTTATACAAACACAGGAAAATGGCAAGTCCTGGAGAAGCTGCATCCTTGATCTGGATTTGTCACAAGCCCCAGGGTGCTTAGAAACAGTAACCTGATCAAGAATGACACCAAAACTATCATGGGACTCCGCTATTGTTTTGCATATGATTGATCAGTCAAAGCTGCTGATTAACATAGGATAAAAACTACACTGCCCAGTAACCTAGTGCTTGATTGCTGGCTTAGTCTGAATCCCAGCTTTGTGTCCCTGGGTTTGCAGAAGCCCTACATGTAAAGGCAAATACGAGGTCTAAGTGCTTTAGGGTGTTTTACTACGAATCATGCAGCAAAGTAACACAGCCTCGGAAAATACTGAAGGTTTTTTAGTGGCTTCTGTGGATTTGATACTGATGTACCTACACTGACACACTCATGGTGCAGGGGAGAGGAAAAGCAGGTGGATAGTTTCAGCAGCTCATATTAAATGATAGAATCACAGAACTACTGAATGGTTTGGGTTGGAAGGGACTTTAAAGAACATATAGTTTCAAAGCTTTTGCCATGGGCAGGGATACCTTCCACTAGAACAGGTGTTCAAAGCCCCATCAAACCTGGCCTTGAATTCCTCCACGGATGGGGCATCCACAGCTCCTCTGGGCAGCCTGTGCCAGTGTCTTACTATCCTCAGTAGAGAATTTCGTCCTAACATCTCATCTAAACCTGCCCTCTTTCAAGCCATTCCCCCTTGTCCTGTCATTACATGCTCTCACAAAAACTCCCTCTCCGGCTCTCTTGTAGCCCCCTTTAGGTACTGGAAGGGGCTCTAAGGTGTCCCTGGAGCCTTCTCCAGGCTGAACAACCCCAACTCTCTCAGCCTGTCTCCATAGCAGAGGTGCTGCAGCCCTCTGATCATCTTGATGGCCTCCTCTGGACTTATTCCAAGAGGTCTGTGTTTTCTTTGTACTAGGAGCCCCAGAGCTGGATGCATTACCCCAGGTGGGGTCTCACAAGAGCAGAGGGGCAGAATCCCCTCCCTTTTCTTGCTGACCACACTGCTTTGGATGCAGCCCAGGGCACGGCTGGCTTTCTGTGCTGCCAGCACACATTGCTGGGTCATGCTGAGCTCCTGGTCAAACCAACACCCTCAAGTCCTCCTTGGCAGGGCTGCTCTCAATTAATTCTCCACCCAGCCTGTGTTTGTGCTTGGGATCGTCCCTCAGTTATTCTACATGGGGATGACCCACAGGACTAGGTTTGATGTAAGCTCAGCAAACTTCTTAGCCCCGACCTTTCTTCTTATCACAGGATCTGAAAGCTAACATCCTACACTCTCAGCCTAGGAACACTGCTGCTCCCTGGCATTTATTCAGAACGAGGTGTGGCTGCCTTGGAAAGGATTTTAACTCTCTTGACTGAAAGCAATTGTGACCATGTAACAGAATTCCCAATTCCCATGTGATCAGTTTCTCCATTTCACTTGTACTAAGCATTTCAGAGTGGAGGAAAGGAAAGAAGTGCACACACTAGACCCAGGGCAGACACAACTACAGATTATCTCCTCTTTCTGGAGAGAGACGGGAGAAAACTCAGCAGGGACAGAGAACATATGTGTCTAACAAGAATTGAAGGAAGCTGCAGAAGACTGAGCTGGCTGTCTCTCACATCAATTAGGAGGAAACAACCACTAGACTTGGGCACACACAGAGGGAAGAGGAAGATCTTAGCTCCTAGTTGCCTTCCCTCTTAATGTAGAAGTAAAACTTCTCCATGACAGTGTCTCAAGACAAAGATCCTCAATTTCTTCTCTTCCCTCCTGCCCCTTTCACCTCTCACCTCCAGAGAGCTCCCACTCCCTGCAGAGCTGAGAATACTGAGAGTAGGTATTGGAGCAAACATTTATAAACCCTGCCAGATGACTAATACTCTCCTAGCCTGTCTTCTGTCTCTGGAAAAGGGACAAAAATGTGATGGGAAGGTAATTGGGTTTCATTAAATGCAGATTTAAGATTCCATCATCTGCTGTCCCAAAGACATCACACACAAGCAAAAGAGATATGATACAAAGGAAGGAATACCCCTTGGTTCACTCAGGAAGAGTATCTGTGAGACAGATGAGCTGGGGGAGCTCTAAGGGTGAATATGGGAGTAGATTTTGTGTATTAAGTTGTCAGTCACTTTCAGGTGAGTCTTTAAGGTCCCTATAAAACATGGGAGGACCTCCATGAGTAAAAATGATGGGATTGTGCAGTATCTGTGAGGTACAGGACAATAGAGGCAAGACAGGCACTGAGGTGTCTCACCTGTTAAGAACACAGGCAGCCTAAGTGAGTGAGACACACCATTTCCAGGGATTCGGCTGTTCTTCCTCATTAGGGTGGGCCCATGGGTTTCCCAGTCTTTCCTCTCTTTCAGATTTGCAACCTAGCTGTCTGCACAGTAACTAAGAATCAAGAATGCTGCAAAGCCTGTAAGCAGTAAGGAATTGGTGGACTCTTGCTTCTTCCCGTGTTTATCAACAAATTGAGCAAGGAGAGGAATGCTGATGTTTGGCATTTGCTGAAGAGACAGAAATACTTATTTTCATTATGTCTGTTCATCAGCAACAAGGTTTTAAACTGAGGGTAGATTTGCATTTTGTAGATTTGGTTATAAGGAAGAAATTTTTATGGTGACAGTAGTGAGACACTGTAATGGTCCTAACATCCAATCTGAACTTCCTCTGAGACAGCAGGAGAAAAGGGATGGAGAGGTGGGAGGAAGCCAAGCAAGAAAGGTTGCATGGGAAGTACAAAATTAGGATAAAATAAAGAAAAAATTAATTAATTAATTAATTAATTAAAAATTAAGAAAACCTTTCCAGAGTTACATAATAAAAGTAAAAAAGGCAAAGTTAAATATGTCTAAGGGAAATAGAGCTAAAGAAAAAGTAGATTAGGTTGCAAATTAATGAGAACACCAAAATTAGATCAAGATAGCAAAGGAAGCTACTGTAGGTATTTATTTATTTTTAACAATGACAGTCCTAAAAGTTATTAGGAAAGAGACAGAAAATTGATAAAGGCTAAAAAAAAAAGGTTTTTCTAGTAAAAGTGCAGCAGAATCAATCAGGGAATTGCCACGTGTAATTACAGTTATTGGCATTATTTTTATGTGGCACTTCACAGCAACAGAGTACAAAACATTACAATTTTCAAGCCTAGTAAAATGTTTTTGTGGTTTAAGGAAAAAAACAACATGAATTGCCCATCCTTTCTGGTGGTGTTACCACGCCCACATTAGGGTACACTCACTGGCTAACGGGATGCAAAGAAATAGAAAATCTTAATGTCTAAACATACATTTGTCCAGTAATCTTAATTGCTTTCAAGGCAAGGAAAGAACAAAATGAAAGCAGCTGATGAAACATGACCAGGTATTTTAAAATTAATTTTGCATTTGGAAAGGTAAATTACATCTGAATGATAATTAACTTTACCAAATTTCTGTGAGTTGAAAGCAAACTAATGAGCTATGATTGGTAAAGACAAGGATACATTGACTCCTAAGAGATGTCTATACAAACAAGTGCTGTTCAGTCTTTTTGAAATTCTGTACCTGGGATCTAAAAAGGACAGCACATTTCACATAAATGAAATCAGCAAATAATAGAAATCAATGTACAGAAGCACAGAAGAAATCATAACCTTACTACCTAATAATTTTTTTAAAATGAGACCTTGCCTAACTGCAAGTCCTGCGGCCCGTAGTTTTAGAAAAGTGTTGACATCTGTTGGTGAGCAGGGAGCAGAGCAGCTCAGAAATCCCCGGGAAATGCAGACACAGAGCCCTTTTCCAGTCCGGCGCTGAAAGGGTTGAGTCTCATTTACATGCCTGCTATGTAACAGCTCAGACCACTCCTCTGTAAATGTTGCTCGGTTTTAAAGCAGGGGATGACTGTAACACCACTGCTTTCACTCGAAAAGGGGCAGAAAAGAGGTCCGATGCTCTTTGTGTGTGGGCCATGCCAATCTACTGCAGCCTGCAGTGATGTGGTAATGAACATGGAAAAACAACAGCTTTATCTCTCCTAAACTAAAAGGATGGCACAGAACTTGATTTGCTGTATCCTGCTGGGGAGCAAGGGAAAGCAGGGATACCGGGACAGCTCAGTGAAGCTGAGACTGAAGAACAGGCAGGGCATAACTGAGGTGATGGGCAGCTTAAAAATCCACCACTGACATGTCACACAGAGTAAGAGTGTAGGGTTAGACTGATGAAGGTTTGTGCCCTGCTGCGGACTTCAATGGCAGCGCTGCTTATTGCAACAAGAAAATGTGCAATTCCATAAACTGAGCATTGCTTCCTTCTTATCACCGTTATTTTTTATAGTGCAGCAAGGAGAAGTAATTAAAGCTATCCCTGATCTATTAAGCCATATTTTTTTCCAGCTCAGGATATAAGGGTGACACGCCAACAGATGGGCATCTGGGGTTTCCTTGGGATTTTGACAGTAACCAAACAATCCCTCAGAAGAAATGTATGCCAAGTAAAAAAAAAACCAAACCTGTTTACTTGGCCCTTTGTTGCAATCGATCAATGTTTTAAAGCCTTACTTCAAATAACATGGGTGCACAAATTATCCCTCTTGCCCATGGTGTATGAGCTATCTTTTTGGTATCAGTTTCCCCAGGAAGGTTTTCACCATACTTGAGCCACGCTGGGTTGAATTTTGTATTCCCTGGCAGCTGGCATCGGGGGTGTCCCTGCTGATGTCTGGCTGTCGGTGCACCTGCCAGCTGGTGGCCAGCCCCAGTCAACACCGAGTGTGTGGCTCCTGCCTTTATTCCTTTCTTACACCCTGTGCTCAGCCCTTTCAAGCCAATCGAGCGTGAATCCAGGGCTCTTGATGAGCGTGGTTTCAGTTCCTGTTCCAATCACAAATGAATAGTCAGGGTCATTCCTTTTTTGGTTATTCTGTTTGCTGTTATCTCGAAATGTCATCTTTGAGCTTGTACAGACACACATTCCTCACTTCTTTTCCTAGTTCCAGGGAGTCTGTGGTGCCAGCACGATCAACACAGCTGGGCAAGTGAACTTCCAGGCCACAGCGTGTCGTGGTGGGGCTTTGGTCAACCCACACATCACACTGACTCCAGCCATGGCATAGCTGGGAAGCCAACCCTTTGACAGCACCCCAAAGGTTCTCCCATCTTGATGGGCTTTAGGCCACTTGGAGTCCTGCCCTTGCCTGTGTAGGATCTGTCGAGAAAGTTTAGCTGTGTTGCCCGATACCATCTTTTATGTTTTAAGTCCAAGCCTTGTTATCTTTAGCAAGTCTTTACATAAACCTGTTCCTAAATCTAGCATGTTGATGACCAGCTTTAGGTTGGCTTCATGTCCTCGGAGGTGGTTCTAGACTCTTGCTGGAATTTGTTGTTTTTTCAGGACATTTTACTGCTCAGAATGTTCTCTGCTGCCTTAGGCAACCATCTCACTTGTCTTTCGCTCTGTCTGAGCGCTATTGCCAAAATTTTCATTTTCTCTTCACTTAAGCGCACCCATCAAGTTCTGAAATCTTTCCTTTGTGTCTGCCATGTATCTTCTGAGAACAGGCCTGACATGAGGCTCCTTTACAATGCTGTGGTACTATAAGCAGGCCTCAAAAGAGGATTAGAAAAGAGACTGTTCGGACCTGCCTTCCCTCCATCCATACCCTACTGAAAGCATTTTGGCATTGATATCACCCCAAACACTCACTGTGTTTTTGCTGCTGTCCCCTTTTCCATAAAGCCCTGCACATACAGCCCTTCAGGGAGGCCCTCAAACAGTGTCTAAGCAGTCTTTGAAAAGGTACTAAGGAACATTGCTTACAGTACTTGGTTTAAATTACTTATGTAAGGGCTTGCACTGCTGTGTTGAAAACAGTGGGATGGCTGGAAGTATGAGCTGTATAACATCTGTAAACGATCTCCACTAAAGGATCTCCTTTTCTTTCTACTACTTATTACTTTATTAAACTTGGTTCTGGCACGTTTGGCAGTTGTAGATAATTTGGGACCAATTACACACACTGCAATTTTTAAATGCTGGATTATGAAGTAGAAAACACGTCGCTGAAAAAGTACCAGTCCCAAACAGAAACTTCATTGCCAAACATAAGACAGAATGACCTGCAAAGATTTATTTTAAACCAACATATAGTTGATTTATTATTACAAAATTTAGATGAAAAAAAGATGTCAGATGAATTGAGAGCATAAGAGAACTTGTGTGCTAGCACTGACTGGAGATTGTAAATTTAGCACCATACAGACTCATTACATGAAGAATTATCTTCTATATTTTTGCTGTGCCTCCCCCAAGACCTGCTAGACCTGCTGGACCAGAACCAACTTAGATGCTTCTCTCTGTGTTCCTCAGTGTATCAGGGTCTACAGTCTATGCACAGAACCAGCTTTGTACCTCCTACGGATCTAATCTGCAATCAAATAACTCATCCATGTTAAATTGCAAATCGAGAGCAGTGAGAAGCTTCTAGATCAAATGCACACAGAAACCACAATCCTTTCCTTCTCTGCCTTCTTTCTTCTTACTCAGTTTGAAAGTAAACTGAAGTGTACATTTGCGTCGGGTTGAAAAGCATGTTCTTTCTCAGGGGAAACCCGTAGATTTTGCAGTTTACCCCCTCCTGCTAGAGTAACTACAGGTTCTTTCAGTCTCTTTTGCTACTACTTTCCTTTGGCAGAGCCCACCGCAGGCTGCTGGTTGTGCACCTGGCACAGCTTTATGCCGGCGCAGAGCAGCTCTGGATTGCACGGTCAGGTCAGACGCAACCGGCATCCTCACAGAGCGAGCTCACACTCCAGGGATTTGCATTGCCCGGTGCCGCGAGACGGCAATGTGGCTGGGAAAGGCAGCTCCGGGGCACTGCGCTCCCGCCTGCGAGCCTCCTGCCTTCCACCTTCCGTCACCGCTCTGGTTACTGACGGCTCAAGCATCACGCTGGACAGGCAAGCGCGGCGGGCGCAGCAGCAGCGGGCGCCTCCGCGCTGCTCCCATNTGGGGAACGCTGCGTGGCCGGGGGGCGGGTGTTAAAGGCTTGCAGTGGGAGGTTGAGCCCATCTAACACTTTTGCTTTCGTTATTTGTGGCGACGATGATGGGTAAGGTTCTAGCCTGATTTTGCATCACTGGATTTTGCAAATTATCTGGCCAAAAGTGCCACACCAGCTGTGAGGCATGTACAGATGTTGAGTAGCCCAGAATTAGACTGGTCGGCTAATTCCTACATATTTGCACTAATGTTCTTCATATTCAGAGGGAGCACCTATTTTTATTCATGCATTCCCAAATACTCCAGCAGCAGATTGACGCACAAAACGGTGCTACTTTATCCGGATGGATAGAGATGGGCAAGCCACAAAGCTTACACTCTGTGCCCTAAGAATGTCTTTACCTTTCCTGGTGCTGGGTAACAAATCATTTTCAAGCACATGGCTCCTAATGGGACCCCAACCAAGGGATGCCCGAGCTCCACGGGCTGCATGCTCACTGCCGGCACAATGCTTCTGTGCCCACTTGTGCCACTTTTCCCGGGACCACCCAGTACCGCGTGGCGGGCAGAAAGAATACAAGCCATGCATCTGCACAGGGCTGCTAAAACTGAGGAGGCAGGAAGGTTAGTTTTATTTTAAGTGCAGCTTACAGTAAAGCTTCCTCAGGGCAGGACGCAGCAGCTCCTCCTCGCTGCCGGGCCGGGCTCCACTGCATCACCAGCGAGAGGTGGGCGCACCTGCCCTGCAAGCTCAGCGCTGTAAAAGCGCGCCCTCCCTCCTGTCATAAATAAGCTCTTCTTCCTCTTCCGCCTCCTCTTGTTTTCCTTCGCCCCCACGGCCCCGGAGTGTAACGCGGCCAGGCGGCTGGCTGCCTTACCCCCGCCCCGCCGGCCTCTCCGCCCCCGGGGGCGACGCACACTTTCACCCCGGCCCCTGGCACGGCCAGGCGCTTTGCGGCAGCCCGGCGGCCGCTCTAGAAACTTCTCGGTCCCTCCCTCTCCCCTCCCCTTCCTCCTCCTCCTCCCCAGCGACCAGGGGCCGGCGCTGCGGCGAGAGCAGCAGGGAAGGAGGCGTGCGGCGCCCGCCCCCACCCGCGCTACCCGGAGCCGGAGGCGCAGCCAGGCGCTATCCCAGCCCCATCCCGGCGCTCACCGCAGCACCGACCCCGCGAGGCGGCCCTTCCCTGCGCAGAGGTGGCAGCGGCAGGCGGCATGACGGCGGAGGAGATGAAAGCGGACGGGGCTCCCCTGGAAGGGGTGGACATCACTCCCAAGCAGGATGAGGGCGTCCTCAAGGTACCGGGCGGCTGTTCTCCATCCCCACCCTCCGCGCTAGCTCGGAGGGGTCCCCGCGCCGGCGGGGAGCGGGGACGGAAAGAGGGGGGACATTCCTCTTGGCGTGCGAGCGGCTGCTCCCTGGGCGCCCTGGCCCCACCGGGCCCATTATGTGCCCCGCGGGGAAGGGGACGAGGCGGTCCCCGGGCATGCAGGCAGGGCTGGCGCAGCGCGGGCGATTAAACAACAGCAGCGCGGAGGGCGGGAGCGCGCCCCGGCTGCGCAAGCGCTGCCCGGCCGCCCGGGGGGCTCCCCGCTCCTTTCGGCTGAGGCGAGCCAGAGCCCAGGCTGCCCGCCGGGAGAGCTCGGGGTCACGGGGGGGCTGCGCAGGGAAAAGGCGCTTCTCGCTGCGTTCGGCCTTTTCCCTGCGGTTTGGGAGGGGGATGCGGCAGGGCGAGGCGGGCTGGGCTCTCCGTCCGGTTAGCAGCGCGGGTTTCGGGGTCCGGGTCCATGCCCGCCCCCCCAGCACGTGTCCGGGGCTGGGAATTAAAGATGGANCGAGGCGGCGCGGCTGCTCTCCTTTGTACTGGGAAGGCAGGCGATAAGGGCAGCGGGATTTATACCGTGAGGGGGAGTTGCACGAACTTCCTCTGTTAGACGTTGCCTATTTCCATATCTCTAGAAACTTCCTTAGGCTCCACTAAAAACTTAAGCGGTTATTTAGAAGCATTATTCAACCGCAGTAAAAATTCGGAGCTACGGTGTTCAGAAGGAGAAAGGGGAGCCATAGCAAAGGCAAAATTCTGGGTTTAGCCTTTGGAGCCTTCTGGTTGTACATTCTGGGTTCATTACGGAGGTGCTGTCTCCCATTCAGGAGGGTTATCAGGGAGGAGATTAAAGATGTTGGCTTCTATGTTCCTGCTTTCCCATATTTCCTGCTAGCATGCTTAGGTGAGAATTTCTGGGTTTTGCACATAAGCCAGTATCGGGTCAGAGTTCTCATGTGCATGGCTGCCCAGATCCCTTGAGCGTGGTAGAAGGCAGTGAGGGTCTGCCTAATTCATGCAGTACCTACTTTTTGAGGATGGAGAAGCAGCAGGTGTTTTTTAGGTTTTTGTTGGTTTGGTTTTTTTTGGTTTTTTTTTTAAGGAGGGGAGTAGAAAATACTAGCAAAAGAACAGAGTTTGTGAAAGTCACAAAAATTGACACTGTGACGTGATAAGCAGAATACTGTAGAGGTCATGAAGCCCAGCCTTCATGGATTTTATTTTTCTCGAAATTGCTGGAGTGTGAAATGCATCTATTGAAATCAAGGGTCTATCTCTGAACTATCCTACACCAATTTTGTGCTGGTATTGTTGCAGTGATTCCAGGAGTGTGTTTATTTGCTCGTTAGCTTTATATCAGAAGAGTATCCATGGTTTTTTACGTGATATTGCTGAATATGCTTGCACAATTCCTACAGTAAATATTTAAGTGTAGAAATAAATCATTTGAAATCCCACATGAGCTGAAAAATCCTACTTCTCCATCTGAAAAGAAAATGTAAACCTTACAGAAAATAGGATTGCGATATTCAGAAGTGAAAATTCAGTCTCTTCAAAACAGGACAAATGCGAAAGAATAAACGGTACAAATAATGAAAATGAGGTATTTACTACCTAGAATACCTTGGTATGACACCACAAGAATATGGCATTTGGTAAAGTTCAGTAAATTTCCATTAAATGCAGTTAATTTCTCGAAATTACATCAGACTGGCTGCTTTAAAGTGCTAGTTTGCATCTGCTTTGTATGGATATAAGCATGGTGTAGATTAGGTTGCTTACCTGGTTCACGTGTTTTTCTCATACTTCTCTGTTTCCTTATCTCTGTGAGTGGTTGCTTGAACTTTTGCCTTCCTTGGGGAGACATCAATAGATGAGTTTTGTAATGCTAGTAACTGCTGTAGTGCTGGTGAAGGGATGGTGTGCTGTGTGAGGTCAGGCATCCCTTTCCATGCTGAGCATCCTCTCCTTAGGTAACAGCAGGGAGGATTTTTTCTAGGTTTTGTTTGTTTGTTGGTTTTTTTCTTCTGTTCTATGCTTTGGGTGAGGTGCTTTCAGCTTGTTAAGAGTCTGACAGAAGCTGTCGATGATGAAGCTTTGGCTTTGGATGGAGGGTACTGGCATTTCAGTTGTGCAGTCAGTCGCAGGGATGGTGGGAGGCCAGGTGGGAGATTGACAGTGGTGGGCTGCAGGAAACTGAAATTTGTGAAGGAGACTCCCAAAGGTCTGCGTCCTTCAGTGAAAACCATGATTGATATAGAAACATGACATTTGAAGAAGGGATGCCTTGTAAGTGCCCTTGAAGAGATGTTTATCTTGTGTAACAGAATGTTTCCCTGTCTCCATGATGCAAGAAATAGGGTCCTGCGCTGGTCCCCTTTTGCCTGGCTAAGATAATGCAGGACTTTGGCTCGGAGCTAGATAGTTTCAATCTGTATTGGGGAAAATTCAAATTTGAACTTCAGAAGTCTTGTTATGGGCAAGGCCTCACATCCTTGCCTATGAGATATGTCACTGTTATTCTCTATTTTTATATAAAATTCAAATGAACTCCAGAGAGATTGTCCCATCTTACTTTCTGAATAGTGTAGGTTTATTTAATACTTACCTTGCTGGGCAGGCTGGGGAACCCCCTGAGAAGAAAATCAAATCCTTGCAACTGTATGTGAGGCAGGGGTGCTGGCCATCCATGTCAGAATTGTGGGGAGACAAAATTATTGCGATACACTGATTTTCAAGTGTTACTCTGTAGGCTGGTAGAACTAACCCGCTTGGGGTGAGACTCTGCTAACCTTCATTAAACTGCCTGGTTTAACTTGAATAATTCCAGATTACATATTGGAATAGACTTTGCATGGAAAGTACCAGCTCGTTCTCTTGTTTAAATGCTTTGCCTAGAACACTAAACTCGGGCGCGATGATAGAGAGATGATGAGGCAAATACTTGAATAAAGAAAAAAAACCCTGCCTAATACTTTGCCAGTGTAAGTTTAAAGAACATTTAAAATCTTGTAGAGGCAAGGTAAGTGACACGGCTGAGGATGGATGCAGAGATCTGTAAGCTGGTGCCAACTGTTGCCTGTTTAATTCCTGTATCACAGCACAGCCATCTTGAGGTTCTGCATTTGCAGCACTGCTAATCTGCAGAAAGAACAGCCAGTCCATTTCCAGGTGACTGAAGGGAACCTGCAGATCCTGTATCTGCTGAAAATGATAACACACGCATCTAGGTATTTGCAATTCGTGTCCAGTGGGCAGACTTTATTTCCATGATCTTAATGCTGATTGCTGTTTTTCTCAGGTTGTCAAGAGAGAAGGCAGTGGGACGGAGTCTCCGATGATAGGTGATAAAGTGACCGTCCATTACACAGGATGGCTTCTCGATGGCACAAAATTTGACTCCAGTCTGGACAGAAGAGACAAATTCTCTTTTGACTTGGGGAAAGGTAATACCTTGTGTTCGGTGTTGATCAGTTTTGGTGATAATTGAGAAGGGATTTCCTTGCGTGTGTGGCTCCTTTGCTTTTCAGAGTTGCTGCTTAATCTTGTTTTCAGAGTTTATTCTCTTAGAATGGCCCAGTCAGAATGTCTTGGAGATTTTTCTGAATGAGAAAGCAGTGTAGCCCCTGGAGAGGCCTGCTGAAGAATTCACAGGACTCGGACAAAGCACTCCAGGGGAGCAAATCTGCCCTGAAATGTAGAGATAAAGGGTAGTTAAATAGCCAGAATATGCATTTTGTTGGTTGGGGTTTTTCTGGGGGCAGACCTCAGCTCAGGAATGCTTAATTGTGACCAGATACTGGGACAGGGTACACAGAGGCAGCTGTCACCTGTCTCATGATGAAACATACTCTCTTTTCCACAAAGTTGTAAAATTAACCCAAATATGAATCTTGGAGCAGTGCATCTCTTCATTACCAAAATCTTTCATTTTGTGAATGCAAAAAGCCAAGCATCATTGTTCCAGCAAATCTTATTACTCAATCTTGTTATTACTTAATTCTTCCCTGGCAGTTCCTAACCTTCTGCTTTTTAAAAAATAGATAATACCTCATTTTTTAAAAAGAGGTAAATTAATTGTACTGCAATTTGAGATTATATTAAGTGTGCCTATTAATACAAGACTAATAGAAAAGCTGCTTGGTAAGTGGAAAGGAACTGCAATTAAGAGAGCTTGAGTAAGAGAGAGGATTTTGTTACAGCTTTTCTTCCCTTTGAAAGGAATACTACTACTTCCCTCCCCTTTTCTGTTACAAATGTGTGTAACTTTTAGTTACCACTGGTGCTGTTTTTTGCCAGCTGATAAAGTACAGGCAGAAAAGGCTGTTTTGGATTGTTTTCAAAACAGGAGCAGGCAATCTCTCACCCTAAGGCCTTCCTCTCGGAAGAGTTTATTGTTACTTCCTCGCACTTGAGACTGTGCCAAGCACTTCAGCCTGTGTCTCTGTTCTGTTATTCTGCAAAAAGGGTTGTTACATCTGGAATGAAGAAATGTTTGTGCCAGATTTGGGTCCCTGGGAAACTCTAGACTTTGATTAGTCTTAAAACTGATTTACATAAATGAGAGTGAGCACAAGTTCTTCAGTATTTCTGCTGCCTTAGCTTTTGTATACCAAAAGTGATGATGCTCAGTTTCAGCTGAGCATGCTTTTCATGTGTGATTGGCATTTGGCTTGTACAGGTGAGGTGATCAAAGCATGGGACATTGCTGTGGCCACTATGAAGATTGGTGAAATCTGTCGGATTACATGTAAGCCAGAATATGCCTATGGCTCAGCTGGGAGCCCCCCAAAGATACCTCCCAATGCTACACTGATTTTTGAGGTAAGTGAGAGATGGTCACCAAAACTGCATGCTTGAAAAAATGTGTGATGCAATATCTTTTCAAAACAGGATTGTTACATTTTCTAAAGAAAATAATATGGTCAGTTTTGGGTGGTGTGGACAAAGTTTTAGTCTGGCTGTCATTGCTCTGTAATGGCTCAAGTTCCCTTCTTTTTGAGTTTCTAAAACACAATTGAATGGTTTTCAGTGTTCAGTTGTAATTTTGCAGTTACGGAGTGATTTGCAGCAGGAAAGTGCAGGTTGGGAGGGCAAACTATTTCAGTGACAGACTGAAGTAGTTAAGAAAACAAAATCTTTATTCCACTTCATAACCCTCAGAGTAATGATACGTTAAATGTCGTGAAGTTTTCAACAACAGGAAGAGCAATTAATGCCCTCAGCAATACATTTTTCATACTTACTTGTGTTTTCTTTAGAACATCAAAGTAATCTCTTACAAGCTGTTTCAGGGAGAAAAGAGGTAATTGCCTCATGTGAACTGCTGGAATACAATATTTGAACTGCCCTGCAATTATGAACTCTTTTCTGTAGAGCTGAGTGTTTTTATCAGCCTTAAAGCACCATGAAACCAGTTTGGATGCAGGTTGCTGGTTCATTACCAAAGCCTCTCTGTGCATCCAGGCTACACTGATCAGTCTTGCCACCATAGATGAAGTCCTGTGCACTCACCTTGTCCCTGTGACAGACTCAGCAGCCTTGAGTTTGGTGGCTGGGTAACCCAGTTTGACAACTCACATGGCCAGCTGGTCTCCTGGGGATGAGATGCATGTCGTGGTGAGCATGGAGCCCCAGATATCCTTGGTGTCTCTCAACCTCACCAGGAGAGGAGAGAATTTCTTTCCTACTGATTTAAAGTCTTTTTTCCCCATATCTTCCCCCTCCTTCCCAAAAGGGGGTGGAAGTAGCAGCTGTCTCTTGTGTGTTATTTCAGAAGTGAGAATGGTTGCTCGGAATGCTGAGACTTGTGTTTGGTTTTTCTGTGGAGGATGACATTAAAGCTTTTTCTGGAGCATACCCTGACAGTCTCAACAGTGTTTGGAGAGGATATATTTTTCTTACTGTTGAAACAGTTCAATTTGCCAACAATTGCTTCAAAATAAATTCTACCTGGGAGAAGGCAGACTCTTTTTTTAAGTGTGATTTTTAAAATTACTTTGCTCTAAGATTACTTAATCAATGGAATGGAATCCTACAATTAGGGGCATAAAGAAAGTTTTAAAACAGATGATTGCTCCGAGAGTGAATGTTTTATCTAATATCCGAGAAAGGTAAAAATAACGGAGTAAAGACTGAAAGTCTGTTTAGATTTTATTGGAAACAATGAGTATTTGTTGAGAAGGGTAAATTATACATAGAATCATTTAGGTAGGAAAAGACCTTTAGGACCAGCGAGTCCAATCATAACTCTGACATTGCCAAGTCCCATCACTAAACCATTAACCCAAGTGCCACATCTACACCTAAATACCTCCAGGGGGGTGACTCAACCACTTCCGTGGGCAGCCTCTTCTAATGCAAATATCCATTCTAAACCTCCCCTGGTGCACCTTGAGGCCATTTCTCCTTGTTCTGTGACTTGTTACTTGGAAGAAGGGACTGACCCCATCTGGCTACACCCTCTCTTCAGGGAGTTGTAGAAAATGAGATGGTTCCCCCCAGACCCTCTTTATCTCCAGGCTAAACACCCCCAGATCCCTCCGCAGCTCCTCATAGGATTTGTGCTCCAGAACCTTCCCCAGCTCTGTTGCCCTTCTCTGGACATGCTCCAGCTCCTCAATGTCCTTCCTGAATTGAAAGGCCCGATACTGAACACAAGATTTGAGTGTGGCCTCACCCCAGTGCCGAGTACAGGGGACAATCCCTGGTCCTGCTGGCCACACTCTTGCTGGTACAGGCCAGGTACCAGGCACCAGGCCAGGCCTTCACATAATTGGATGTTGTATTTGCTTACATTTGGATAGTGTATTTGCATTTCTTTTTTTTCCATGGGCTTCTGAGTAATAGGGTTAAAGATATGTTCTGTGTGGAAGGATTAAAAAAATATTGCTAGCAGGTAGTGTCCTCTAAGGGATGACAGCTTACTCACTTTGAGTACATCAAAGTAAGTACCATTATTTCTGAAAAATAGTATCGTGTAGAGCTGTTCATAAACAGCATTTTCTTACATAGAAATCTGGAGTTACTCATGGCTTACTTATATTGGATCAAACTACACATGTTGGAGTGCTGTGTGCTTCTATGCAAGTGATACCAGGTGTAATCAGGGCTGAGCTGATGATTGAAATGCAAGCTAAAAGCTCAAGGCCTTCTACCTTGGCAGCACAGGGGAGCATTCTTAAGGGCTTAGCACTACTACAGGGGATGCACGTGGACAGCAGAAAGCAGAGAAGCTTTCATTGTCCTGCAACAGGAGGTAAAACCTGGCATTGGGATAAATAAAAGCAGGAACCGAAAGATGGGATTTGTTCCATCAGACCACTACTGGGTCCATGAGGTGTAGTCCCCCAGGTTATTCACTTCCCACTGGGCTTTTCTTAATGCTGCCAGTCTGGCCTCTCCATTTTCTGGGTATGTTTTTGGATAAAAGTAGTGTTTCATTCATGAGTCTTGATATCCCCTAATGCCTGCCTAGGCAGTAATGTTGAAGGGAAAAGGGGAGAAGGAAGAGCACTGAGGCTGCCCGTGATGGTTTTGTGCTTCCCTAACAAAATAGCCTGGGGCTCACTGGCTGCAGCAAGTAAGCAGTGCTGGGTGTGTCCTGATTGGGGGTGTGGGTTGGAGCTTAGATCCAGAAAATGTTCTGGAATTTTATTAGGTTAAAGTGGTTTCTGGCTAGTATGTCTCTCAAGCAGCTAAAGCCTTTCCAGTTGCCACTTTTTTAGTTTTACCTCGTTTTACTTTTTGTTACTTAACACAATATCAGTAGGGTTCTTCTGCAAGTGCTTATCACCATACCAAAATTTCGTACAAATTGCCTTACGAAAGACCCTCTAAAATGTACATTAAGAGATTTTCTACCTGTGTCATCATATCAGCATTTCTCTCTGACATGAAATAATGCATGTCCTGTGGTCTGGAAGGTTTTGTTTTTTTTTTTTAATCTGGTGGTGGTTTTATTTTTTTCTTCCTCGTGATTGCTTTTGCTGAGCAATATAAATAGATTATTCCATAGAATAGTATTGTTCAGGTTGGGGGAAAAAAAAGAGGGGAGGGACACACCTGTATGGTCATCAGTAGGATATTCAGGAATGACTTGTTTCAGACTGACTGAAGAGAAAGACCAGAATAGTATTTGTTGCTAGGTATCAATTAAAATAAAAAGTGGAAGTACTGGTAAATACCCAATTCCTTTTGCATTCCATGTATCTTAAGTCCAGTGTCAGGAACTTCCACAGCATTAACCCTGATTTTTTTTTTTTTTTTTTTTAATGAAGTAGTCTAAAGAATGCTGATTATAATGGCTTGGTTTTTTGTGCCGTTTTCACTATTGTTTTACTCAAACATAAGATACGAATTTTGGGTTCTTCATAGCAGCAACAACAAATATCTTTTTGTAACTAGACTGTTTTTCTGTCATCATGGTACTCCCACTTGAAACTGATGTACATTTACTTGGGAGGGCATGTGAAGATTCAGAGATTCAGACTGGGTACTTATCTCCTACATTAACACTAGCTCTTAAAAATCCTAAACAATTCATTGCAGCAGCGAGTGTAGATTAAAGTTTCAAAGATCTCTGGAGAGCAAATTCTGTGAGTTACTAAATTGGTGTAATGAGAATAAATGCAAGGCTTTTCTTCCCTCCACAGATAGAACTTTTTGAGTTCAAGGGGGAGGACCTCACTGATGAAGAAGACGGTGGCATCATCCGAAGAATCCGTAAAAAAGGGGAGGGCTACTCCAAGCCCAATGAGGATGCACTTGTAGAGAGTAAGTGTGTTGTTACACAAATAGGAAATGGGTTTGCCGTGTGGGATGGCAGAACCTTTTCACAATCTGCAGCTGCATGTCCTGAGGGAGAGGAATACATGGCTTCTCTTTTCTTTACCAAGTAACTTAACAACCTAGAGTAAGCTTTCCTTCTCCAGTTTCTAGCAAGGTTTACATTTTCCAGCAGCAACTGTGTTTTCTGGTGATACTGAATCTGTTGAAGTGCTTATCTGATCACAAAAGGTGGTTGAGTCTCATAAAGTATTTCCATGTGCTGAGGAACAAGAGGGGAAGTTCATTCTGGCACTTGTCCTCGGAGTGGAAAAAACAAACACTTAAATGAACAACAAAAAAGGGGGCTGTGAAATTTAACAGCAGAGGTTCTGTTTGCTGCCAGTAACCACCGTGCCATAGGTAGCTGCTAGAAGAGAAAAGACTGTTCAGAGGGAGGCTTTGGCACTTTGTATGTGCTGTGTGCCTGTACAGAACTCCCTGTGTGCTCCTGGGTACCTGCCCAGTGCCATACATAGATGCCTTCTGATTTCTCTCTCTGTTGTTCTGCTTTTTGTTACCAGTCCAGTTCGAAGGCCGATATGGAGATCGCGTTTTTGACAAGAGGGAGTTGCGGTTTGAGATTGGAGAAGGTGAAAACTTCGATATTCCTCACGGTCTGGAGAAAGCAATCCAAAAAATGGAGAAATCGGAGGAATCTGTGTTCTATCTCAAACCCAGGTATGCTGTTTCTGGTGTTTGATACTGGAAGGGCTTATCCTAATCATCTGGCAAGAAAGAAATGTTTTGTTATAATGCCTTTCAGCTTTTTTCAGTGCTGTGGTAAAAACTTGGATCGGCCCCAAAAAACTGACATATGAGAAGTATCGAGCTCAGATTGCTTTGCCATTTCATAATGAAGCAGTAGCACTCCAGAAAAGTTACTTAAGCCTCTGTAATGCTGACCTCTGAATATTTTAAAAAAATGTTGTTGCTCTCTAACTTAGATTTTTGTGATCCCTCTTCATAACTGCATACTGTAAAGTAGTGCATAGGTAGACTTGGATATAGGCAGAGTTTTCTCTTTACAGTGAGAACACATCTGAAACAAGTGGAGTTGCACAGATTGTTTTCATCAAACTTTGATTTATTTCCATTTTTATTGAGGTTTTTTTTTTGAGCTGGAGCTGAGCCTGATGGCAGGAGAAAAGCAAAGCAATTTGATCTAGAGGGTTTTCCTGCTAATATGCAGCTTCTTACTGGAGCTGCACTGCAGTACCTTTCTGTAGGCATTTCCTGTTTATCAGTTGATTAGCAGTGTGTTAAGTGTACAGCTGCTCACTTAATCTTGGTATTTATTGTCTTTGCTTTTCTAAGAATAGAACTAAAATACAGGTGCTTGGAAGGCAACAGTTTCAGACCATGAATATAGAACATGATAGGTATAACTTGGAAGTTGGTTGTTTTGGTTTGGCTTTTTTTCCTTGATGGAGGAATTACTTGCTTTTCTTTCAAGTAAAGTAAAGAAATAATAAAATAATAGGAACTGCTAAGAGATTAATGAAGTCAACACTAGGTTTCTCTTACTTTCTTCTACCTTCTACTTGCTAATTTTAGAATTGTACCTAGAATTCTTCAAGCTTTTGTCTTGTAATAATAATTTATGCACATCCCAAATTTGCACGGGGTTTTTGTCTCCATCTTCCTATGTAGCAACTATAGCTGGATGGATAGTTTTGAACTCTATTCTTTATAACGTTTGTTTCTCCCTCCCCACCCCCATCTTACAGCTATGGTTTTGGAAGTGCTGGGAATGAGAAATTTAAGATCCCTCCAGACGCAGAGCTGCAGTATGAAGTGAAACTCAAAAGCTTTGAAAAGGTGAGGACAAGAGATGAAATCCCAAAGAGATCCGGGGGTGGGGGAAGAAGTGGGAGTGCAGTTTAAACGATGACAATAGAATCCTTGAATGGTGATGTGAAACAGGGAGGCCACTGTTGCCAGAGATGCTGGTCACATGCTGGGAGCTCTTGGCTGAAATGGTCCTTATTCTTCCTGCATCCCTGTCTGCTGCCATCTCTCGTGCTCTAGGCTGGTTTCCAGTAGCAGTGCAAAGCTCTGCTTTGCCAAACCTACCTCTGTCATACTGTTAGTGGGAAATAACATAGCCACTTGATTTCCCTAGAAGTTGTCTTGAAATTGACTTGAACTGTTCCTGTTTGGGTAGGCTAAGGAGTCGTGGGAAATGAACACGGATGAGAAGTTGGAACAGAGCTGCATCGTGAAGGAGAGAGGCACTCAGTACTTCAAGGTAAGTTACAGTCCCAAGTAATAGCAGCATTTCTTAGTCCGTGTCACGAGTTGATAATGATGATTACAGCTTCTGTCATTTCTGAGTGGTGGTCTGTGAGATTTTACGGGGAGAACTGGAGGGGAATGTGTCTTAAAAAGAAACTCAGTTGTATTATCCGAAGAGCAAACTCTGCAGGGAGCGCTCTGTTAGAGCTGTCTGCTGTATCTACAGATAACACTGGGGGTGTACAGTATTTCAGTTCCTGCTGTGGGACAGTGCTGTGAATGAACAACGTTCATTTGGGTAGAGATGTGTGGAGAAGCTGTTTAAAGCAATTTAACCAGCCAAAGGAAGAGTTTCCTATTACCTTCGTATTGCGTTTTGAAAATGCCCCATCTGCCTGTATTTTTGCATCAGAAGTTTAATATAATGTAGCAGTTCAGTGAAGCATCAATGCTGGCATATACCCCTAGCTCTAGTGGGGAACCAGTTCAGTATTCCTAAAGATTTTCTGATCCTGTGCAGGACTGGCTCTCAGAAGTAGTATATTTTTGATGATAGAAATTACTTTTTGATCAAATGGGGTTTTTTTAGATCTGTTGCTCAAGGTAGGCAAGAGGGACGAGAGCGAGATAAAAGTTACTGTGATGAGCTGTGTGATAATTGAACTGCCTTGTTTACAGGAGGGGAAATACAAGCGGGCAGCCTTACAGTACAAGAAGATTGTGTCATGGCTGGAGCATGAGTCGGGACTCTCCGAGGAGGAGGAATCAAAAGCCAAAAGCTTGAGGCTTGCTGCCCACCTTAATCTAGCTATGTGCCATCTCAAGCTGAAGGAATACTCCCAGGCTTTGGAGAACTGCAACAAGGTAGTAGGAGTTTGTTTATTCTTAAACTGCACAAGCAGTCTGACAGTTTATCTCTTGCTTTAAAAAATTTAGGGACAACAGGCCGTGTGGTGTTTGGTCTTTCTTACCAGCTGGCATTTGGGTAGCACAGAATTTTTAGTACGCTAAAAATATCCAACAGATTATTTTCGTAATTAGTGCCCTTTGAACATCTTTTACTCACTTGCTGCTACATTGAGAATATTCAAGTATTTAGAAATTAGAAACACTTGAGATGTGGTGAAGGTAGTCATATTGGCAAAGGTCTTTCAAAGAGCAGGATTAGTGCCTGATTAAATCTTAGGCTTGCTGGTTCTCTTGTCAAATAGCCTACTATATTAATTTCTCTTTGTGCTTATTTCTACTGCATTCCACTCTCTTCATTAGTAAGCCCTGACAAGACTCATAGGTCTACATCAGAAAGTACAGTTCCTAGCAGTCTCTGGTGTTCTGACTGCATATAATTTTTATAAAAGAAAAATAATTACTGACTGTGGTTTGGCTTTGGGGTTTTTTTTGAATGCAGGCACTCGAATTGGATAGCAACAATGAAAAAGGCCTCTTCCGGCGTGGAGAAGCTCACTTGGCTGTCAATGACTTTGAGCTGGCCCGAGCAGATTTCCAGAAAGTGATACAACTTTATCCAGGTAACAAAGCTGCCAAAGTGCAACTGGTGACTTGTCAGCAAAAAATACGGGAGCAGCATGAGAAGGAGAAAAAGATGTACGCCAACATGTTCCAAAGGCTTGCAGACAAAGACTTAAAGGTAAGTAACACTACTCCGGAGATTACAGGAGGTGGTGTCATGTGTTAGGCAAAGAACAGTGGTTTAGGTACTCAGCTTAGTACAGATCATTATAGCAGGAGAACATTCAAGTAGACTGCTTTGGGGAGCAGAGGTGGGACTCAAAATGCCAACAGTCAAAATTATTAGACCATCTTGTTTGAACAGGAAAACCAGCAGTACCAACCATTGCACAGAAAGCTTTTACCTATTTTAGCTGAATTTGCAACAGACCAGTGTTAATCAGAAAGCAGTTGAAGTGATGAGATGCAAACATAATAATGCTCCAGAACTGAAAAAAGCACCTATTCTTCTAGAACCTGTTGTGAAGAACAGGCTGTTCTGGTGCCTGGGGTGCCCATCTAGTGAGAACTTGTGTTTGTCATACAGAGCGTGCTCAGCACCATCTTGCTTCTCACGGAGACATTAAGATGTGGCTGATGGTCTCCATTTCAGATGTCACAGATTGATTATGAAGTGTCATTATTCTGCTGTGTGGATGGTTTTGCTAATAAGCTTTCACTAGAATTTTAGTAAATACTTGTTCAGTTAATAATGGCAGTATGTGAATACAGGTTAAAACAAGATTGTATCAGCTAGCAAGAAACACTCCAGGTTACTGGTGAGAATCACATATCCTAAGAAAACGTTCTCTTTTCCTTAAATCTGATGGTCTAGAAGGACAAGATGGACCTGTACCTTCTCAGCTAAATACAGGATTTATATCAGCCTCAAATTTCCTCTGTAACGCTGGGGAGTACGGAACCTTGTATCTTGTGAGGTTATTTTCACCTTTCCAGAATATGCATGGAGAATATAAAAAATTGTCCGGTATTGGTACATTAATCTCCTTTGGTTAACTGTGTCATTGAGGCTTTCCAGAGGCACGGTGTCCTCAGAGTGTATCCTGACAATTCAGCCATTTCAGACTGTCAGCTGACAATTTCCTACATGAAAAGCTTTACTCTTTTTTTTGGCTAAAGCAGCCTGATGTCAACAGTCCTTGAGTATTGGAGCTTGAAAGAAAGTATTCTGTCCTTCTAGACATGGTGATGTAAAGCCACGAAGTACCTTAATTTTGGTAGGTTTTAATAAAAAATCTCAGAAAGATAAAGACACAGCAACTAAACTAGAATTATTTCACTGTTAGGCATCTTCACTTTAGAAATGGCAGGATTTAATTGCCAGCTGTCAGGCTCTATTGTGAAGGTTCCTTCAGCTGGCACAGCTGCTGGGAATCTGGCTTCCTCCACTAGGTGTGGGACACAGCAAGATCTGTGGAGAGAGGAAGAGTGGATTGCTGAAAAAAGCTATACCCACTAAAAGTAAAAAAGCCTTCATGCTTTCTTCAGCTCCTAAGACATAACTGGTGGAGTAATATTCTTGGCAAAAGGCAGACTCATAGTCTTTGCACCGCAGAGTGGGATGTTGGAAAAACATGGCACTTAGTTCCAATTTCCCTATCTGCTTGGGACAGAATCAGTTTAAAGTTGTAGAACCCTTTAGGTTGGACTCCAAACAGATGTAAATGAAGGATTGTTGTTTGGCGTCTAACACTGGACACAGGATTCGAGGTGTGGCCTCACCATTGCCAAGTTAAGGAGGACAACCCTTGCCCTGATGCTGCTGGACACACTATTGCTGGTACAGGCCTGGATGCCTCTGGCCTGGTGAATTGTTCCCAACAAGTTAGATGGTCTTGGGAATGTGCAATGTGCTGGTTTTTCTTTCTCTGAGCCATCTGGCCTACTTTAAAAGGATATGGTTTTATAGCAAATGGATTGATGGAACTATTGACTGTAAAGGTTGCTTACTCCCTGGGCCAGTCTTGAGGTAGTTTTCTTACAAGAAAAACGTGTTTTCCTCTTACTTTATTTATAATGTTGCTTTACTCTAGCTCTGGCAGTGTTTGTTGATGGTGGTGTAGTAGAAATTCAAAGTTCTGGAGAAGAGAGTTTGTTTACTAAACGTCTTCTGATTGCTAAGAAGGTGGCTTGGACCACAGTTCTGATATTCCTGACACAGTCTGTTAAATTCAACAGGCACTCTTGCATCAGTAGTTCATTTCATTAATTTGAAAAGTTCACGTATGTGAAGTGTGAATTTTTGAAGGTTGGGATGTTTATCACCTTATCTTGAGCCCAGGATTGCTAGCTAACAGATTGTGTGTGGCAAGAAGACTTAGCTCTTGTGTGCTTTACAGAACGCTTCTAAGGATGAAAAATTGACCTTTGATGCATGAATGTTCTTTAAAATGTAGTTTTGTGTTGCAGCCAAGTTAGCATAAGATTTTAAGGATTCTGCCCCTTTTTCCCCTCCTATTCCCCTTTCCCAGCATTGCATGCTTAAGGCTTTGCTTGTTTTTTGTCTGGTTCTCATCTAAGATCATCATAAAACAGATGGTTCAAGATGCTGGGCTGACGGGGGGAATAGCGATTTCATTGCACTGGGTTTTGAGATGAGCAAGCCAAGACAATTTTACCTCCCTTTACTGTGTTTGAAAATTATTGCAAGACCAGGATGTGCTGGTTATGTCCTATTGTAAAAGCTGACCTTGGACCCCTACCTCATGGCTCTCTGCCTTCCACACCTTTTTATGAGGAAGATGCCCAAAGGAGAGGGCTTTAGAGCAGCCACATTGCCAGATCATACTTTCTTCCAGCTAAGCTCTTGCACAGGATGTCCAAATCACTGTTGCTGAGTTGAAGTGTCTCTTCACAAAACTAGCTGTCCAACGAAGATGTTTCTTCTTATGCTGAGTGCAAGTGTGCCTCGTACAAGTTGGGTTGGGGTAGCCACGGGAATGGCTTAAAATGAATCACACTGATACTGAAGCAGGGCAAAATCAGAAGCTTTGTAAATAAATTTTAATTGAAAGACTTCTAAGAAATTTTTGCATGGCAAGTTGTTGCAGGCCACATTAAGAACCATAACCACCTAATACCAGTATTATATTTTGGCCTCCTCTACACTGCTTCTGGTTTCTTAGATGCATGAAAATTTTTGGTTTCTCTTGGCTGAAGATCCCAATATCTTCATTCAGTCTTGCAGGGCAGACAAGCTTTCCAAGCGATAAGAATCAATCAGTGTTTGTGCTAGCAGTTTTGTATAACAAATTAATACATTTTCTTTGTCTCTCTATTTAGTCATCTGCTACTCTTCAGACAAGCCACGCTGAAGATGCAGAAATGAAAGATGCGCGGAATGGAGTTGAAGATAAATCAGAAGTTGAAGCAGAAGCATAAAAACAAACCCTATTCCATTAGTTTTGTAAATGAAAGAATTTCCAGTGAATTAGACCTTTATTTTTCTACCTGGTTGGATAGTGGCTTCAAGGGAGCAGAGGCTGAAGCCACCATGCCACAGTCAGTTACAGCTTTATGTGGCTGTTCAAGAAGCTGAGTGGCAGCATAAATCTGGTTTAATCCTAGTGACTTTATTTATTCATTCAGCCTCTGTTACTGTTTGGGTTCTGTCTGAATTTACTCTGCTTGGTTTATTTGCATTTTCATAGAATCATAGAATGGCTTGAGTTGGAAGGGACCTCGGAGATCTAGTTCCAACCCCCCTGCCATGGACAGGGACACCTTTCACTAGACCATGTTGCTCAGAGTTCCATTGAGCCTGGCCTTGGACACTTCCAGGGATGGAGCATCTACATCTTCTCTGGGCAGCCTGTTCCAGTGCCTCACCATGCTCACAGTAAAGAATTTCTTCCTAATACCTAGTCTTAACTTGCCCTCTTTCAGTTTGAAGCCATTCCCCCTTGTGCTGTCACTACTTGCCCTTGTAAATAGTCTCTCTCCATGTTTCTTGTAGGCTCCCTTCAGGTACTGGAAGGCCACAGTTTGGTCACCCCGAAGCCTTCGTTTTTCCAAGCTGAACAATCCCTGTTCTCTCAGCCTTTTCTCATAAGGAGAGGTGCTTCACCCCTCTAATCATCTTGGTGGGCCTCCTCTGGACTTGCTGCAACAGGTCAATGTCCTTCCTGTGCTGGGGACCCCAGAGCTGGGTGCAGCGTTCCAAGTGGGCTCTCACCAGAGTAGAGAATCAAAATCTCATCCCTCCCCTGCTGCCCACGCTGCTTTTGATGCAGCCCAGGTTACAATTGGCCCTCTGGGCTGTGAGTGCACATTGGCAGCTCATGTCCAGCTTCTCCTCCAACAGCACTCCCAAATCCTTCTTTGGCAGGGCTACTCTGGATCTGTTCCTCTCCCAGCCTTTAGTTGATACCAGGGGTTGTCCCAACCCAGGTGCAGCACCTTGCACTTGGCCTTACTAAAGCCTCATGAGTTTCACATGGGCCCACTTCTCAAGCTTGTCCAGGTCTCTCTGGCTGGTATTCTGTCCTTCAGGTGTGTCAGCTGCACCACTCAGCTTAGTGTCATCTGCTGTGCTGAGGGTGCACTCATCCATGTCATTCATGAAGATGATAGTAACACTGGTCCCAGTATGGACCCCTGAGGGACACCACTTGTCACTGGTGTCCATCAGGACTCCGAGCTGTTGACCACTACCCTGTAGATGTGACCATCCAACCAATTTCTTATCCATCAAACAGTCCACCCATTGAATGCATCTCTTTCCAATTTAGAGAGGAGGATGTGAGGAACTGTGTCTAAGCCAGAAACTCACAGAAATGCAGGTAAATGACACCTGTAGCCCTTCCCTTGTCCACTGGTGGAGTCACTCCATCATTGAAGGCCACTAGGCTAGTCAGACAGGACTTGCCCTTGGTGAAGCCGTGCTGGCTGTCCCCAGTCACCTCCCTGTCCTCCATGTGCCTTAGCATAGCATCCAGGAGGATCTGCTCCGTGATCTTCCCAGGCACAGAGCTGAGGCTGACAGGTCAGTAGTTCCCATTTTGTCATCGGTGTTTGTTTCTTTCTGGTTCCAGCTTACTTTAATCCCAGGTTCTGCTTCCTAAATTTATTTCCTTGATTGCCTTCAAGTAATCATCTTTTTCCAGGAGTCCTCACGTGAGACTTGAGAACAAATTGGCGCTCCCAGTTCTTCTGCCTTGGGATTGCTCTCTTTCCCCCTGTTCAGTAGGGAGTCCCTTCCATTAGGTATTGTAACCTTTCTTGTATGCCTCCTCTTTGCAAATTGCTGAAGGTGAAGACTGTGAAGTCACAGCTTAAGTAATAAAGCTCCAATTAAACTCAAGAAAACTGAACTTTTCGTGGGTTTTTATTGGAATTTGCACAGAATTGAGATAATTTACTGTCCTTTGGTCATTCAGTGTTTTCTTGTCCACATAGCCACAGTGTCCTGATTATTTTTCTCTGTTGTTTGTTCGTTAACCATAGAAAATTCCCACAATATTTGATATAGTATTTACCCATATATTTGCAAAAGGGAAAAAATATGTTGCTGGAAACTGTGCAAAAAGCAAGTCTGTAACCTATGCATAGGGCTTATTATATGTTCATATTGCTACCTTCCTCTTCACCCACCACATTGTAAAACTGGACCAGAGGGAAAAAAACAACAATACACCTGAAAGTGACTGGCTTTGAAGAGAAAGTGATACTGGCTTACATATTGCAAATACTTCTCATGAACTACAAACTCCTGAGTGATTCTAATACCTGCTTACCCAGATCTCACAAGAAAGCTGTTGCTCAGTATTCTGCTTCTTTCTGCAGTTTGTGTGTCTTGTTTGGGGGTGGGTGTGCTTTTGAATTTCGTGGGGGCTTTTGGTTGGGGTGGGCTTTTTTGTTTGTCTGAAGGCATGGAACATAGTACTGAAATTCAGCTGTTGTTTATTCTATCGTGGTGTTAAATTCAGCATCTCCAGTGTCCTATTCTGAGACGGGCAGAAGGGGCATCGTTTTGCCTGCTCTCCAGAAGGAAAGTAGAAAATCTGTTCCTCTCAGATCAAAATAAATAGACTTTTTTATGGTGAAAAGGATGTCTTTGCATGGCATGCCATGGGCTGGAATTGTGTGTATGTTGCAGAGAGTATCCCTGTTTTAACGTGTAATTCAACATGAATTCCTGGTCTCCTTTGCTGAAACAGAAGTACTGTGTAAGCACTTACTCGTGGGGTTCTCCAAGGCTGGGGAAGTGCCAGTACCTGTCCTGCAGCAGTGCCAGCCCAGCTTGGGC
Organism: Ifrita kowaldi; assembly: GCA_013398055.1. Taxonomy (NCBI): domain Eukaryota; kingdom Metazoa; phylum Chordata; class Aves; order Passeriformes; family Cinclosomatidae; genus Ifrita; species Ifrita kowaldi. The sequence continues at coordinate 49,535 of VZRS01011923.1, read as the reverse complement.
CCTGGAACTGTCACCCAAGTGGTGTGAGGGCTGCTTGGAGTGCTGCCCTGCCCCTGGGCGCCAGATACCAAATTCACCACCTGCTGCTGGGTTGGAGCTTGGTTAGGAGGCTGGGAGCTGCAGCACTCTGCACAGGGGTAGCAGTGCTCTGGACCTCATAGGGTGGGTGGGGCAGGAGAGAGGGAGCATGATGTGCTTGGGAGGTCACTTATTTTAAGGAAATGCTGATTTCATTTGCCTGATAAAGCCTTAGGGGTGCCAGGTACTGGGGATGATATTAATGAGCTCTGACTAGTAACAGCCTCATGTATGTGAAAAGCTTGTACCAAAGCACTACCCCCTCTCGTGGGAAACAACACTGTGTGACTGCCAATTGGAGTTACAAGCAGGGATTTATAGACCTAGAAAAACATTTAAGGGGGGGCAGGAATGCCAAACCAGAGTACTTTTTCTTCAGCAAGTAAATACCTTAATTTGTTGCTAATTATTACTGGAAATACAAGCCTCTGTGGCTGAAACTGTTTTTGCTGCTAAAGTATAGGGCCAAGTCCTAATGATAAATTCCTAAATTGTTGAACAACGGTTTTCAAAAATTTCCCACAGGCATGATAGTTGTACATGTTTCTGAAAGCAAAAAGTGAGATGATTTCTGTGGCACATCTAAAAAAATCTAGTCAATGGTGCATCTGTTGTTAAGTGTGAGCAGTCTTGAAAGTACCGCTGTGCCCTCGTTGTTTCTACGTAAACTATGAAATGTTTGAGAATGTAAATCTATTAAGGACCCTAAACGTGCCCTATTCAGGCAACTGAAAGGATGTTCCGTGCTGTCTTTAAAAATGGGTCTAGTGCCGGCAGAAGGTGGCATACTGGTGTTTGTAAGTGAGGTCATGCATGTAAACTTCAGCTATAAACTTCGTTATGTATGTCCTTATAGAGAAAAAAAAAAAAACCACAAAAAAACCCCAATGCTTAAAATAAACAGTTGCAGTACTGACTTTGTAAACCACACCCGTGTGTATCCCCGTGTGTGACTCCTTTGCGGTGCGGGGGCAGCAGCCCAGCCGCGTTCCGCCCGCGCCCCGCCCCGCGCTC
>VZRS01011923.1:0-47925 GCA_013398055.1 Ifrita kowaldi | reverse complement strand
GGGGCGGCCGCGGGGCAGCGGGCTCGGCTGGGGGTGCCCGCGGCGCCGCCTCGGAGACGGGGCCAGAACGGGGCTGGTGCGGCCTCAGGGCAGGTGCCAGGAGGAGCTGGCGGGGCTTCCAGCCCTAGGGTCACACACGGGGCTCGGCGGGCGCCTGAGCGGTGTGAGGGACGCAGGGCTTTGGTGAGAACCCCCCGGAGTTGCCCTGCAAGGGAATGTTTGCTGGGCTGCAGCTGGTCGGGGCTTCCCTCGCCATTACGTGTGCTGGTCACCCTTGGTGTGGCCTGGGTGGTGCAGGGCTAGAGCGGACATTAACTTCTGCTCCCAAAGGGAGACAGACACTCACCTGTCACGGTGGTTGGGATGTAGGGGTGCTTTGCTGGGCACTGCAGATCACAAAGAGGGTAGAGCCAAGTCTCGGTGTCTCTTGACCCGTGTGATGGATGGATGTGCATTGGGAGTGTTGCTATCAGCCCCAAAAATGGTTGGTTTTCATTTTTCTGTAACTAGGAAGAAGTTAGCTTAACCAGCTGTATGTGAAGTGTTTCTTCTCCTCAACAGTCTAGTTTTTTTACAGCCTTATTCTGAAAGGTGTAATGGCTAGCAATGCAATAGATGATTAAAGGGATTTCCCCATAAATAGTTATGTTATGTAGGGTAAGGTGTGCAGGGAGTTACGACATGCACACCATTTAAATACAGAGGCATGATGCAGGAGATGGGATAATGGGAGTAGGCTCATCAGCATGGGTGGTTGGTGATTTTTAGAAATCTTCCTCAAAGAAATAATCACCATTCTGAAATACTCCTTTTTACCCCTATTTACCCCCTTTTTTACCATTCTTTACCCCTTCAGCAGTGAGATTGAACATCGTGTCTAAATCTGTTGCAAGTGTTCTTGCACTCTCATCCTGCTCCTGGATGATTATATTTTTGTCATTGCCATCATGTTCCTTAGGTGATTTGAGTCAATCTAGACTGAAGGATGGAAGATGGAGTGATGGTGATTAGCCGAGCAGGATGTTAAAACAGTCAGTGTCACAACTCTGAAACAGTGAGTGGAGAAGCAGTGGGTAATGGGATGTTGCTCTAAGGAGCCATTCTCCACCTCTTTTACCTGCAAGAATAAAATTAGGGCTTTTATATTTTCCCAGGCCTTCCATTTTGATTCGGGATTGTCTCTTTAACTTGTTTTGTTTTGCTGCTTCTTCCCACAGAGTGATTTTTAGATATGAATTCTGAACTTATTGCTGTTGAAGGAATACTGTTAATGTAATTGTGGATTTCTTCCTACTTTTCTTGTACAGCTGAATGAACTCGTGGTGGGAGACACCAATGGAAAGCTCTATGTTTACAAGAATGATGACAGCAAGCCCTGGGCTGTGCGATCTTGCCAAGGAATGGTCAGTTCTTGACAGAATTTCTAAATGGTTGTGCCTTTTGGTGTATGTGCAGCCAGCTATCCTAGTCCTTGCCTAGGAATATGTAGGCTAGAGAGGAATGGCAGCCAGAACTGGTTCTGGTGTCTTTCATGTAATTATTCAAGACCCTGCTTTTGCCCACAGCCCCATGGGCTGGAAGTGATGAGCAAATCAATGGACAAACATAGAAACTGGCCTTCTGTCCCACCTTTACTCTGCTTTGTGCGCTGTGGGTTTCGCCCCAGGGCTCTGACCAGTTGTGTTTCTGTCCCTTGAGTCTGCTCTCCTTGTCCTTCAAAAGGCTATTTGGAGTTCAAGAGATTCTTTATGTGAGAGGGGAGGGGGTGTGGGGAGGTTTATCCCGGGGTGCTGGGTTGGATTGCCTTCTCTCATGGATGGCCTTGTTTTCTTTTGCAGCTCACATGTGTCCGTGTGGGAGATGTGTGCAATAAAGGAAAGGTGAGAGGAGCCAAATCTTCCCAGCTGTGTCTGTAGGGCATGTGGGAGGTGTTTAGGAGATTAGGGTCATGTCATGTGCTGAGTGTGGAGGAGGACAGATTGCTGGTGCTTTGTCTCCAGGATCTTTGCTCAGAGTTTTAGCACTACTGTTTTTAAACTGTTCTTCTGTTTATATGTAACTGGTCTCTTTCTGTAAGCCTTGTGCAAGTTGTGGAGAGCAAGGAAATCCATCCTATCTTCAGAGAGCACTTTTGATTTCCGTGTGCCCTTGTGAGAGCACCACAAAGCCTGTGGTTTGAGGGTTGCTCCTTTTGCTCAGTGGCTTTTGCCCTTCTTGTGCTGATGTCTGCTGTGGGCCATGGTCCTTCTGCCACTTGGCTGTGTGCATTTAAGGTCATCTAAACAAGTCTGAGACACTGAATAGTCTGGACTCCCAAGCAAATTCCACTGGGTTTGCTATGACTCCTTTTGTTGGATTGCTGTTTCTGGGGGTTTAGCCAGGACCAATGAGTCCAAAGGTCCCAGTTTAGGCACCCTGCCCAAAATAGTGTAGCTGTGTTTCCTTCAGTGGGGAGCAGAGCCAATGTGGGCATTGAGAAAGCCACGCATTGTTTGAGGATTGCACATGTATCAGTTTGATACTGTAGTCTGACAAAGATGAGCAAGAAGCTTGGACCCTGCCAGTAGCAGAGTAGTTTGTGTGCTGGCCAAAAAACCTCCTGTTCCCTCTCTAGCAGGCATCAGCCTTGATCGATCTACCCTTGTGTCTTCCTGTGCCCTGCTGTGGGACAGCTTCTGCACTGTCTAAAAGAAGAAGAATCAAAAGGTTTTTCTCTTCCCTCACAGAATTTTGTGGTGGCAGTGAGTGCAGAAGGCTGGTTTCATCTTTTTGACCTGACCTCTCTGAATTCAAAACACCCAGATGCTTCAGGCCACCATGAGCTGGCAGGGGCAGAGGAGCAGAAGCCAGTGTTCAAGCAGCATATTCCTGCCAACACCAAGGTCATGCTCATCAATGACATTGGTGAGCCACAGAGCTGGTGTGGGAATGCAGGGTGGAGGAGTTTGTGTGTGATGTTGGGGGGACTTGCAGAAGGAAATTACTGTCTTGCTGAAACAGATACTCCAAAAAACCATAGCCAAGTCATGGGGGAGAGAAACAAGAACTTCAGGAATGTTTCTGAAGTGCAAGTTTTCATTAGAGGGTTGGGATCCTCTGGGATGCTAATTATAGAAACCGGCAGAATGGTTGCTGCGTGTTTGGGCTCTTAGGGCTTGAGAGACTCCCTCTGTCTTTCTCTCCTCCCTACAGATGGAGATGGGAAGTGTGAGTTGGTGGTGGGTTACACTGACAGGGTGGTCCGTGCCTTCCGCTGGGAGGACTCGTCAGAGAATTCAGACCATGTCTCTGGGCAATTGATCCTGTTGAAGAAATGGCTTCTGGAAGGTCAGGTAAGGAAAAAGGATGTTCAGAGCAGTCCTTGTCACACAGTCTTCAAGAGGTGGCTTTTTCAAGAGAAGAAGCACAGAATCTCAGTCCTGTGAACAAAACAATTGTCATGTTGGTGGCTTGAAAGGAGATTTGCCCGGTGGTTTTTCTGTACATGCAGAGCAGCTGGTGGGGTGGTCTGGGAAACAGTTGCTCTTGCCCGATGGGAGAGCGTTAGTGGAAAGTACTAGTGTTGTTTTAAAATGGCTTTTGATAGGGAACCAACCTTTTACTGAACTTGGACATTTTGCTTCCAGCTGAATTTGTTCAACTGCTGCTCAGCTCTATGAGAAGATTTGCCATATTTAAATTTAGTTTCGAGGAGCACTGTAAACCTTTCGGAGTTCTTGACTCTATCCATGTTTTTCCTCTGCCGCTGTAGGTGGACAGCCTGTCTGTGAACCCGGGCCCTGGTGGCTCCCCAGAGCTGATGGTGTCACAGCCTGGCTGTGGCTACGCCGTCCTGCTGTGCACCTGGGACACGGAGCAGCGGGACGCGGCCGCGGGAAGGGACGGCTGTGCCGCGAGCAGGTGAGGGTGGTCCTGCAGGGCTACGTGAGCAGGTGCCACTGGGGCTGCCTGTTACAAGGGACTGCCACCACACCACTGTTGCTGTTGTCACTGTCCTTGCTTCAGTGGCCTGCTGTGCTGCTGGTAGCTCATCACTTGAGCCCGCCTGTACCCAAGCTTCCATGAACACTCTTCATGTCTGTGTCACTGCTGCTTTCCTTGTATCCCACTCTCTTCTTGAATTGGCCAAGGAGAGTGGCAAAACCAGCTCACTGAGGGGGCTGGTACTGGGAGCTAAGGTAGGGAGATGAGTGACCTAGATCTCCAGAGAAAGGTCATCAGATTGCAGGGTAACAGCTGAGAGACTGGGCCAAACCAAATTCATCTGAAACCCAGGATAAAACTGGGTTCATTCACTTGTTTTTTACAGGTGAGGCAGTTAGAGGTTTTCCTAATGAGACTCCTGGCAGCCAGTGCTGTAAATCACAACCAGAGCAGTCAGGATGAGCAGCAAGGTGCTTGTTACTGTCTTGGTGCTGGAAGAACCCTGGTGGGGAATTTGGGTGCTTCTATGGTGTTCTGTGAGACTTCAAGGCAGACACAAAAAACTGCAGCAGGAGAGGAGCTAGGCAAGTCTCCTTGATGTCTTAGAGAACTTAGTGGAATGGTACCCTCTTAGCCAGAAGCCAGGCCCAGATGTGGTCTCTCACCAACCTGTTGAACCCTGGGCAGACACTTTGTGAGAGAAAAGCAGCCAGGCTTATGTGACAGTAATGAAAAAATTGTCTATTTTTTTCCCTTCACTGGAATACAGGCCATACGGATTTTTTTTTTTTTGAGCTCTTTCCATTTTTTTTTGATGCATCAAATCATTCTGGTTTTGTATTTTTAAACATCGGTGATGAGTTTCTTTAATACCTGGGGTGACATGCATTTTTTTCCTTTATCATTAAAGGGATAAACCTGTTTACAAACTCTGTCAGTGCCTGGATTTGTAGAGCTTTGGAATACTCTGCTCCTGAGATTGTTCTGAGGCAGTCCCAGGCGTGGTTCCCTAACTTCTCCCTGTTGTCTTTCTCCTTTCCCCAGTGAGGCCCCTGTTCGAGATGTGATTCTACACCAAACATCTGGACGGATTCACAACAAAAATGTCTCCACTCATCTGATTGGTAGCATTGCCCGAGGTGAGAGATCAGCAGCTTGGGGGTCTCCAGCCCAGCAGCTGCCCCTGATGGTTTTTCAGTACAGGATGAAATCATATTTCCTGTGGTAGAAAGCTAACAGTGAGAGGAAGCTGCAGGAGCAGAGGGATCTCAGCTTCTCTTAGCCGGCTCCCAAAGAAAGACAATTGGATATTTGCATGCGAGCTTTTTGTAGCCTTTGTCCTTCCCTAGGTAGCCCTTATCCTTCACTCAGCACAAGAGTTTCTCTGCAGCCTCTGCTGACCTGCATTTAGTCAGTTTGAATGGCTGCCATGCCATGCTCCTACAGATGTCCTTGATCCTGGTTTCTGCGTGGCTGCAGCTTATGCCTCCTTCTCATTTCCTAGATGCATCTCTTCCCTCCCACAGCCTCATCTTCGTTCTTGCTTTCCAGCATTTGACTCTCAGTTCCTGGTAGCTATGTGCTGCTCCTCCTTCTCCTGTGCGGCCCCAACCTCTCCAAAGCGGCTTCCATATTTCATCTGTATCGTTGTCCTCTGTCTTCTTCTGCTGTGTTGTGTTCAGCTCTTGTATCTAAAATCTGCACAGCTGCCAGCTTCTCTCAGCCCTGACACACTGCTCTGGTGTCCAGACTTTGATTGCACGCTGCCAGTGCTTCCCTCCTGTAACTCCTTGTGCTCTGACCTGTGCCTGATGCTCCTGCTGAACCCTCCTTTGGTACCTATGGAGAGTAAGCAGCTTTCACTTCCCGTTGGGATGTGCGGGCATAATAGAAGGCAGAAAACTCCAGGTGGAGATCACTTTCTCTTGCATTTGCTGTGCCCAAGTATTGCCCCCTGCAGTGCTGTCTGAGAATGATTCAGGCTGTCCAATGTAATTAGAGTTTGTGGAGAAGAGCAATCCACTGAACCCCACCCTCTTCCCCTTCCTTAGAGGAGCTTTCCTGCCCAGTTCGTAAGCTTGTCCTGTTTCCAGCATCTCTGATGCTGCTGTGAGCAACGTGGTCAACAGAGCATGAAATCAATTATTTCACTGCATATGAAGCGTTGCATGTATTGAGAGATGTCTGTGAAAAATGGAGGCACACAGAATAAGGGATGAAGAGCAGGCTGTGTAAAAGCCCATTGATGTTGGACCATCAATAAAGAGCTGAAGAGTGCCATGCTGATCAGTTTCCAAGGGGGACACAGCAGATGTCTTGGATCAGAGCCTGTCTGGGTGCATGTCACCAGGGGCAGTTAAGCACTCAACCAGCTGACTTTGCTTTAGGCTGATCTGCAGAAACAGAGTGGTTTGCAACCCAGGAGTGTGCAGGGGGTTGTAGCTTGGAGCTGTCTATGGGCACTGGAGGTAGGCTCACGTTGTTAACTTATGTTGTTACTCTGGGGAAACTGCCTGCTTGCTGTAAGCTCTGCTGGCTTGCCCCTGACTGCCAGGTTTCCTGGGCTCTTCCTCAGGGAGCCAGTGTCCCTCCTACATTGTCACTGAAAGGATTAAATGCAGCTTTAGTTGAATACAGCGCCAGTCCTCTCTTTCCGAGTGTCATATTTTTAAAACTTGACCTTGCATGTCTTTTCTTTTTTTGGTAGCTGGGTAGAGAGCTTACTGAAGGGCTGAAGCAGCCCAGTGGTCAGGGGACTCTCCTCTTCAGCTTTAACTAGTGACATTTGTCAGTGTTGTCCTGCACAAGGAAAGGGGCAAGGAAAGGAGGCAGCATGGACCAGCTTGTATTGGATCTTTTTTATTGTTTTCAGGAGAGGGAGGGGACAATGTTTATAAAATGGCATCAACTCCAGTAATTTTCTTTTGCACTTACAGGCTCCAGTGAGAATAGTGGCTCAGGTCTCTTTGCCCTCTGTACTCTGGATGGTAAGTCCTGCCACTGTCCTGGAAGGAGACCTGTGGGGCAGCCAAGGCCTGTCACCACTTCAGAGCAGGGACCCAGGGGCTCAGTGCTTTTAAAAGAAAGGGAAGCTGAGCTTTGGAAACCCTTCAAGGGTCAGGCAAGAGAATTTGATTCAAAGACTCCTGCTGACATATTTTATATGAAGGCATGAAGGGCACTGTGAGGATAGATGCTTGTTTATGTTCCACTCTCTCGTGGCCAGTGCCCCCTGCCCAGTACTGCCACAGTAATAGGAACGTGGTAGGTGGGGTCAAGTGTCCAGTATGGATTTAGCAGCCAAGACCAGGCCTGTGCTATTACCAGCCAACTCTCAGCAACCCTAAGTGTTGAAGGAGTAAGGCCTAGCATTAGCAAACATCTTGCTCCCTTCTGTTGTTTTCAAGACAGTTGTTTTTTTCTTTCTTCAGGAACACTGAAACTCATGGAGGGAGCAGACAAGCTGCTGTGGTCTGTTCAGGTTGATCACCAGCTCTTTGCTCTGGAAAAGCTTGATGTTACAGTGAGTATCTGAATAAGGCTGGGAGAGATGCAGACAAAAACTCAGCATGGCTTTGTGTGTATGAACTTAGGAAGGGCAGAGGGAGTATGACTCAGCTGGAAAAGGCTGGGATTATCTCAGCATGACACAGAGTGTTCTGACTGTGGCAGTACATTCTGCACTCAGGTCAGTCTGCCCAGCTGCAAGAGGTTCAGCTGTCTGTCTGTTAGACCCTGCATCCATTTATCCATTCATAAACTTTTGTCCCCCAGCTGTTCTTCAATCTTACTGCAAGGCTGAATGGTTTTGCTCACTGCTAATACCCTGATTGTCTACAAGCTCTTACAGTACGTAAGGATTGCCATAGAGAAGAGAGATGAGCTCCAAGTGCAAAATGTCTGGATGAGATGTCCAGAAGTGACACCTAGACATTAGTGTTCTGCCTCTGAACAAGCAAGAAAGATTCTTGGCTGTCCCTGGTAGGAGGTGATGTCTGTGTAATACTCATTCTGGCTCCTGCAGGGCAATGGGCACGAAGAGGTGATTGCCTGTGCGTGGGATGGTCAGACATACATCATCGACCACAACCGGACTGTGGCCAGATTCCAAGCAGATGAGAATGTCAGTGCCTTCTGTGCAGGTGGGAAGCCTGACTGCAAAGCCAGCCCTCACAGCATTTTCTCCTCAAAGCTGCTACCCCCATCTGGGAGATGCAGAATCCTTTGTCTGCCTGCAGTGGGGAGTAATTTCCCTGTGTGCATACTGCAGAAGGCCCAGCTAGTCTTTCCTCTGGTGGCGTCTGGGAAAAGTAAGGGTGAGAGGAGGTGATGCTGAGGTTTGTCTTCGGTGGTTTGGGGTTTTTTCCTTGTCCTTTTTGGAAGTACTGCAGTGATCTCTTGTCTTCCCCACGGCTTTTTTAATTTGCAGACTTCTAAGCTGTTCTAAAGTGGAGATAAGGAGCCCCATGGAATGAGCCTGAGCTTTGGCTCTGCTCAGTCCCTTCTCTCAGACCTGCAAGAAGCAGCTTGCAAATCCCCAAGCTTCATGCAGTTCAGAGACAGCTTCTTGGATTGTCTCAAAGGGGTTTTGTATACCAAGCCCATATCTCTGCCCAGGTGCTTTCTGTTTTCAGTTAATAACTTTGGTACCTCTTCCTGAAATGTCAATTATTTGCTTTCTCTGTCCTTTTGGAAGTAGTCAGATCTCCATGCTTCTGCTTTCTGCAGGCCTCTATGCATGCAAAGAGGGGAGCAACAGTCCCTGCCTTGTTTATGTCAGCTTCAGCCAGAAGATCTACATCTACTGGGATGTGCAGCTGGAGAGAATGGAGTCCACCAACCTGTTGAAAATCCTGGATTGCGACCCGGAGTTTGGAAATCTCCTGCAGCAGCTGGGTATAGGTGAGGGCAGAAGGAGCAGAGGATGTACAGAAAGAAAGAGAGGAAGGGGCTGCTGGCAGGTGATGTGCTGGGAACTAGAGTTCCAGGTATTTCTTAAGGCTTTCATACTGCCCGATGAGAGTGCATGACAACTGTTTATCTCTCTTTTCCTTAGACAGAAGCGACGTTTCTGCTGTCAAAAACCTGATTCACAAAACACTCTATTTTCCTGAGAAATACCATCTCAGCAGCCCCTCACAGGACCCTGCTGGAACAGATTCTTCTGCCCACTGCAGTGGCATCCAGGATCCCTTGTAACAAGTGACATGAAGGCTGCCATCTTTAGTGCCAGCGCAAGCTCTTCTGCAGCTGGAATTGGGCATCTGATGAAGATGACTATTCTTTCCCTGTCTTGTCAAAACTTCCAAACAGGAAAGGGTCTACAGGCTGTGATGGGATGTTCTTGGCTTGCCTGAATGTGTAGGGTTGGTTTGCCTTTAGCTGAGGAAACTACAAGAATAGGAAGGGCCAAGGATCCTGCACATTGGCCTTCTGTTGCCAGTTTCCATATTCCTGGCTAACTAAAGTGCTCCACTGGTCACTGTGAAGGAGCACTGAGTTCACAGATGGAGAGAACAGCTGAGCTAAGTCTCCATTTTGACCTAGTCTTACAACTGTTCCAGTGAATACTTTGGATTTCTTAGCAGGATCACAATGCAGGAGTTGCAGATGGAATTGAGTTAGGGAGCAGACACGGGCTTTCTCTCCCACTTAGGTGTATTTAAAGTAGAGCCATGCATTGTTGGTCTTTGCTTTGCTGCTGCTCTTCTGCCAAGCAGTTTCTCACAAATCCTGTTCTGAGGAGCTGGAGACATGCACAACTTGCACTAGTAAAGTTTTAGAGAGGTACCAGCTCCAGCAAACCCAGCTCTAGTCAAGAGTCATCGCTTGTTCCCATCTTCTTGGACAGGGTGATCCCACAGAAGGCTGTGACTTAACAAAGCGGCTGTGAAGTGGTCAGTAAGACCAGTCTGACTTAACTGTGGGTCTGTGGTGCTATGAGAGCTTGGCCATCCCACAATAAGCAGTTGGACATGCCACTCTTGCCTCTTGTTGTGGAGCGTGTCATGCTTTGAGTCCTGCACAACTGAAAGAGGCGGGCTGGAGGTGATGTTCCACTGGCAGGCATGCGGAGTCTGAAAAAGGGCAGCTCATTTGCAAAAGCCCAGGCATGAACCTATCCATGTGCTGTTGTTGTTGTGCTTTTCCCTCTCTTGTTACTGTGCTTGTCCCTCACCTAACTCATCTTATCAGGAAAGGGGCAGCAGGCTTACCTGCTGGCTTGCATCGATTATCCCCTCTGGCTTGTGTGATGTTTTATTGGATGTGTGTAATGGATGGAGCAGTCCCTTCGCCCGCACGGCAGCCTGAGTCATAGCAAATACAATTCTGTGATCTGGAGCAAGTGGCAGCTTCTGAAGATCCTGCAGGCAGTTGAAAACCTGCTGTGCTTTACTCTGCAAGATATCCAAGAGCAGCCCTAACTGGGAGAAAATGCTTTGTATAGAGAAAAGGAGTGTCTTGCCCTTGAGTCAAAGTGAGTGTTGTTGAAGCAGCCCTGTGTGGTAGAAGGGTAGGATCTTTGCATAATTAACCTTAGCTGTTCTTTGCAGTTTCCCTCTGTAGATTTATATAAGCTTTTCAGAGGACAGTGCTGTCCTCTGTGTTTGGTAGCAGTGAAAGTTGAAGCATGGAGCAGTGAAATGGTGTGACCTGCTCTGTACCTGCTAGCTTGCTTCTCAGGCCACTGTATCTTCTGACTCTCTGAACTGCAGTGGAAATTTCTCTCCATTTTAATGGCCTTGCTGAGAAGCATTTTTAAATGTTCCCCTGTCATACTAAGTGCTTGTGTAAAACTGGACCCTTCAGGCAGGAGCTTTCAAATCATGATGGAGCTTATTAACAGTGGTGTTGAGAGCAGCAAGGCTTGAGTCTGTGAGCTGTGGAGAGCTGATACACCAGGGACCATCTATTTGTGGGCTAAAGCGAGGAGTTGTCTTGAAGCTTGTCAGACCTAGACTGTAACCTCAACAAATTCTCAGCTCTTGTGACACTTGAGATGTGCAGCCACCCATCCCGACAGGAATCATCACCATTGCTTCTGGCACATAGGACCTAGCAGGGAAACAGGATGGCCTACACTTGTTTAACAGAACAACTCAGTGCTGTCTGCCCATGCCAAATATAAACCTTTATTAGCAACACCAAATATAAACCTTTATTAGCAACACAAGCACAAGGGGTGTACAAATGGGTGCGTATGGCTGGAACTGTTTTATGCAAAACAAACTTTGCTGTACAGGTCGAATGATTTCCAAGAAAGGAAGGTCAAAGTGATCCTCTGTTGGACTATTAATTGTTGAGAAAGAATGGGAAAGGGTTAGTGAGGGAGAGAGGATGTTTTTCTAAGAACCATCTTTAAAAGAGAATGGGGCAAAAGCGTTTCAAACATTGGGCAGGGCCATTTGTGCACCCTAACCCTCTTTTGCTGAGGATAACATTGCTGTGTGCTGTGCGAGCCCAGGCAATGCACACTATGAAAAGCAGAGGTGAGAAAATACAGACACTACAAAAACATCTGTTCCCCAAAACTTTTCAGCTCTTAAAAACCGTTGGAAAGGAAAAATACTAGCATTTGAGGGCTTCCCCTGACAGTTTTATATTGTGTGCAGCACATCATAACTTGCAGATGCATTTTGCTCCTGTGCCCCTTGCGCACAAGAGAAAATGAGAAGCGTCTGCAGAAGAATTACAGAACATCTGTACCGTTCCTTGGCCAAAAGTTGGCTTTCCTTATTTTTTCCTGCCTTGAACTCCTTAGTGCCAAATGCTTCCTGAAGTCAGCGCTTCAGGCTACTTTCACTGGCAACAATTTTTCTGTGAAGTGTCCGTGCTCTCAGGAGAGGAGCCACTTAAAGCTCTGTCTCTGGACTGATGGAGTTACATTTTACTTTCTTTGTAACTAATTGTGTGTTTGTCCTTGCCAGCTGACACAAGCCACGGAGTTGGAGTTAGAAGTGGTTCCTTCCCACACAGCAGAAAATGTTGTTTGCTGTATCCTACTCTAGCAGATTGGCATAACCTGCTGGTGCTGGGAAACTTTTCAACAGGGCGGGATGTGCAGGACACCTTTGTATGTCCCAGTGCCAGCACACAGCAAGTGAGGAGTCTGACAGTGTTCTCAGGCACTAGGGGCATTTGCAGATAAATGATTCATGGCTTTGGTTCTGATGCTCAATTTAATAGCAAAAAAATTAAGGGAGAGGGTTGCCTTATTTTCCTGAGACATAATAAACCTGCTGTCCATCCCTGCCCTCGTTTTTGTGATCTTTCTGCTATAATTTAGTTGTTTCTATAACTCTTCAGGTGTATCCTGGCATGTGCCAGTGGAATCTCTTGAAAGGAGGATTGTATGCAAGCATATGCATGTGGCTTGGTGGTCTTCAATTCTATAGCTCACCTGCTGGTAGTGAAAGAAGGAGCAAGCCTGTGGGAATATGGATGGCTGCAGCTCCCATTCTGTTCAAAACCAAGTGACCCCAAGCTCCTGGAAGTGATCCTGATTATGGCTTTGGCAGAATGCATGTTCTCAGGAAGGACAGAAGTCCTTCTCCCTACCCCTGGGTGTATTGCACTCTGTTCCAGAGGTTTGCTGTAGCAGATGTTTCCCTGCAGACTTTTCCAAAACTGCTGTGCCCACTATATTAGAAAGCAGCCCTGATAGGAACTGACCACCACAGTGGTTCAAAGAGATTATCCCTAAAATAATAACATGCCATTGTTTATATTGAAGGGACAGGCCTCATCCTGAGGAGGCCAGTGTTGGACACACGCAGGATGTGCCTATGTCCTGCTCTGAGCTGGCAGTCTGTACTGAACTTCTGCTCTCTGTATGAAAGTGTTAGCATTTTTTGATCTTCAGTGAAAAAGACCTTTAGATTATTCCTTTGTTCCCTTTATCCCCCAAAAGCAATAGAGATGACTGGAATTGGGAGTAGGGAAGTCTGTATAATAGGCTTTTCCAAGAGAAGCTACAATTAAGACAGTCTTCAGCCTTGCCAGCCCACTCAAAAATTCTTTACTGTGCTCCCCAGTGTTGGAAGACTTAAAAATTGCCATGTTTGTAGATGGGAGTTGAGTTGGCTTCTTTGAGATGTTGCAAGTCCTATTTTACAATCACCTGTTTTAAAGCCAAGACTTCTTTCTTTCACAATGGAGGGTGTGATTCAGATGTAATGACACAGAAGTGCTTTGGGGAAAGAAAAATGTCTTTGGGCTGAAATTCAGAATACAGGTGTTAAGTGCAGTAACAGTGTGTCACTTTATGCCAAGTAACCTGGGGAGATGAAAACCTACCAGGAGCTGTGTTGATGAGGAAAGCAGGTACTGACCCTGTAGGATTGGACTGTGGTTTAGTGAATGGGTTAAAGTGAGGTGTCTGCCATGGCATCATAACCTGCAGTTCTTATTTAGTCATATAAATGGGGTTTTTTCTGGAAGCTCTGCCTGCAGCAAAACTTGATGGGGAGGTTCCAAAATAACTGTTGGCAACAGATTCCTCAGTGTCTGGATGAAAAAGACTTCTACTGCATGGATCTATGCTCAACTGACATGGACAGGAGGAAGGTGAAGAGCATGTCTTCTGCCCTGGAGCTGATTTCAGAGCTGAGAAAAGAACTCACACTAATTCAATGCTTTCTTGGAAACATCCTCTCTGTGACTGAGAATTTATACATGCAATCGTTTACAGCAAGGAGGAAAGGCTGGCAAGATTGTGGCACAACGTGCAAGTGTATTAGCAACCAGGGTACAGGCAAGTGTTAAAAGGATTATCTAAAAAGGGAAGAATTCATTTTTGAAGGAAATTTGTCACTTACCATTGTGAGCAGAAGGAAAGGAGGATGCAAAGAAGGAGTTGTTAAGCAGAGAAGAGAGGAATAGATAGGACTGGAGATTTTCACCTACTGTAGCACATTAATTCACAGAGGGGCCTGAACTGTTAGTGATGTAGGATATGAGGCATGTGAGCGACAGAAAGGCTTCAGAAGGACTGGAGGATGTTCTGAATGTGAGCAAAAGCAGTTATTCCAAGACAGACAGGTAGGAACAGCACCTGGTGAATTCCAGCAGCAGCTAGTGTGCAGGTGTCTGCAGGGCAGCAAGTGACAGGCAGTAGTCAAAACAGAATTGTCAACTCAAAGTCATGGCAGTTCTCTGTAGGATCCCATCCAACACTCTTTTTAAATCATTGGAAAGATTGGCTTCAGTCTGAAGGCTCCTACTCACCTACACCCTTGCCCTAGCCAGAGCCCAGCTGCAAAACTGACACCGGGCACTGCTCTCACAGGGAAGTGGCCAGGACTTAGAGCTGTTGGTGGCCCTCTCCTTCCCATGCACTTGTGGGCACCAGCAAAGCCCAGCAAAAGCCCTGTAGGGCTCCACAGGGAAGCAGGGCCCCATATGGGCCTCACAAAGCCTGGCAAAAGCCCTGGGACACATTGGAAGACAGCGGGGCCCCTTGCAGGGCTAAGCAAAACTCAGCAAAAGCCCCAGGGCACTCTGGAGGGAAGCAGGGCCCCTTGTGAGAACAACAAAAGTAGGGTTAGGTGGTTGGGATTAGGTGTAGGGCTGGGGGTTAGGTTTTGTTATATGGTTTGGGGTTTAGAGTTAGGGGTTAGGTTTAGGCCTTGGAGTTTAGGTTTAGGGTCTGGGGTTAGGTTAATGGTTAGAGTTTAGGGTTGGGGATTATGGTTAGGTTTTAGGATTAGGGTTTATAGTTAGTGTCTTTATGATTATGTTTATGGTTTGGGTTTAGAGTCAGATGGTTAGTGTTGGGGTTACAGGGTTAAATTTAGGGGCTTATATTTAGTGTTAAGTTTTATAGTTAGGGGGTGTTGGTTTGATTTAGGGGTTAAGGTTGGCATTAAATTTTGGCGTTTGTTTTAGGGGTTAAGTTTAGGATTAGGATTTAGTGCCTTATGGGTTAGATTTAGGTTAATTTCTAGGGTTTGGGTTAGGGTTAAAATAATCTTTTGGGTTATGGTTCAGAGGGGTTTTCTTAATAGATCGCAAATCTTAATGATTAATAAGATTTGTAATGGGCATGGTATCTGTATGTATAGATTTTTTGCCCTTTGTCTACATCCTGTTTTTAGAGGGCAGTGAGAGTTGGACACTGGGTGAGTTGATGCACCTAGAAACAGGTATTTCACCTATCACAAACAAGATTTTGTCCACAGAATTGGCCCAGGTACCGCATAGCCTGCAGCTAGAACACAAGATAGTTTAGTACAAGTGTGAACTGTCCAGACCCCTGGGTTTGAGAAGCCAGTCAATCGTGCAAGTGTTCCAAACCCAGGGGGAATTACTGGTGCTTTGGAAGACAGGCTCATCGAGTAGGTGGGTATCCTGACTAAATGTGAGAGCCCTTGGTGTCACTCGAGAGATTCATGGAAAGCAGTTCGTGCAGCCAGAAATAGTCAGATGCACAAGCAGAAGAGTGGCAAAGAAGTGAAGGAACAGATCAGAAGCTGCGAGATAGGATGACTAACAGTAAAAGCCTGACGCTCCTTGTAGGAGGAGCAGATGCCAGTCACGCCAACTATCACTGGTAAGTGAATCCCAGATTGTATCAGCCAGGCTGTACTCTGCTGTCCTTAGCACGTGTTAAACTACAGCATACAGCTGTAGAGAAAAGAACTAAGGAAAAAAAAAAAGCAAAAATGCATACACATATTTTTTGAGAAGCACGACAGAGACAATGAGCAGTTTGATAAAAAAGGATGAGAATCAGCGGTGTTTAATCCAGAAAAATAGGCAAAAATGGAGTTGTCATGGCATTTTAAGGGTGGATAAAGGTACATTGTGCTGAGTTTGGATACTGAATCAGTAGCCATGAGGCATGGAACAAGCCCTGATCTTTCCTAGAGCTAGTTAAGAATACACTGTATTTTTAATACAGCTAAGCTTTAGGATGGAAATTTTAAAAAATAAAAAGATATTAAATAAACCCAATTGTTAAGTGACTTAATAAACACTTTTAACATGTCAGATGAGTTCACAGTTCTCTAACCTGAGCTGATACTACAAGTTCTCACTTCGTGCGAGAGAAGCAAAGTTGATGGGCTGTGTGATGCCAGGGCTCGAGGCTGATGATGTGTCTGTGTTTAATCACTGGGTACCAAGTTGAAAGAAAGGAGCTGACAGAGCAGAAGACTTGGTGCTGTAATTCTTCTCAGCATTTAAACGGAGTGGCAGGATCTCAGATGAAGCAGCAGAGGGAACAGGGACACAGCTCTAGCAGCTGGAGTGCAGAGAGGAGTGGCCTGGCCAGAAGAACAGGGTGTGCAAGCCTGGTTACAGGGTATAACACCAAGAGATGGTAAGCATTGCCATTCATATAATACAGCTTGGTGCCCAGGGATGCAGTGGCAAAGCCCAAGCTCTTGTCAGTGCTTTAGGCATCTACACTCAATATTTCTGCAAAGGTTTCTTAGAACTGAGAACTCAAACTGCTCTTGCCACAAAGTTTTCCAAAAAAATACTTCTGTTCTGCTCTGAGCCAGACAAAAAGCAGCAAAATCCAGATTCCCAGAGCACAGGCAAAGGGAACAGAGCCCTTCCAACAAAGAAATAGGAGTGGTGTATGCTGGCATTGAGGCAACGAGAAGGGAAACATTCATAGCAATCTTCGGAGGTCTTTGGAGAAAACGCTGTTCTCCTGTCAACAGAAAAACTGGAGATTGTTCACAGAGACTCTCTGGTGAACAGAGTGTACTGTAAAGTCATTAAAGGGGTAGCATAAATTTATTACAGAACCAGAAATTGGAGTGACTAGGGCCAAATAGCAGAACGAGAACAAAATGCCCACTCGGCACACCAGGACAAGCAAGAGGGTCCACTGAAAGGAGGGATATCTCAAGTTGAGGCACTCCCAGTGACAACAGCTTCCAGCACCCATTGCCTTTTCTCACTCCCCATTGAATGCCTCAGCCTAGAACTCAGCAAGGTTAGGGGCATGGGAGCCTCACCCTCATCTCTCTCTCGTGGCAGCAAGTCTCCAGACATGGGGAATGCAGCCAGTCACTGACCAGGCTCTTCAGAGGCGTGTAGAAGAGGCAGCTCCTGACTCAGTGCTTTAAATCTCAGGACTCCTTCCTCCAAGTCGATGCAACACTAAAGAAGGAGAGAGGCAGTTATTTGCTGGACATTTCAGATATTAAATCTCATGGTGTCTATGACTGGGGAGAACCTGTAACACCTCCCTGGGTTTGTGGACACCTTACAGTTTTCCTCCCCTGTCCCACATGCTGCCTCCTTGCTCCAGTTCCCTTCAATGGGATTAATCGCCAAACCCTTCACAGGGCCATTTGCCTCTCTTCTTCCTATGAGCCCCTCTAAGCTGATGCCCTCACATCACTCAGCCATTCAACCCATTGCTTTTCCTGCTTTGTGAGTCTGGCATGTGGCCACAAATGCGTGACAGGCAGGAGCCAGCTTGCTGCAGCCGTATCCTGAGCCACCCAGGAGGCAGGCTCAGCAGAGCACTGACCCTGAGCCAAGCTGACAAAAGGAGAGGACTCTTTGCACTCTTGCACTCATGGCCAGCAAGTGTTGGACACTCAATGTGATCATACAGCTTCATTTGGCTTAAAGCAAGGGCAGAGCTTGTTCACATCTGCCTTCAAAGGGCAACACGGGTCTAACTCGTGCCTTTCCTTGTCTCTTTTTCAGTTTCCTCTTGCAACTTGCATGGTCAGGAATACAGAGAATGGGAGATGTGATAATATCCTATTGAGTGTTTTCTTTCTTAAAACCTTTAAGAAGGACTGGAAAGGAATCAGTGACTCAGAGCATACAGCATCCAGTCACACAGCATTGCCCTGAGGGACCTGGACATTAAGTATTTCTGATGCTTACAACAACCAGATCTTGGGGAGCTTCCTGAGAGGAGCCCTGCAATAAGCAAGGAGCTGTTCCTTACCTTGAGAGACCACAGAGTCTGGAGGCCAATGCAAAACTCCAGCATTTCATCATCTGAGAAGAGAGAAGAGACTGATCAGGCTTTATATTATGTAATACTGCCTCGTTAAAGAAAGTGTGTTTCTCCTGTAAAAGGGTATGAAATACAAGAACATCTGATTCATAAATTTTTGTGGTTATGGTCTCTTCAGTACAAAGCAGATAACAAATAACAAGGAAAAGGATGAGTTAAACACACAAACATTAACAAGCAGATGGTAACAATGACAATAATAAATCAGCACTCTTCTGCCACTCACTGATGAGCCTTTAAAGGAGCTATTTAGGCACAGTCCTGAAGATGGTCAAAATGAACTTTACAGCTGATAAGAGAAGGAAACCATGATTATCATTACTACTGTGAGAGAAATTTGGGAGGGTTTGTGTGATTGTTTAGAACTTAATATGAGATATCAGAAGGGGCTTGTGAGATCCTGTAAAACTTGCTATGGGCTGTGTAAGGGGAGGACCAAAGGCAGGAGAAGGCAAGCAGCAGGGTGAATCAGGGGAGAATAAGCATGGAAAAATGGAGAGGAGAGGGGATTAGGGGGCCAGTCACATGCAAGCAGGCTGTTGGTCAGTTCACTTGTCTGACCAAAGCCTGCACCTAACGGCTGCAATCTATCCGATCTTATTAAATAATTTCATTAAGGGTTTTTTTCCCATGTAACTTGTCTATCCTCCTCGTAACTGCTGCAAGTCTTCAGTGTCAGCAAACATGGAATATGCCAGGCGTTAAAGGGCAAATAGCTCTAGATGTCAGCAACTTGAGGGACTGGCAAGAGAGGTGCCAGGAGCTGAAGGGACTGCAGGTCCCAGGGCTCACAGGTGTGTGCCAGCAGTTGGACAAGGGGATGTAGCTCACAGGTGACAGCAAGGAGAGACACCAGTGTGCAAGAGAAATCTGGGTGCCAGTAACTGGGGAAGGGAGCACAGGCCAAAGGGCTTTTACACCTGGGTGCCAGCAACTGGAGGGATTGTGATGTGTGCTGCAAGGCCTAAGTTCCAGTAACTGGAGAGGAGTATGGGTCACAGAGCTTGTGGGTCTTGGTGACAGCAACTGGAGAGCTCAGCATGCAGGAGCTCTGGGTACCCGCTCTGGCTGGGGTCACCAGGGCCTTAGGTTTGTTAGCCAGCAACTGAAGAGGACAGAGCATGCTTGTGAGAGGTCTTAGAGTCACCAATCTGGACTTCTGTGGCAGCTAAGGAGGAATTCCCAGGCTCTGGAGTCTTCAGGAATCAGCAGCCACTTGCAATGTCATTAACACTTCCCATGTGTCCTGGAGGCCTGCTTGCCCTGTAACCAGTGGCTGTAATTTATAATTTACTCATAACCACATAAGTGAGAGCACTGTGTGCACAGGGAGATGTAAGACACAGGTGTAGCAATTCTGCTCCTTGCAGGCAGCCACTTCCGCATCCCAAAAAAATGGGTAGTAGCTATGGGGTAAACTCACCTGTGCTGGTACTAACATAGATTCCCTATAAGGACAAGAACAAGCAGAGTGGAAACCAGGAAAGAAGAGTAAGACAGAGTGTGTAAGAGGAGGAAGCTCTTTCTAGATGACTTAGAATGTGCGAAGAATGTACATGAAAAGAGGGAGCAAGGGAGGCCTTGGAAGATGAACAGGACTCATCAAAGAATGGGGAAACAGATTAAAGCAAGAAGGTAAAGCTGGAAGACTAATAGGGAAAAAGAACAGGGAGGGGGGGAAAAGACAACCACATTGTTTTCAGCTTATGCACAGCTTGATGTAAATGCAGAACATGCAGCCTTTCTGCTGTTTCTGGGCCTGCCTCAGTGCCTGTGGACTTGACCCTGTCTCCCATGGCTCCTTCCTTCAAAGGGTCCTGCTTCAGGACACTGAGGGAGACTCAGCACTCTGGGGCTACCAGGTTCTTTCAGGGTGCTCCCTGCAGTAGAGGCAGAGGAGCACACAGAAACACTCTAGGAAATAAGCTGTACCCTCTGTTACTTTCTCTGATGACTTCCAGCCAGCCAGAGATACAAGTGCCCATTTCATAGGAGAACACAAGGCACCAGGGAATTAAGCAAGCCACCTGCAGAATTTTATGAAAGGTCTGTTTTAGAATCGAAATGAGAATTTTTCACATCCTTAGTTAAGACCGAAAAACTGTCTAATTTCTCCCCACTTTCAATGTCTTCTGTCTTCTCTGTTCTCTTCCTATGCCCTTTGCCTTTGGTTGCATTGAGGGTATTCACCGTGTATGGTGATGTTGGCCCACAGTGGAGGTGGCCACATCACCAACCTTCCACCATGTTATGCTTTTTCCAAAGGTCTTTTAAATGCCCTTGGCAGGGCAAGAGGGACACAGGAGAAACAAGGGAGAGGAGGGGCTGGCACTCTCACCTACAACCAGTGCTGAACACAGCACTGTCTCCTGGCCAAATTGCAATTCCATATGTTCTACTCGGCCAACAACGCTGGGGATGGGAAGAGAGAGGTCTCCACAGTCCATGGCAGACACTTCTTCCAGCCTGTGGGACACAAGAGGTGTTATTGCCTCAAGCTGAGGAAGAGGAGGAAAACCAGGACTTCTCACTGATGGTGGCAGTTCCTCTTGGTCTCACTGGGAGCAGGCCCACAAGAGGGGGAATCTCTTTTCATGCAGTATGTCTGGAGGCAAATTCAACAAGCAAAACCTCACCACCAGCCACCAGCTGGACAGCTTTCCCTTGCAGTACACGCAGACAGAATGACACAGCTCTGCCTCAGAGTCTGGGATCCGCACCCAGCTTTGCCAGTGCTCCAATGGCTTGCCCTGTAGCCCACCCTCTCTGCCTCTTCTCCTAAACAGCCATGTGCACATGCAAAACTGCCAGTAATTACCACTGGGGCTGGGAATCCAGAGTGCCTGGGTTCTTGCCAGAGGTCTTTTTTTAGCCATCCATCCTTTTATACTGTGCAAAGACTTACCCCAGCTGGTTTAAACACCTCTTGGAGATGAGGTTTGGTAGACACCCAGTGTTAACAGTCGCTTTCAATACCTGACCTTGGCACTAGAAAAAACAACAAAAGAAAATTACTGTAAGCTCACAATTGGCTTATTCACTCCTCCAACAGTGTGACTGGGTCTTTCTGAGCAAGATAGCCAAAGATGTGGTGTTTTAGGCAGTAGTCAGAAGGCAGGACGTTCATCCCAGACAATGGTGGTTTCCCCAGTGCTCTGCAAGCCTCTCTCAAACACTTATTTTTGAATTTTTCTTCTTTCATTTGTATTTGGTTGCCCAGACACTTATCTGTTACTAGTGACTTTATAGTATTCCAGTCAAGAGATGCACAATTAGACAATTTGTTCATAAAACCCACATGAACTTTGTTAGCAGAGTAATAAGTGATATGACAAAAGCTCGTAAAGGAATACAAGCATGTGCCACAGTTTTTCTGGGTTTCACCTCTCCCTTTCTTCTGGTGTTGCAGGGAACAATGTCCCAGGGCTACACGTTTGCTCTCAGTAGAAAAGCTGCCAGAGGGAGAAGTCTGAAGGAGAAGCAGGAGCACCCAGGACAAACACACCTGAGATGAGCTTGAATTTAAGGCAGTTCCCGAGGTAACTGACAAATCCATGTGACTCCTGAACCCAAGACACAACCTAATCAATCACTATTTTGTGTAGGGCTTACATCA
Source organism: Ifrita kowaldi (assembly GCA_013398055.1). Lineage (NCBI taxonomy): Eukaryota > Metazoa > Chordata > Aves > Passeriformes > Cinclosomatidae > Ifrita > Ifrita kowaldi. The sequence continues at coordinate 26,389 of VZRS01011923.1, read as the reverse complement.
TGTTCCTATATAGTTTTCTAAGGATATAAGACATGATATTACAATAGTCACAGCTGGTGTCATTTAGCTAAGAGGGAGACTGTGCCCTGCACCCAAGTCACCTGTGCATGATTTTACTGTATTAGTTCCCAGTGCCTTCTCACTTCATTTCTTTACCCCTTTGAACATAAAAGGGAAAAGGAGATGTGGTTGCCATCTGTTTTCTGTCCCCTCTGCAGAGAGGTCCTTAATGGCAGGCCAGAGGTGATGAAGTAACAGCAGGTTACATTTATTTTAGGGGTCTGAAAACATAGGGTTGTCAAGGACATCGATAAGAATTAGGTTCAGGAAAAAAAAAAAAAAGGGAGGAACAGGACTTAGCAAAGGAACTGGAAAAGATGGAATAACTGTCATCTACAAAATACATCTTTCCTCTGCCTAGGGTGCCTAATCATATCTATTGTTGATGGCCTAGTTCTTCAAGGCTCTGTCTTACACCACCACCCCCAAAAAAAACCCACCAAAAAAACTCCACCCACAAAATTTTCTTTTTGGGAGACTCATTGTCTTCCTACTATCATTTGTGTTTTTCCTGTGATTCCTTCTCTTTCATCCACTGTGGCACTTTGTGACATGAACCACTCAGAAGCAGCAACAGACCTGCCACTGCTTCTCTGCTCTTATACTCATTCCCACCAAGTTCAAATGCTTGAACACCTTAAGCAGATCAGCGTGGCAATGAGGGACTCAGTGCAGCACCAGCAGGGTCAAGAATAATGTCTCAATTTCCTGATTTCTTAACTACGTCTGTTTATGATCATTAATCATCACAGAGAGCTGCATCCAATACTTCCAAGATTTAATTTTCAAAAATGTGCTATCTGTGAATAGTTACAAAGAGAAAGAAGAAAACAACTCCTGTGGGAAGGACTGGAATGCTGCAGACACAATACCAACAGGGTCCCTTTCAGCCTAAACCATTCTGTGATTCTATGCCAAAACACCTCCCTTCTGATTTTGGAGCTCTGCGATGTCTATGCTGCCTGGTCCTCCCTGACACATCAGCCCTGCCTGAAAGGGCTGTGGCCAGACTAAGCAGAGAGGCAAGATAAAGCACAGAGTGCAGGTGCATGCCAAACATCTGCCTCCACATCCTCTCTACTCAGAAACAAGACCTGGAGCATGGATAGCAATTGCAAAGGAATCACTTGGGAGCAGGCAGACTTGAGATGCATGAGCTGCTGTTGTTGTAATAAGCCTAAGCTGTATCACTAGGCAGATTATTGAGTTTTGTTTCAGAGCAGGCTGGGAAATCTGCAAGTTAGAGACTTGATAGGATATAACAGGACAGTGATTACTCTGTAGAAAACAACATTTAATCTCATTCAGTGTAAACAGCCCTACAACACTAACTATTTCCCTAGAGAATTCACCAGGAGCCTGAGGAAAGTCCTTGGTCCAGCATGCCACAAGTACAATGCAGGCAGCTCATAAGCACTGCAAGGCTTCTTGGACTAGAAGGACTTTTCATCACTTTACCCACTCTCATCTCTGCTCCAGAATTTTCAGTCTGTTACTACCAGTCACCATTATTTTTTATCTAAATGTCAATTATGGGGATTTCCAAGAAAGAGGGGAAGGGGAATCAGTAAGGATCACCATTTATAAAGGGCTGTGTTTTCTGAAATGATGTCAGTTCTGAAGTCAAGAAGCTGCTTTAGCAAAAAAAAAGCTGATCAATCCCAGGTTGCTTTGGCACAGAAGGAAAAGTGGCCTTTGACAGCAGTGAAATCTTTCAGCATCTATTTCCAAGTCAACAAGAGACAAGCCCCACCACAAAAAATAACAGCTTGATTTTATGTTGCAGATGCCAGTCGTGACTAGCATTCCAAAGTGCTTTTCAAAAATTGTCACAAAAAGGGGCAATTCTGCTGAAGTACCATCTGGGCAACCCACCTAAGCAAATAGGAGGGTGAGTGACTGCAGTACAACTATTACAGACTAGGTCTGTATGTGATCTCTGAGACTTAAAAAGGCCTTAGGCATAGGGCAACTAAAACCTGTTAGAGTGAAAACACTTACTGCCTGAATCTCCCTGTATCACTGAAGTCTACATATACTTGGGTTTATTCCCTAGTCAAGTTCAGTTACAAGTCAGGTGATGCATTTGTTACCACTTTGAGATTTTCAGCATACTTGTCTGTGTGTAAATGGTAGATTATCTTTTCTCAGGAGTCAGGGAAAAAAAGACTTCTCTGGGGCTGTGCTCCTTTTCTAATCAAAACTGCACCATAATCAAGCAGATCTCCAAAAGGTACCAGCTCATCTCTCTGGTTCCAATAAACTGGCAGCCTGAGTCCTACTTCCTGCCACAGATCTGTTGCTGACAGGAGAGGCTTTTTGAAGTGCACAAATGTGAACATCAAAAGCAGCAAGACAAAAAGAAGGGGAGGAGAGCTTCCCTTCCTTCAGTGTAAGAAGATCAAGTGTGACAAACAGTGACTGACTCCGTAAGAAGGGCAGAAAAAGAGAGAAATGCCTGTGCAGAATTCAGGGAGTGTTACGTGCAGCGTTAGACCTATTTCCTTGCTTGTGATGCTCATTAACCTTCCTCTGTGAGGGAAAATAAAACGTGGGTGACAGCTGGGGTTCAGTCCATTGGAAACACAAAAGGGAATGACCAGTGGGCTGTAATGCTGACTTAGCTACTACCCGTGGGATACAATACCTGTACATGCCTGTCCTTGTTCAGTGTGCATGCCTGGCAAAAACCCCACCCTTTATCACTGAATTTCCTCTTGCAGAACAATAAGGAGAGGTCATTAAAGGAAAAGAAACACCTTTATTTGCTCAAAACCAGGCTCTGAGTAATTGGAGAAATTACACTGAGAGCCATTCATCCTAGCAGTCTGTCCCCAAGTGTGGTTATGTCAACCCAGCTACATTAAAGTCTAAAACACAGGGTAAGCAATGCCTAACTGCAGCAGTAAAGGCTGCAAAACAAACCAGAGAGTTGTTTTGCTTGGTGCTCTGCTACCTGATCTAAGCCTTTCAGAAACTTGCTACCAGGCTGTGTTTATATGATAATTGATTGTGCCAAATGAATTTTCAAAGGTATATACGTTTTTCTTGGAAGTGTAGCCTTTACACTCTGATATGGGAGGTGTTCTTTAGGACAGGGAACTGAACTAAAACCACCTTTAAAATGGGTTTTGTATAACAGGTCTGTATCCTGGTGAGTCTCATATCTGCATATTACTGTGAAGCTCTGACCATCCAGCCCTCTTTCATGGGCCACAGACTTTTGGATGTGCTTTCTCTAACTGCAGGGACCAGGGAGTAGTGTGCTCTGCTGTATGGGAGGATAGAAGAAGAAAAGGGAGCTAAAAATACTGCTTCCATCAAGAGACACAGCTGTGCTAATTTGGAGCACAGTTAGCCACTTTCTGAGGAGGTCCTGTGACACCTGAGAGAATCAGACTAGACTGGAGCTAGTTAAATGTAAATCAACTGGAGGCACCTGTCTTCAAGTGATAAGGAGACATTCCTTGCTTTGATATGCAATTATAAAATACCTCATATCACGGGAAAGCTGGCCTTCAAAGGAAGGAGATGTGATTCAAATATGGGCAACTAGAAGGCATGTAGCAGAAAGGCTTTTCTCTGGCTTTTGGAAAACCTACATCCAAACTCTAGGAGAGGCCATGCATGAAATCTCTTCTCTTTGGCTGCAGCTGGCTTTGCAATTTATAACTCAGCATGGCCCTTGGGAGGGGCACAGCTGGAACTCTGAGCATTTGCCATCGCTGTGAAATCAGCAGCACCGTGTTGTTGCCTTACCTGGCACTGTATTAGCAGGGGTGAAGTCTCTTTCCTCCTGTCCTCTCCCTTTTCCATCTTTTCATCCTGGTCTTTTGCCAGCGGAGATTGAACCCGTGCAGACTGACCCCTGGCCTCGCCCCGCAGCTTGTTCAGGTTGCCTTCCAAGAGGCGCCGCTGGACCACACTATGAGGCTGCTGTCTCCATCACAAAGAAAGAGAAATCCCAGCTAAGTACGGAGCTAAGGACAAGGACATTTGCTAGCTCAGGGATGCAGGTTGCAAATGCTTGACCCAACTGATCATCCTGATGAAAGACATGCTTATCCAAAAAAAGTTTCCTTAAATTGCAAGATTTTTTTTCTGTGGCTGAGAATTTGGTGTTAAAGTGTTGGGATGTCTGTGACAGGCAGGTCTCTGGGATGCAATTATTGGAAGAGAAGAACATGCCTGATGCATGCTTTCCCCACTCATATCTGTTCCTTCAGCTACACATGCACTGGAGCTCCCATCCCTGTTCAGGTACTGCAATACACTGCCTGCTGGGCGTGTGCTGACATCCCACCAGGCACGTTCACACCTCCTAATGTGGGAGGGCACGAGGAATGCAGCACGTGTGTGATGTACGTGTGGGCAAGAAGGCAAGATTGCAGATATTTTAGGTATACAGCAATTATTTGTAGTGAAGCAGGAAGCTCCCCCTGAAGAGGAAACTGAAACGAGCTTTTAATGTTCCTCGGAGTCCGTCTCTGCTCTCTGCCATCAGATGCTCCAGTTTTTGCCCAATATTGATCCATCCAGTCCCTGCACAGCTACTGAATCAACAGTGGGCAACACCAGAGAAACAGGTGGCTGTTGGAGGTAGCTTTGTCCTTTCTCCATGTGCTCAGCCCCATGGCTCTTCTGCAGGAGAGCAGCTGCTCTGAGCTGGCCATGGCACTCCCAATAACAGCCGCCTATTTGAAGAAAGACAAATAATCTAAAGGGGTTGATGTGCTACAGCTTAAACTGTTGTTTTTATCTTTCAAAAAAAAAAAAAATTAAAAGTCATCTCCCAGGTGCTGCAGCAGTTCGATGCAGGATCTTATCAGTGGGCGGGCCAAACACCTGAACTAGACCAGACCTGCCAACAAGCTGAGCTGCAGGTTACTTGTGTTTCGGACTAGCTCCATGCATGGCCAGAGAGCTGAGGCCGAGGAAGTGTGCAAACTGCAGTTTGAAGCACCCTGACTTGTCAGATTTACCCAATGGTTGGAGCAGGACGGCTGTCACTGGCTCTTTGGTCACACTCAGCATGGCTCTTTGCAAGATGCCAAGTCCCTCATGCCTCTGTTTCCCTGCCACTCAAGGGGTGAGAGATCATTCACGTGCTGCATGAGAAACAATGCAGCAGCTGAAAAAGTGGGGTAAAAATATCCCTCTGCTCCTGGTCTTTTCCCAGCCTACTGTGCCGGCCCACAGCACAGCTGGTCGTTGGACTTAGCTCCCTAAATACTCTGAGCACAGTGCCAGTTTGGCTGCCAGCTAACATCTGGGCCATGGGAAAAGGGCAGGGAACAAACAGCAGGTCTCCAAATTCCCATCCTCCTTCCTGCCTCTCACAATCTGGCATGCAAAGGACCTTTCCCTCTCCCTGCAGCCTTTCCCACAGAACGAGGGGGCAGCCACCTCTTTGCAGCAGCCACCTCTATTCCCTTCTTGTCACTCAGGCTGGGAAGAGGCCAAGTGCTGGTGGGGATTAGCTGAGCTTTGGGATTTTGGAGGCATCTGATTCAAGAGCAGACTCCTAGGGCCCTGCCTATCTTCTCTCTCACCAGTGAAACAGAAGTGGAGACTGTTGTCTCTGTTGGACTGGTCAGAAACCATTTGATTTAGAGGACGGTGAGGGAGGATGTTGTGGGTGTTGTGGCCAGGAGCTGGAAAGGATGCCCTCTAAGGGCACTTAAAGGGATCAAAGAAGATTCCCAGTGCAACTTAGGGAAGATTCAGGTTCTCCAATGTGAAATCTCCAGGCCTTGCTACGGTTAGTGACATTGTATGAGCTGGGGATCTTGATTTTTGGGAGGTGAGAAGCCAGATCTTCAGACCTTCTTGGTACTTCCAGAATATTTTAGCTCATGTAGCTATTCATTTTTTATTTTGCCATTTAAAAAAACCCCAAACTGATCATTCCTTTTGTTGCAAAACTGGAAACATGAGGTCTCCACGGAAATGTATAATTACTCATTATTGGAGACACGATGGGCCCATCAAATCCTAGGCACTGCTGGATGCATTGCATAAGGTGAGTGCACACCCAGAATACACAGAAAAGAGTGGCAAAAAGTAAGAGCCCGTGACTGTAAAAGAAAGCAGGTATTTTGTTTCAAATTACATGGGGCCTTGCTCTAATTTTAGGACATGGAGCTGCCACAGCCAGAGTCTCCGGCAATGTCAGCGGAGACTTTTTTTGGGGAATTAATTAAACTTTCCTCCCAGTGTAAGTGCAATAGGAGACGGGGGTGTTTTACTCTCTCTGCAAATCAAATTCTCCAGCACTTCCTACTGCTGCTTCATTTTCAGTACATTCCTTGTTTGTATTCCTGTCCTCCAGGAGGGAGCCAGACCAACTTAGAAAAAAAGATGGGGTTTTCATAGGGCTGGAGAAGTGCCTAGAGAAATAAGCCAAGAGAGTATTTTGGACTCTGATTTGCAGCCCGCAAAACATCACAGCAACATCACAGTGGCCCATCGAGTTGCAGTAACTGCTGAATCCCTCTTGGAAATCTAAGGTCTGGTTCTTCTTTTGCTCCAAGTTAAAGCAGAAACTGAGGTTCACATTGACCCCAGGTACAGCACTATGTGTGCAAACTTTGCACAGGGGCCACACTTTATTTTGTGCCCTCTAACACCAGAGCAAAATGTCCATGTCAGAAAAAATCCTGTCATGCTTTATTCACTGCTCCCTAGGTCCGTGGCAAAAATGTTTCAGATGTTCTGTTGCGGACCAAACATGAAGTTTGCAGTGGGTTGCAGTGACCGAATGCCATCTGCACAGCAGGAATTCTTCTGCCTGGAATGGTTAATTCCACCAGGAGAGCTGCTTGTGGCAAGTGATTTGGACAAGGACTGTCTTGCTCAAGGAACCCTTAGGGGCTTCAGGGTGCCAGTTGTCGCTTTGAGGCACAGTGTGACAGGCGTCAATCCCAAAGCAAAGCAAGTAGACAGGTTTCTCCCTGCCTTTGTGACTGGGGTCAGCAAACACGCACTGAAAAACTCAGAAGGGTCTCCTCTCCACACCCTGCCGAGGGACGGGCCCGGGGTCATGCCGGGCTGTGCTCCTGAGGGGATGTTTGAGCTGCAGTGCTGCGGGCCCCGAGGGCCAGCACTGACCTGCCTGTGCCGCCAGCCTGAGCGGAGCTCTCCGGTGTGGCCGGAGCTCCTTCCCCGCGGGAGAAGTCCCTGCCCCTGGCTAGGACAGCTCTGACATGCCGCCCCTCTCGCACTCCAGCCGTGGCTGTGGCAGGGTCGGAGGGACACTGCACACCCGTCCCTGCTGGCAGCCGTGAGTGCGGCTGCAGAACGGGAGGCGACAGCTCAGGGTGGCTTGGAGGAGCCGCCCTTGACCCTGCCAGGGGAGCCGGGGACTCTCAGCAGCTGCCGAGGCAGCTGAGGGGAGGGCGGCGGGAGCAGCAGGATGTGCCAGCACGGGAACGTGGCGCTGACCCCAAGGTTCCAGCAAGGAGGATTAGCTCCCATTCAGTGCCAGGGACCCGCCGGTCCCACACACGTGTGGCCCTGTGCCACTGTGTGCCTCGGGAGCTGGGAAATGACGGAGGCACACACGAGAGAGCATCTGTGGTGTTGCTGCGATTGTCTGGGGATCCAGAGGGAAGCACAGACTGCAGGGAGGGGCAAGATCTTTTATGACACCCACTGCCACAGATGGAACAAGTGCCCCCATCACAACCAGACCTCAGCCCTCTTTTGGGAAAATGGTTTAGACCTCCACATCCTCGAATAGTTTAACTCTACAGTGGAGAGAAGTTGGATTGCAAAACTGCCAGAGCAAGGAGAGTATGTGTGCAGTTGAGCCAGCAATAGATCCTGTGGGAATCTGCTTCCAGCCTTGGGGAAGCCCTTCCAGACCACAGACTGCCAAGGCTCCTGGAACAGACCTCCCTCCCTGATGCTTCCTGCTCCACGTCACCACAAGGAGATGCCCACAGGCCTCGCTCCCGTGCCTCCTCCCCAAAGGAGTCACCCACGAGTGCCAGGCACTGCATCTGCCTGTGTGCCTGGTTAGCAGTCCTGCCCTTTGCTTGCCCCTCCATAAATCCAGAGAGTGGGGGGAGAGAGAAAATTGCAAAAAGGTGACAAGGTCAAACATAAGTCTCTCACAGTGTCATGAATTGTACTTCCCTCTCTGCTGAGTCCAGGAGCTGGACTTTGAGCTGGATCTTGCAGGGATACATGGGGGCTTTCTGAGATGGCCCACATGGAAACATGTATGTCACATGAACATATATAGGTACTGGGTGAATGGAAGTTTGGATTCTGGAGGGTCCTTCCGGTTCACGTCTGCCTGCCTCTGCACAGAGTTTGGTTCCTATGGGGAAGCATGAGAAGATGGATGCAAACAAATGAATGATTAATTCTTTCCCCTCACCCTGACCTGCTCCTAGACGATCCTGAAGGGAAGTTTCATTTATGCTGAACCTATGATCCTTTCACAAAACCTGACAACAACTCCCAGATGAAATGAAGGCTATTAGAAGGACTCCCTCCCAGACGGGGTCCCACTGGACTCACCAGATCCTTGGAGGTGCCAAGCCTTGTCAAGCCATCCAGGGGCAGCAGATCAGCAGAGTCCTTGTGCACAAACTGGGTGGCCTGTTTGAGGCGCCTCTTCTGTTGCAGAATAGCTTTGTTCCTCAGCTCCATCTCACACTCCTGTCGCTCCAGGTCGGGAGATCCCTCGCTCTGCTTTTCCTCCTGGTCTCCGTGCCCCAGTGGCAAGGGACAGCTCTTCCTTGCGCTCATGGTGAAGATTCAGACAGAGCAGGTCCTTCTCGGTAAGCTGGGGTCTTCCCTGAACTCGTCTCCTGGTGTTTGCCCTCTGGAAGCTGACTCAGTCTCTGATCTCCTTTCCCTTCCCCACGGCTCTCCTTCTCTTTCTTTCTCTGCCTTTCCTCCTGCTCTCTTAGTTATAACTCACGCATCTCTGAAGTGTCTCCGTGCCTGTTTCTCCCTCTGTCCTCTCCACTCCTCCGTGTCCCTCTGCTCCCTCCTCTTCCTCTCCCTCACTTCTGCCCTGACTGCAGCTTTGCCTCCTCCAGCCCGTGGGTCCCTGTCGTAATAGAAAAAGCCCCGCGTCAGAAACCGCTTTCCATAAATCACGGCAGAGCCGGCAGGATGCTCCGGCTGGAAAAATCCAGCAGCAGAAGGATGGCCCGGCTGCTGGGGGCTGGCCTTACCTCGGCGGGCTGCGCGCACGCAGCGCGCGTCTCTGTGTCTGTGTCTGTGTGTGCGCCCGCCTGTCCCCGGCTCCATGGGGACACACGCTAAATCTCCCCGCGGCAGCCTGCGCGCTCCGGCGCCTCTGCCAGGGGGCTTTGACGCATCTCCGTGCCTCTGTAAATACTGGCAGCAGCTCGGGTCAGCCTGGAAGATGATGCAGTGCCTCGGTAAATGGGAGAGAGCATCCTCCTCGAGGCTCCTGGCAGGCATGCCCAGTCTCATTTCTGCAGAGTCTCATGCCTTTGCAATAGGCTGCACTGAAGGATTTTTCTGTGCAGCTTGAATGAAATGCTGAAGGTCTGGTTCCTGCTTCCAGCCAAGGCAAATTTATTGGGCCCAACTCTGCCCTCATTTTTACCCCATTCTATCGAGAGCAATCCCCTCCAATTTTGCAGAAGCCTAAAATCACTGGCTTGTTGATACCAGTGGACTTGGCTCCCTGTTTATACCAAAAGAGTGCTGACACTGCTGCAGTGTGGGATGTCTGGACCAGAGCAGACATCCCCTCTCTCAGGGGAGACAGGACATGGCAGAGCTCCCTTTTTCAACTTTCTGTCTCTGCACTGTCCTGCTTGAAACTACAAATTTTGACTTGAACTGATGCTGTCTCGTTTTGATCCCTTTTCTGTGGTTAATGCACTGCCCTGTTAAGCACCAGTTCTGATATCACATACAGAGGAGGAACCCAAATTTTACTCAGCTTTGAAGCTAAGGACAGTTTATGTTTCCAGGAAAGCCAGCAAGGGGTGAAACAGCTTTCACGTGTGACATAGAAGGAATAGCTGCAACTGGCTATGAAAGGTACAGCACTTCCTGTTGCTCCTTTTGTTTTCTATCTTAGTAGTATGTAACACTCCAGTATTACTGATACCAATTATTTCTGAGTTCTAGATTGTGTATAAAAAAGTGAGTATGCAATATTAAGAAGCAAATCCAATACAAGGTATTATGGTTTCCACAGCACCAAATCACAGGACTAGATTTGTCAGGAATGGGAGTAGAAATACATTCTAACTGCTTTACACTCCAAGGCCAAACTTCAATACCATAATGCAGGCAGAGTCACATCAAGAGCTCACTAGAGGTGTTTTGAGCTGTCCTTATCTATGTGTGGGTAAAATTAAGAAGAGAATTGAAGTAATGGATATTCCCAGGGAAGCTGTGTTCCCACAGTCTTATTTTCTTGCCTGTGGGTTGCTATGACTCTGTTTACATGAACTTTTGAACTCTTGTGGCCCTACCGAGCATCCTCTGAGCCTTGTCACCAAGTCCTTTAACCATCCATGTAAACCAGGACTGAATCATGCACCTCTACTCTCACACAGGGCCAAGAGGTGTTTCCCCTCCTGCTGACTGTGGATACCTCAGCAGGCTGGCCACAGCAGGGCAGGTCTGCTTCTGCTCGTAGCAATGGCACTGCCACTTTTCTTAAAGCCTCAGAACAGACCCTAAGACCGTAAAGTGCTACAGAACATCTTGGGACCACATCACCTACAGTTCCTGCCTTGAAACCTATGGGCAGAGTCACACAATTTCTAATGAGATCACCTCCCACCCTGGATGTGTATGTGGGAATGAAGAGGAGGGAGCACTCCTAGTTCCCAGTCCCAGCACCTCGTTGGAGCTAGCCATCCTTCATTAATTTATTTTGCATGGCATTTTGGCAAAGCCTAATCAAAATTGGTTTGCCTTGCAGCCGGGCTGGAGCCATTGCTTGAGCAGTTCTGCTTTTGGGTCTCACCAGTCAGTCCAGGTCCCTAATTCACAAAGTATTTCTCTCTTTGTGCCTCAAAGGGGAGAAATCTTCAAGTCTTGTTTAAAGCTTTCTCCCCTCTTTCATCCCTTCTGCTTCTAAGTGCAGGTCACTTAACTCTTTACATCCTGTGATGTGTTAGTTCCTAGATCTGGCAAAAAACCCCAGCCTTTTTATGGAGGTGAAGTTAGCTAAGATACTATCTTCTCCCTTCAGAGGCATGATAGGTTCTGGGTCACTGGTTTTTTTCTATTCAGCTATTACTTTTTCCATCCTGTTCTTCTTAAACAGAGCCCATTTACTAAGTAGGTGAGGTGATTTCTGGTTTTGTTTTGTTTTTTCTTTAAATTTCTTTTTCAGAATGGACACTCCTAAAGGTTTTCTAATGAGAAATCAGACCACAGAGCAGTAAATTTAAGGGGATTTTGCAGCAGTTATGTTTCCCACTCATCTTTTGTAGGCCCTGAAAAAATAGTATATGGCTCACCAGTAACCTGTATTAGAAAAATAAGACTGATTTCGATGAAAATATTCATACACAATCCCATACACACTGATAGATTATCTTCCTTTTCTGATGCAGTCGCATAAAATAATCATAACCCATTATACCTCGATATTCTGCATGCTTCATACAGAAACCTTTACAGGGTGTGTAACAGTGCTATTTGGACAACAGAAGAAGCACTCTGCCTCCACAGGATATAAAAGCCCTTCTCCCTGCTCCACCTACCAGCTTGGCCTTCCAGCTCAAGCAGTTACAGGTCAGTGAGAGCTCTGTGGCAAAAGGTTCCGGGTTCTAAGCACAAAGCCACAGCACTGTAGCTGTGTTTGTGGATGTTGGTCCCTGGACCTGATCACTTCCATGCCTGAGAAACCCTGAGAAAATGAGAAGTAGTGCCCATACTTCTAAGGAAAGGCACTGAAGAGCAGCACTTCCCAGCAGCCAGTTTGCCCAGCCAAGAGGAAAGAGAGGATCAATATACTCCAGTCAGCTACTCCTCTGCTGGAAGAAATTAATGAATAATACCTGGAGTAGTGAAGGGGAGAAATGGACTGCTTTGCTGAAGGAAGCAACTCACAGATTAAAGAACATGAGACAAATATTTTGTTTCCCTCTGCCAAGAGCGTTAGGGAGTATCCCAGCTGTTTGAGAAGCGTCTCTCTTGAGGGTTTTCACTGGTTTGGTTTTAAATTTCATAGACTGAGGTCCTTTTGCCAGAGTTTTTTCTTGTATCTTACTTCTGGGAAGCTTTACCAAACCTAATAATTCTTCTTTAAAATACTCTCCTGCTACTTTTGCAACTTCTAATGACTGTTTCTCTTTCTATGAGATTTATTTTCAGCTTTGAATTTTTCTCTTTCAACAGTTTGGAAATTATTATTTTGTCCTCCTGAGAGCTGACACGGTGCAGGTGGGAGGATGGATTGTAAAGATGTAAAGATGGAGAGCTTTACATGTCTTTTGTGACATATTGGGTCCTTACAGAGCTCGTCAATAGCCCCCACATGATGTAACCAGCACAGAGGTTCTTTTTACAGCACACCAGTTTCCAATGCACTGTCTCAGTAGTAGTGTAAGCTTCAAGTGGGTGTAAAAGTGACCCTGGGTGTAGCAACTATGTCAAAGCCAGGAGATTCCTTGTGGTGGATACTGCAGGATAACAATGAGGCAACTTTCTGCTCATTCTCCTGCATTCTCACAGCCTGTGCAGTCTGTGAATGCACAGATGGTGCAGAGGAGGAATGAGAGGACAAACCTTACTCAGGCAAACCATGCATGCTTCTCTCTCCCTTCCATCTCTGAAAAAGATTCTTTGAGAAAGAAAAGGTTCCTCTGCTTTGAATTCCCTCCAGTTCATCTATTTGTATAATAAAATACCTTTGTATTCTTGAAATAATAAGTAAAAGGTTGCAGTATTTATATGTGTGAGTATGCCTGGCAAGTTTCCTTGAGATAAATGTCATCTCAGATGTACATAATGTTTAGCTCGGCTGCTGGACAGCAAAGTGTGTCCTGCCAGCAAGGTCAGTCAGAAAGTGGAATAGTTTGCTTAGCTAGGTAATTTAGGGTCAAGCCTCTGTAGTTATCTGCCCTATGGGGTAGACTTAGGGTTGCACCATGGCAAACTTGGAAAAACGTTGTCCAATATGAAATTCCTCTGCTGTATAAATGTTTCTTGATCATTATAAATATAATTCTAAATATAATATCATTATAAATATAATGATTTGTGTCCTGTCTGTACTGATTTTCTTGCTTGGGCTACTCTGCATTAAAAAGAGGCCTTGCCAGTTTGGTTGGAATAGTTATCATTGCCACAGAACAGTTGCTGATCGTGCAGCAGGCAATACAAAATTTCTCCTTCCATTACACAGCTCCATGAATCACACTGGAAGACTTTGGCTTTGTTACAAAGCGGGGAAAGAATCTCCACTGATGTGCATCTCCACTGATGCACAGAGCAATGGCAACTGTCTTACTCATGCTAGAGCTTCTCTGTGCTCAGTATGAGGTTTAAAGTGGAGAATATTTTCTGGTAGGAGTATGCTTACCCATAGAAGTGTGCAAGAGCCTGAGATGAAGGATAGTTATGTATTTCAAGCTGACAGCACAGTGCTTGGAAATGTGTGGTCTCAAAGATGTCTCTCCTGTGTGTGTCTCTGTGCAGTTGCTTTCATTTCACTGTCCCTCCACTTCCCAGCTGGAGGGAGAACAGTATTTCCATTATCCACTTAGCCTGAGGCTAAGAATGCACTTGACACTAACGCAGGCAATTTTTTCTAGGTCTCTACATAATGCCATAAAAATAATAATGAAAACTTTACACCAATAAGGCTCCTTTCAGAGAATGTCCCTAAAGCTGAATACTCGAACAGTAAAACCCAGCACAGTTAGGGTTGCCTGGTGAAGCCTAATTTGGTATGTGTATGTGTGGGATTATTACTAAAACCACCTACAGAGTGTTGGCAAGGTGCTTTGAGCGGCTGTTTTTGGGCTTCTACAAAAACTTTTTTTTCATATAGAACAGCAAGAGCAAAGAAAAAAGACAATCACCTACACGCCTTTTGCCTGTGCCCAGCCAGCTGTAGAATCAGAGCAGATCTCATCTTGCTCAAAATGAAGCCCAGATATAGTCCTTGGAATGTAAGAATCTCTCTGATGGCTGTTTTTGCCTCCAGTGTCATTTCCTCTGGGGATAGGTTGTACTTTCAGAGTCCACCATCAGAGACTATGGAAAACTTTCCTATGAGCATGTGCCAGGTGTACTGTGATGTTTCCTGTTTTATTTGTTTGTAAATGGCTTCTTTTGCACCTTAAAGCAGTTGAGATCAGTCAAGTTCTTCATCAGTCAGCAGTATAACTTGCTGAAATTAACTTAAGCAGTGGGGGAGTCAGCCACTCTAAAGGGTGTTGCAGCCCACCTCCTGTTCTCTTGTTCAGGCAAACTTTTATTTAGAAATGCAGTAATTCAAGCTTTGCAGACTAAATCTTTAAAGTCATGCTCCTGTTGTGGATGGCTCTTCAGGGGCAATACCTCAGTCCTGCTTAGTGAATTGGCACCTTTTCCACATTGTATTTTCTCCTTGCTGCTACGTGCGAGGCACTGAGCTCACCTCTTGTCAAAGAGTCAAACCCGAGACCAGAAATAAGTATTTCACAGCTCTCATGCTTTTCTGTGGTACCTGATCATTTTACCCCAGTCTTAAACCTGAGGACTGTTGAATCTGTGACTATGATGGTCCTTATCCAACCTTTGACTCTTTATGCTCTCAAACCTCAAGTTGTGCCAGGGGAGGTTTGAAATGAATATTAGGAAAAACTTCATTGAAATGTTTATCAATCATTGGGAAAAGGCTTCCTTGGGAAGTGGTTGAGTCACCATTCCTGGAGGTATTTGAAATATGTGTAGATGATGACACTTAGGGACATGGTTTAGTGGTGGGCTTGGCTGTGTCAGGTTAATGGTTGGGCTTGATGATCTTAAAGGTATTTTCCAACCTAGATGATTCTATGATTCTTTATCTTCTGAAGCCTGTTTCCATTTCACTCTTTGAGACACCTCCGTCTCACCAAGATCTTTCTTTGCATCATCCATTCCCTGAAGCCCAGCAGAAGTCCCTGGGACACAGGAGACCTCATGTTGCCATGCTCAGCTGCTGGCAGTCGTGAAGAACAAGTTCAGAAAGAAATCTCCATACACTCCAGCAAGTCTGTGCTCGGGCACACTCTGTACTGAATAAATCTCTTCTCAGATTTCAGTTGCCAGCTGACTCTGCTAAGGATGTGAAATAGATTTTTTTAAAGAATATTTATAACAGCCAAAAACTGGAAAATTTTCACTCAGCTCATAAAAAGGGAAACATCAAAGCCAAGAAGGGCACCCTGACAAAATCCTTACAAAGCAGGGAGGCACTAGGTCTTTTCAAGAAAAGGTTTGCTACAAAGGGGTATTTTAATCTGAGAAAAACATTCTTGTGATCTCATTTACAGAAGCAATTGGGCTGCTTGAACTGTATTCCCTGTGTTCCCTGCCCCTTCTCTCCACAGTAGAATAAGAATAGCTGTACCTGAGGCTGATATTCAGTATGGCTATTTTCTGCTCAGGCAATTCAGGATTTATGATGGAATCACCAGTACAGTAGTACTTCTAGTGCAGAAGCAGCTTTGTGTACACAGTGCACATACAGTGACAGAGGGATGTGTTATCACCTCAGGGATTTGATGGATAACAATGCTGCTGTAACAATGTAATTTTACTTTTGATTTTAAGTACTGGACTCCTTTGGTTTCCTAGCCTTTAGGCTGCATTTGTACGTGCACCAGCTGTTTGTTTCATTCTTGATGGCTAGGTCTTGGCATGATTTAAATGGCAGCTGAGATTATCTCATGATCTCCTGACTTCTAGATTTTAGTAAAAACAGCAAACAAATAAAAGCTGAGAGTCAGCCATGGGAAACAGCAAAACAGCTCTTATCACTGTAGCATGCCAGTCCCATGGGTATGCATAGCAGAGTGCAGACTGTCAGGAACTAATTAGCTACAGATTGACATCATTACTTGCAAATACTTGGAAAACCATATTGATGCTGAAGGCATCTTCAGTGATCCCACAACTTCCAAGGGATGTGCTTTATGGTGTCAGTTCTGCTGCATTCCTGACCTTTCTTCTCCTCATGGAGGGATTGGATTGGATGCTAAATATATCAAATTGTCCAAAACTTTAAGGCTACCATGAGGGCAGGCAAAACTGCTTCAAACAGAAGCATTTCTAAAGTGAAGCTTAAAGTGGAAAATACAAGTTGATAACTCAGGACAGATTAGACCACCAGACTCATATAAATACTCCTAAATCAAGTGTTACAGGGCTTTGCAATATACATGCATAATCCACAATAGAAATTTCAGCTGGGAGACAGTTATGCAATCCAAAATAGCTTTGTTCATAGACAAACATGTAATCTCAGAATTCAGAAGAAAAACCCCAAAATGTATAAGTAATCTAGACACGTTACTTCATGAGAAAAAGTTGAGATGGAATGTTCTGGCCTGTTGCATAATGATATCATCCAAAACTTTGTCTTTATTAAAATTTACAGAAAAACACATCAAATGTGAAAGAATACACTGCACCAAGAAAAGATACCATCCTGGTAGTGAAAAACATTATTCTATAGAAAATATCAACAATATTAAGAGATTCTTCCAAAATCTAGTGAAGATGAGGCGTTTTTTTTGTCCTGTTGGAAAACTGCTCCATCCATTAAACAGTCAGGGTTCTAATGGGCCAGTCTCTTGTTTGCAACCACAGATGAGTACAGAAAACCTACCTTCTACAAATTACTCAGCTAAATAAACAGAGGCCCTATTGGCAGCCACCTCCTATACGTCCGTGAGAAGGTAATAGAAACCAACAGCAGGCACTGGAGCATAAATCCATGTCTGACTGTAGTTTAATAATAATTTGTGCCAGCTGTTTTCCTTGACTTTCTTAAATAACATCATTAGATGTTTCTGGTTTTACATTTGGTGCATACAAAAAAAAAAAAAAAGCAGATGTGGAGGATAAATAATTCTGATTATATATTTGTATGCAAACAGTTCATCAGTGTGCTCTATATAATGACTTCCCACAGATTTCAAGATGTGGAAGAGAATCTGTTTTGCATAATCTTTTGCCTGTATTGCCTGTAAACTGTAACTGGGTATTTATCATCTTTATTTTTCCAAGAAATGTTGTAACTGAAACGCAAGGACAATGTGTCATTTGACCTGCAGCAGCAGTTCAGATTCATGGTCTTGACATTCTAAAGCTCTGCCTGTTTCAAAGCAAGAAGCCAGTCTGAGATGGGTGGTGAAGCAGGACATTTTCTTCTTAATCTCAAGATAATACTTTGTTGTGCCCTCAATATCTTTTTATCCAGTTGTAGCTCACCTCTTCTGGGTAAAGGGGAGTGGGTAGGGAAGCTGTTTCTGTTCAGGAACCAGCTCACATTTTTCAAGCCTGTCATTTTTCTCTCTGAGTCCATAGTGCATTTTAAAGAGGAAGTCAGGTATTTTACTGAAAAAGAAATTTTCACCTTTGTTAAGAGCTAGACTGCCCTCTGGGAGAAACGAGGGCCTGACATCCTCATAAAAAGATTGCTGCAATGTAAAACAGGGTCTCTTTTCTTCCATATGGGGAAGTGATTGAGTTTTTCCTCTACCAGCCAAGCTGCAAAAGTAAAAAGGTGGCAATCATCCTTGGTTGCCTCATCTCAGCGGGCATCCAGTCCTCTTCAGCTGACAAAACATAGTGGGAGGAACCCCACTCAACCAATGAAAAGGAATTACCTTCTCCTTTGCATCTGTCACACTCCAGGTATTGAGCAGAGCTGTCAGAGCACCAGAGCATCCGCAGCACTTGCAGGCTCCCCGTAGATTTGCATGTCCCAGATCTCTTAAAATTTTTATCATAAATTAGTGTCTGCTTTTACAGGGTAGAAGGTGTTAAAGAGCTTTGTCTATTATGAGGACTCAAGGACAGTCCTGGGATGCTGCTGCACATTACTCAGGGAAGCCCTGGGAGTGCTATGCTCCAACCGTGAAGAACTGTGCCTGTCTGCTCTTGGGCTCATGAGAAGACATGAGGTACAGCTCTGCTCTTACTGCACGAGGGGGGACAGAGGCATCCACTGTCTGACAAGATCACACCTCTACACTATAACCCTAACACTGAGCCTGCAGAGGGACAGGCGATAATTGCCTTTCCTTAAAGATCCAGGCAGACTATCAGGCTAACACAGATGGAGAGAAATAGTCATATTTTGTGATTAAGTCCTCACCAGCTAGTACTTTGAATTAGTTTGGCCAAAACACTGGGACATCTCTTCTGGGAGCAAGAGGTAGAATTGCTTAATGGATTTTTTTCTGTTGTTCCCCCTGCCTTTTTTGATATAATTGCCTTTGAGCAGCGCTGTCACTGGAATACAAGAGGGGAAATGAAACTTTGGCACTACTATGTTTAAAATAAACTGTGAGGTGGCCATCAAAGCACCTCAGCTGACAGGGACAGCAGGGGAGCACTTGCCTGGAATTGACACCAAGGACAAGAACATTTCAGTATTTGCTGCAGACATGATCTTAGTTACCTGGCTCTCACGTGTCAGTTGTATGCACACATCCTCTCAGGAGACAGTAGTGAGATAAAAGGGAGATAGGATGCTTTGAGAAAACCAAGTCCAGTGTTGACAGCTGTGTAAGATGTACTAGCAGACAGTGTGCCACAAACCAGGCCCCTTCTGCAGCCTTGTAACCCCAGAAAAACTGAAATAAACCATTAAACCAAAGTTCTTGAAACACTGTATGAGGGCAAATATCCTCTAACAAGTGCACAAGGGAACTGCAGTTCTGAAAACCGCACACATCTAAAACTGGTTCTGTGTTTATAGGGGAAGGTAGAAATAGTTTCAAGAGATATTGTTTTACATTTAGAAGTCACAGAAATTAGTCTGCTGGTGGTGTTGTGATGTTTTAGGCTAAGTTTGTATGCTTCTGACTTGGAAAGTCAGGATTTACCCATAAGCAGCAGGAAAAATTGGGTTGAGTATGATGCTGTGGGTTGAGTAACCAAGTCTAATGTGGTTTGGCCAACAAGGCCTGAGGAACACAAAATGTCCTAGTGATTACTCCCTCAGTGATCACAAAGCACACACATGAGATAAGCAAGAAGGGGCTGCTCGTGCTATGGCCCAACCCCAGCATGCTGCTAGGAGGGGTACAGATAACACTCAGCTGTGTTCCCACAGAAGCTTTATTGAGTATGTAGTTACAGGAGCCACCATTTGTCTGCAAGCAGGAGGATCAGATCTTTGCCATGGCCATTTCTCCTATGACAAGAGTTCCAGAGCATTGTGAGGAGTTGTTCTATTGCACCAAGAGATACATACCTTGTGTTTCCAGAGGTCACTTTTCAGAGGAAATATCAGCATTCCCTCTATAGGTTCTTTTTTACATTTTCAACTGCTGACTGTAACAAGGGCAGCTTTAACCATTCAACAGAGGTCCATCTTACTGCAACAGTGTCTCTACCTAGTCCTCTAGGTACATAACAGATCTCTGGAATCAGAAGAGCTATATGGCTTGATCCAAGCTCTTCTCCATTCCAGCCTGGGAAAAGGAAGCCAAACTAAGATTTTATGCTGCAATCCAGATAATCTCTTTCAGTTCGACTTTGGTCACATGTAGGCAATTTTTCAGATCTTTGCCCCAGTGACCTTCAGAACAACCTAGACCAATGTGTTTTTGAAGCAAAAAAACATTAATAAAAAATTGGGCTTTCAACTAGGGTAGAAGAACACAAGAGATGTGAACATATGGACAACACACTCTAGGTCAAACCCTTACCAGGCCAAATATTCCCATAACCCTACAATAATAAAATTATTATTATAATTAAGGGCTAATTTAAGGAATGTACAGTATTTACAGCAATTAAAACTAGACAGAAGACACTAAGTAACAGGGGAACAAAGTAAAGGCAGACTAGGACAGAGCTAGGAGGAGGTTCCCAGGCTCTTTCCTATTGTACTGAGGAGTGTGTTCATTTCCCCTGGTACCTTGAGTAGCAAATGCCATTCAGGGCCTACCTAGATGTTCTCTTGATAAGAATCCCTGGAGACAGGCTATCTCTAGCACAAGGTTAGAGAAGCTCTACCATCTTGTTCCACTCAAAGTCTACAGCATCTTATAAAGGAAGCTCATAGCAGCTGATGGGCCTGTCTCCCAGCTTAGCAGGAGTCAATAATGCTCTCTGTTCCCATGGATGTGGGAATTAGTCAAAAGCAGTTGTCTTAGATTACATGAATGAATCTCAGAAGAGTAGAGTGAGTGCTTGCTGTAACATCAGAATAAGTCAAATTCAGTCCTCAGGCCAGTTCATTTCAATTCAGGTATGAGCTGAGACCAGCTAATGTCTGTTCCTAAATTTTCATCCTCAAGACCAGGAAAGCTGATATCTAGAAGGATTTTGCTGAGACTGTCATTCATGGTGTCCAGGATAAGGCCCTCCATGAGTGACCGGTTTTCAGTAAAGCCAGAGGCTGTCAGTTCAACAGAGGATTGCTTGGAAGTGTCACGAATGAACGCTGGAGAGCTCGTGAGTGGCACATGGACCATGTCACTGGATTCTGTATTGAGCAGCTCCCGAGGAGAATCAAAGAGAGGATTTTTAAGGGGTGTGCTGTTAAAACCCAGCAAGTCCTGGTTGTCCTGGAGGGGTGTGAACGGCAGCTGAAGGGTTTTCACTGGACTGAAGTCCAGCTCATGACTTCCCTTGGCTAAGGAAGCAGACTTCCAGGGGTCAAGGCCCTCTAGTGACGGGGTAGTAGTGGCTGAGACTTTGCTGGGAGTGGAAGAAACAGGCAATTTGCTGAACATGTCCTTGACTGGTGTTTTAAAGGCCCCCTCTTCTCCCTGTGAACAGCTGAGCTGCGATACATTCTCAAGGGGCTGGTTTTCCTGCGGGAAGGGATGGTCTGCCCCTAACCGGAAAGAGTCAAAGCCGCTGCTTTCTGGCAAAACAAGGACAGGCTCTTCTGAACAAGGCAGTGCTAGGTGTTGTTTCCTTCTGGATCTGCCCACTTCCCGCCTTTCCCTCCTCTTTATAACTAAAGAGTCAGAAACTGCCTTCGATGGGGACTTCAGTGTGGTGAATTGTTTCCTCTCCTTTGTGGATGAGTCGGGGAGGAACAAGCTTGGCTCTTCCTTGACCGTTACGGTTGAGGCAAATGGGGACAGCCAGTGACCCAGCTGAGAGCCTTCTTCCTCCTTTATACAGGTACCCTCAGGGAAAGAAGACAATTCCTCACCAGGCTGTGAGCTGTTGTCCTGTATGGGATGGGTTGGGGAAAATAAACCTTCATCACCTTGACCCTCCTCCTTGACAGCAGCCGTGGGTAAAGAGGGTGATTCTTCTGCAGACAGTGACATCTACAATGAAACAGAGGTGACATGCAGTCAGTAAGCAAGGATCTAACCTACCCAAAAATCCAAACAACAGTGGAAAGAAAAGAAAGACTGGCATTTAAGGTCAGCAGAAAGGGTAGGAAGAAGATATTCAGGAAGCAGTAACCATAACAGACCGAGATTGATCTCCGTGAAGTCGATCGAAAGAAGCCTAAAGACCACATGGGAAGGATTCTAACTAAGTGACTGAAAGTCATACCCTTCAGAGCACTCCTGCTCTGAGGAACTTCTAGGAGTGCAGGCAGAAGAGCTGAATATTTCTGAAAAAAATATAACTCCTTTGATTTCTTCTTACATTATCTAAATGGGAATAACAAAATTAATGAGGACAGCTTTCCCAGAAACCAAGGAAAAGCAAGAGAAAAAAAATGAGGTTATCAAAAAAAAAAGAGCACAGGAGAAAGATCAATCATAGCTGGAGAGAACATAAAGCAGCAGGCATACAAAGGAAAATAGGATTATGGTTAGACAGGACAGAAGAAGCTAAAGCTTTACAATGTCTAAGCATACAAGAGCAGTCAGTGAGATGCCAAGAAAAAGATCTGTTTAATAGCTGTTTTTCTTGAGCCCAGAATAACTGGGAACTTCACAGAATTAGCAAACAGCAGATAGGAAATCCTCTGGGAAGAGATTACATGAAATGCATACTCTTTCAGAAGTTCCCCATTGTAACATGTCTATAGAACTATCAAAAATATGAACGTTTTAGGGTCAGAACAAAGCCAGTCCTCCCATTCTTCTTTCTTCACATCCAAGCAGTAGAGAAAAATTGACCAAGCCATAGAGCCCCCATCTCTAGTGAATTACAGAAACACCCTTAGAGCAAATAAACTAGCGGGTAGTAGTCAGCCTAGACACAGTAAAGGACAGCAAGAATTACCACTGGCTAGTTCATTAATAGGAGCTTGGAGTTTTAGAGCACCTAGTAAAGACACACAAAGGAACCATACGAAGAAAAAGTCCATTGAAGGCAAGAGAGAGAGAAAACAAAAGTAAACAAAAAATCCAAACTAACTCACCCTCCCTAAAAAAATTCCCCACACCCTCCCTCGCCCCATCCTTGCCCACTCTCCAAAAAGAAGAAAATAAAAAAGAAAAAAAAAAAAAGAGAACCACACCAACCCCCTCAAAGCTCCTCGGAACACAAGAAACCAACCTTTGGAGCAATGCGCACACGCTTATTGCTCTGCAAAGTCTCTGAGCTGTTAAGGGAAGCTCCCTGTGCCATGGACAGAGGAACCTTCACAGAAGGCTGCAAGACAAGAGGCTGACTCAAAGGAAACTGGATCGGAACCAGGTAGGAGTTGACACGAGGAAGCAAAGGCTTCATCTTTCGGCCTGGAAGGGAAAAGAATGGACTCACTGGCCTCTTGCCTGTCCTCTACTGCTACCTCTTGAAACCCAGGCACTCTACAGAAAGTCCTTCTAGACACCCCAAAACAAACATTTGATCAGATCACTTGCCTTCTCTGCTAATTTTAAGGATACAAATACCAAGCCAGAAGCCTCATGAACAAGCAAATAAATAATCTTCCATGCAGAGCCTACCCCTCAAGTTGGGGCTCTTACTCCATTTGAGTGCCCAATTCCCACCATCTCAGCATCACATCCTCTCAGACACAATACTGCTTTCCATTTCAGTAACTTGCTGACAGTAAGGAACATAAAAGCTGGCAAACTGGGATAACACATTCTACTTGTATTCCTAAAGGAATCTGGGAGAGTACCCCAGATTTATTGGATTGATTCTCTGTGGCCTAGACTGATGCAGATACTTACGTGAATTCTGGGGTTCAGTTTTGCTTCCCATGTTCTTCAGGGGATCTGGAAGACGACTCTTTTGTTGCTGCAGTCATTGTAAAATAAGTAAGAGGAGAAGGAGAAAAGAAAGAGATTAAAAGAAAAGAATCCGCATTTATTCTGCTGCCTCACTGAGAACTGTACTGCACTAATGCAGGGAGAGTGGTTGTTAGCACCCAGCACTCAGGCTGGCTCTAGGTCTGTGCCACTTGCTGGTTTGCAGCCATGCCATCCCAAAGCCAGCTGCCCACCAAAAGCTGTGTAGGAAAAGAGACAACACAACAGATCTGCTCCAGCTGCAGAGTCTACTGCAGAAGTGACCTGGTTTCGGCATCCTCAGTGCCTGAGGAACAATGAATAGGATGGCTTTATTTTATTGGATGTCTATACAAACCATAGACCAGAGAGGTGTTCAAATGGAATAGCGGAGGCAACAGTGGGATCAGAGGGATCAGAATTCTGAGCAGACGGAAAGAAGGCCAAGGTTGTAGCTGTGTCAGAAAAGCATTTGACTGGATGCTTGCAAATCCGTCACTGTTAAAACTGCTGAATGCAAGAGCGACAGCACACAGGTTTGTCCTTCCAAGAGTCACAATGCAGTGGGTTCCAAAATGAAAAAGGAGCACAGACAGATCATATCCTCTCTGGATCTGAGCCCCAGAACAGATTTGGACTGTTGTTATGGAGATGATTTTACCAGAAATCTGTTTGGGCTTGTTCTCCGAAGCCTATTGCTGTCCATTGCAGCCTACTTCAGCAGCAGACTTCCAAGTTGCTCAAAGCTGCCCAGCTCTACCAGCTAGAGAGACTGTACCATCTGAAGGCAGTCAACCTTTGGCTAAAACCCTCTCCCCACAAAGGGTGTGCATGGAGCTGTATGAGTAGGTTCAGCAGCGACCCAGTCCCCCTCCCCAAGCCTCTTGTCCTTTCCTTCAGTGACTGGCAAGAAGAGAATGGAAGATCAAGCCCCGAGCCAGAGGGTAATTCTTACTGATTCAGAGTACTCAGGCGATGTTGGTGACCCCAAGTCCAGCGGCTGGTGGCAGAAGGTATTGAGAGGGAAAAAAATTAAGATGAAGTTATCAACCAAAGAGGGGGACAAATGGGACATTTTAAACTTGCACAATCTGAGCAAACAAAAGTTAATTCTACCCACCACTGCAGAAAACACAAGAGCTCAAACACACCTACACCAGACCCCCAAGCTCTATTTCCCTGACAAAATGGTACTTCCTAAAATACCTAGTTGGGCTAGGACAATTCCATTGTATGACTGACAGCATAGGATATGCTTATCAAACAGCATAGGAACACCTGGTTGGCCTCAGTGGAAAGCTTTTCATTAGGAATTTGAATCAGGCCCATGGAAAGAAGTTGAACAAGCTGACAACTATATTTGGCACAGCACCTGAAGAATAAACACATCCCACAGAAGCTCCAGGTCAAAAGCACAGCCACAGCACCTTTTCTTTCAAATGCAGAGCTTGTCTATTTGTCAAGTGAAGTGACTAAATCCAGCTTCTACAAAAAGGCTGATGTCAAAGCAGCTTGACCTTACAGTTAAAACAAGGTGCATCAGGTTAGTGTGGCATTTAGAAACTGGATAGCCTGTCCTATTTTCTTTGCACGAGGCAACTCACCTTAAATACCTGGTCCAATGTTAGGCAACGGTTTGCATCGGGGTGAATAGTCCAGAAGGAGATTTTACCATTAGCAGACGTCTCACGGACAAACATATCATGAAGGGACAGGTTGTGCCGAATGGAGTTCTGGGGAGAAAGGGGTGGGGGAGGTTGAAAAGCAGTAGTTTTGTTATCAGCACAGCAAGGCCTACCTCAAACATGGCTGCCCTAGCAGAGGGATTACTTTCCAAAGTGCAGACAACACTGAACTTTCATATTCACAGCGTACCCAGCCAACCCTGTCATGTCTCTTACTCTATTTACTCCTGAGATCCCTATCCTTGCTCCAGAGGTCAAACATCCCATCATCTCGTTTAAGTAGGATGAGACAAGGGATGCAAGAAGTGGTACAGTGAACATCTGGACTGAGAGTGTGTTTGGGGTGGAATGTTTAAATGAGCTTCCATTTTGCTCTGCAGGCTGGGGAATAACTTTTCATTTTGATCCAGAAGGCATGTGACATCACCCACAGCAACTCGAGGGCCTGCTTGTTACCTTCCAACCTGGCTTAGCTACATGTTTAAAATAAGGGAAATGATCCTCAATCCAGGTATAGATGTCCTTCAGGGTCATGCGCTTCTTCTCAGTGCTGTTGATGGCAAACTGGATCATGGCCATGTAGGAGTAAGGAGGTCGTTCTGACACTGAATCCTGCCATGAGGAGGAGGATGCAGCAGCAGTAGGAATAGCAGCAGCAGCAGCTTCTTCTTCAGTCTGAAAGGCAGGAGTGATACATAAATGTTCACAAAGCTGACGAGAAGGCCCATGGAACATCCCTGGATCCTCCTGGTTCTGCTATTCAAATCAGTAAAGGCCAAACTCAGGTTACTTAGAAATAGTGATGCCTAATTCTTGCAAGTCTTCTGATCCACGTAGATTACTTCCCTATCAAAAGTTTCAGCACACACTCTTGTCTTCTCCTACTTACCTTGACTCTTTCCTGCAGAGGCATCTGATTCTCTTTCTCTGTGTCTTCCTTCACAGAAGAGGGATTTAGCCCATCGGATCTCATCTTCCCCAGCCACTGGATGTTAGTGAGACTGTTGTCCAACACAGAGCTCATTGTCTCACCGCTGCCTGTTGGGATAACAAGCCCACATAAAAATCACAGAATCATTTAGGTTAAAAAAGATCTCCAAGACCATCGAGTCCAACCTGTGACCAAACACCACCTTGTCAACTAGACCATGGCACTGAGTGCAGTATCCAGTTGTTTCTTGAACACCTCTAAGGATGGTGACTCCAAACCTCCCTGGGCAGTCTGTTCCAATGTTTGACAACCCTTTTAGGGAAGAAATTCTTCATGATGTCCAGCATGAACCTTTCTGCGCACAGCTTGAGGCTATGCCC
>VZRS01011920.1:22190-112174 GCA_013398055.1 Ifrita kowaldi | reverse complement strand
GGATGCAGGCGTTATCCCAGCAGCTCCTTTGGAGCAGCATCGCTGCTCGGTGCCAGGTCAGCGTTTGGCCGCGGGTCTGTTGCTCTGTGGCTTTAGGTGGAAACCCACATGTGAACCTCAGCAGAAGTTCAAAGGGGTTACCTGGCAGCTCCTCAAACCTGAACCTCGAATTAAAGAATAGCCATCAAAGGGAAGTGCTGATTAAGGAGCATTTCTCAGAAACACTGAGATCCCATTATCTTGACCTTCATCTGCTTAGCATAGGGCACTGAGTGATTCACCTCCAATCTGTCCCTTCCTCCAGACAGAAAAAGCTGGCAGGGGCTGCAAGATCAACAGAGGGATTAAGGGAAATGTAATTGAACATTGCCAGCTTAGGCACAGAGCGGGCGGCCCCTCTCCTGCCCGGCCTGGCAGCCGGTGGGGTCAGGATGCGCCCGGGATGATCCCAGTTGGACTAAACAACCAGATTAGCCAGGACACCCCCTGACCTGTGGAACACGGATCCAGGAGCAGGTGAGATTACAGCCTGGGAACTGCGACTCTGGCATTAGTGGGAGTGGGATTAGAGGCACCAGAGAAGCTTGAGGGTCTTGGAGAAATTTATAGGATCTTTAAGAGCCTAAAGAAAACACAGACTTGATCAGTCTTACCTCTAAGTCCATCTGGAGTTTTCCTGGCAAAGTTTGTTCTGCAAAAGAGAAAAATCCAGGGACATGGGCATCAGCTCCAGGACCTTTGCCAGAAAGGAAAGATTAAATAGAGGGATCCAAAATAGGCTAGATTATCTGGCCCTAAGTATGACTTAATAAGCATTATACTGGGACTTTGATGCTGTGATAATTAAAGTGCCGTTATTTACCTACACTGGGTCCCAAACAGAAATTTGATTGAAGTAAATGTTTATAAAATATGTAATAAAATATCATCCCCGGAACGCTGCCGCCACAGTCCTGGATGATTCAGGTTTGCTGCCCTCAGTCACCTGCTGTCCCCTGGCTTGGTCCGAGCCCTGGAAGGGGTGAGCCCTCCCTTCTCCTCCTCCCTGCCCCAGTGGGGACTCTCCAGTGGGTTTTGGGGGGCAGGACAGGCACCCAGAGCACCTTCTGGGTGAGGTGATGGGTGTGAGTAGTGGGCAGAGCTCAGCAGCATCCAGCTGCTTTCCCAACAAGGGAGTTAAAACTCCGGGATTTTTCCTCCCCCCCATCCAAGTTTGAGTGTGTCTGGAGCAATACTGTGAGTAATCACTGATTTTAATAACGAGATCGGATTTTCTCATGACATCGTTGGGGATAAAGGAGGATTTGGAGGTACTTCAGCTATAGTAAGGCATTATTACAATTGATTTGCAGACACAAAAGGGAAATGAGTCATTATTGATTTGATACCTCCGCACAGGCGTCTGCCCCATGCTGGGCTGCTGGGGGATGCTGAACCTCTGCAAGGTGCAGATTTTTGTATGATTGTCTGATGTGCTTCATCATTCCTAATTCCCTCGTGTTCCAGAGTGAAGGAAGATGTGGGATGACTTCCTGAGTCATCCCCTTGGCCTGGGCTGGACTTCCAGTCTCTCCCCCATCCAGGGGAACTGATGGGGCTTTGCCTCTGCAGGACACCCTCATGCCAGGGTTTCTCAAGCCCATCCCAAGTGTGACCCTGTTCCCTGGGGTGTCTCTGCAGAGCCCAGCAGAGGATTCCCCTGGCTCCACAGGGAGCAGAGAAATTTCCAGCTGAGCATCCCTGGCCATGAGCAGGTTTTACCTTCTGCCCACGGCCGCAGCATCTCCTCCCCACTTTGGTCCCCAGGTGCCTGACCTGCCCCACGCCTTGGTGAGGCTCGTGCTGCTTCATAGATACTTTTTTGGGGGGCAATATTTCCAATTTGAGCGAATTTCTTTTAAAATGCAATGGAGAACAACATTAGTGCCCATTCCTGAGGTATTCTGCTGAGAGCTCCCTGTTCCAGCAGTGAAACAGCTCCTCACAAGTGCCTGGTTAATGCATTCAGCCCAGGGAATAAACCCCAGCACTCAGACAGGGCTGGGGTTCGGAGCTTGGGAAAAGCAGCAATTGGTGCATCGAGGAATGAACTGGAAAATTGCAATAATCGAGTTTTAATCTAATTTAACATAAAGGTGACCTGTGAGACAAAGTCTTTCCCTAGAGGCAAATGAAAACTGTGAGGGGCCTGAGAGCCGAGCTTGGGTTATAAAGGAAGGGAAACAGGGATGGAAATAGTGCCGTGTCCTGAGTAATCCCAATCCAGGATCTGCTTCCCTCCCTCCTGTTTCAGAAAGGGTTCCCATGTTTTGGGGAAGGAGCCATGCCCCGTTTCCCTGGAGGGAGGTGTTTCTTGCAGCCCAGGACCTCTCCAGAGCTCAGAGCAGCCTGTCAGCAGCTGGAGGACAGAGCTGGCCCCTCGGTGGCACTGCCTGTCCCCAGCGTGCCCTCCTGTCCAGAGCAGCAAAATGCCTGACCGGCGGCTCTCGGGGGAGATTTGTTAATTAAAGCCAAGCTTTTTAATCCTTCTGTCCACAGCCTGGATCTTCGAAGTAGGACTTAATGAGCCCTGGATAAATAAGTCTCTTGGACCTTTTCCTGCCAGCCAGCTTACGCTGGCCGGCAGGGCCAGGCCCCGTGGCCGGAGGGGTGGCTGTGAGGAGCAGGAGCCCTGTGCCGAGGTGCTGCAGGGCACCTGAGCTGTGCTGTGCTACGGGGGTGGTTCGGACATGAAACGGGGGTCACCTCTGTGCTCCTGCCTCAGCTGCTCCTCCCAGGCCCCACTCTGACAAATGTGGCCACTCCTGGTGTGTGGCTCTGCCGTCGGTGGCTGTGTCAAAGGCTGAGGTGCTGCTGGGGCCTGCCAGGTGAGCGGAGACGTCCCCACCACTGTGGTGCCCCTGGGGCTTGTCCAGATGTGCACAGGGAAGGGGACCCTGGGGAAACACCACCAGGAAAGCTTTGATCCGCAGCAGGAGCAGATCCCTTCCCATCAGTGATGAACTTGGACCTGCTGGAGGGAGGCCATGGAGATGCCCCAAGGGCTGGAGCCCCTCTGCTCTGGAGCCAGGCTGGGAGAGCTGGGGGTGCTCACCTGGAGAAGAGAAGGCTCCAGGGAGAGCTCAGAGCCCCTTCCAGGGCCTAAAGGGGCTCCAGGAGAGCTGGAGAGGGACTGGGGACAAGGGCTGGAGGGACAGGACACAGGGAATGGCTTCCCACTGCCAGAGGGCAGGGCTGGATGGGATATTGGGAAGGAATTGTTCCCTGGGAGGGTGGGAGCTGTGGCTGCCCCTGGATCCCTGGAAGTGTCCAAGGCCAGGTTGGACGGGGCTTGGAACAACCTGGGATAGTGGAAGGTGTCTCTGCCCGTGGCAGGGGTGGGACTGGATAAGCTTTGAGGTCTTTTCCAACCCAAACCATTCCATTATCCTGTCAATTTCATTTTGGGGCTGCATCCCCCAGAGGTGGCCTGTGCAAACTCTGATTCTCCTGCCTTTGTGTCATGGGCTGTACTTCTCCTCCAGGCATTAAAGTCATCGGTGGCATCAAGGAACTCACTGGAGAAGAATATGGAGTTTATGTCAAGAGGATCCTTCCAGGGGGTGTTGCTTACGCAGACGGTGAGTGAGACACAGGGCGGAGCGCCAGGAGGGCTGAGATCAGCCCTCATTGAGGCTATTTATTTATTATTTATATACACTTTTTTCATACCTTATTAGATAATTTGGGTGCTTGCTCGGAGATTTTCCAGTGGTTGGGCGTATTTTTTTAGTGTGGCAGCTGTTCTAACATCTGACAGCAGCCTTGGATTGGCTTCTCAGCATCTGTACAATTGCTTTGTGTGTGTAGAGCATGACCCATCTCTGCCACACAAGAGCTTTCCTGTCCTTTCCCACCTCCCTGTGGCCCCAAAATGACCGGAGATCCTTCTGCAAACTCAGCTCTGCTCTGGGTCACTGATTTCATTCTGAATATGTTCAGCTAAGTAGGTATTAGGGGAGCAGAGCTCACCTTTTACAGCTTCAGCTAAAAAGATGATTTTTTTTTTTCCCAGCCGTTACATCATTTCTCCATCCAATAAAGGAAAATAAATCCCGAACAGGTGGAAGTGCCTCTCGTGGTTTTCCACCTGACCTCAAACTGAACTACTTGACCTCAAAGTGAATTAAGCAAAAGCTTTATTGCAGTTTTCAGTACTTACTTTTGCAACTTCCTACAGCAGAGGAAGTGCTGGGACATTGGCACGGGGCTGTTCCAGGAGGTTGCAGAAACTTCATTTCTGGACATCTGGAAAAACAGGTCGGACGAGCATCTCTGGAACGACCAATGCATTTTTCATCCTGTCTCTGGGCACAGGGAGGAACTGCCCAGCCTCTCCCAGTTCCTTCAAGCCGTATTTTCCACGGTTTCTATCCATAAGTTTTCCTTTCCAGGGCGCCTGCAGCCAGGAGACCAGATCCTGGAGGTCAATGGAGATTCCCTAATTGGGGTTACAAGCGAGAGGTACCACATCCAAATGGAAATTTTCCATTCCTGTTGCTTTTGTGTGATTCTGTGAAGTGGCTTTGGCTGTGGATTGCGTGGAGGACACCAGGGCATCACCCTGTGTGCTGTTCCCAAGAGTCAACTTGGAAATTATCAGACAGAAAGATTCAATATAAAAATAGAGCAGTGAGCCCAAGTTGTATCTGTGAGATACTCACACATTCCCCCCACCCCAAACGCTGGGTTTTAAACAGCTCCTGGCACCCCCACTCCATCTGCTGCAGCTTCCCAGCACATCCTGCAGTTCCCAGCACAGGAGATTAGCTGGTGCCTGAGCCTGCTCCGTGCAGGGAATTCCTTCTGGAGCCGTGATCCAGCCCCTCAGCTCCCCATCAGGAGAATAATTACCAGCTCCACAGGAGCACCAACACTTTGGGGCTCTCCATCCCCATTAAACACGGTGCTCTCCCATTGTCTGCCTTGCATTCCTGCACGGGGTGCCGAGGCTGAATGGGAAGCAGCACGAGGAGCTGGTCCTGATCCCAAAGCCCCAGAGCAGCAGGGTTTGGTGATGTCCATGAGAACACCTCTGTGGCTGTGGGAGGCTGTGCCTGGCTCCCAGGGGTGCCTGTATTTTGACCCAGAAAATGGCCATCCCTGAGATGGGAACTTCCCCAGGTGGGGAATTACAGACCCATGGAATGGTGTGGGTTGGAAGGGATGTTAAAGACCACCTCGTTCCAGCCCCCCCTGCCACGGGCTGTGCAGGAGGATTTACTCTCCTCCACAGGCATCTTCTGGGATTTGTTATCAGGGACTTCTCACTTGTGGCAGAAGTGGGAAGATCAGGATACAGCTTGGCTGCCCCCGACCTCACAGGCAGGGCAGGGAACAGGGCTGCCCCACAGGCATCCGGCCAAAGCCTGGGCTGCTGGCAGGGTTTGCCCAGGTCAGGGCTCTCTGCCCAGCTTTGAGGTGAGCAGGGTGAGACCAGTGGAGCACCACTGGGAGCTGGGATTGATGTGTTGTGGGCCTTGTGTTCCAGGGCCGTGGACATCCTGAGGACGGCGTCGGCCACCAGCCACATGCGCCTTCTGGTAGCCCGCGATGACGATGCCAGGTAAGGGGAAGATGGCACACTGGGAAGGGGCCTTGTGGCACTCCTTGGCACCACAGCTGGAGAGCCTTGGAGCAAATCAGGCTCTAAGCCCACAGGGAAGGTGGAGGTGGCCAGGGGTGTTTGATAACTGTGCACTGCTGGGAATTCAATGGAGCTGTAATGGAAGGGAAGCAAAGCTGGGGGCTCCCAGCTCCAGCCCTGCCTGTGCAGGGTCTGTGGGACATCCCAAAGCTGGGGGGCTCCCAGCTCCAGCCCTGCCTGTGTGGGGTTTGTGGGACATCCCAAAGCTGGGGGCTCCCAGCTCCAGCCCTGCCTGTGTGAGGTCTGTGGGACATCCCAAAGCTGGGGGCTGCCAGTTCCAGCCCTGCCTGTGTGGGGTTTGTGGGACATCCCAGAGCTGGGAGCTCAGAGTTCCAGCCCTGCCTGTGTGGGGTTTGTGGGACATTCTGGCACTGAGCAGATTCCCACAGGTGTTTCCCCAGGGAGGACCAGGGCTGCCCCAGTCCCTGTAGGGTGGCACAGCTCCCTCAGCTCTGCTGTGGGGTGGTTTATCACACCCTGCACAGAGCTCTGGAGGAAGAGGCACAGGGACAGCAGGATCTTCTCTTTCCTCTCTGGCTGGACACGTTAAGGTCTTCCTTCCCCAGACGTTTCCTCTTTCTCAGGGAGGATGAGAAGTTTCTCCCTGAAACCCATCCCCTTGTTGCTCCCTGGAAAACCTTGCTCTCTCTGGAGAGACTCAGAGGGTTTGGAAGGAGAAGGAAAGAGTTCAGTCTTGTCTTGACTGGATTTAAGCTGTGTGGGACAATGCTGGTGCCACGAGACAACTGTGGGAAGCAAGGTATGAATTAGTGGGGTCTTTGCTGACATCCCATGGGAGATCTGGCACATTGTGCCAGCACACCCTCTCCGTTTTCCCTCGGGAAAGCCGAGGTGCGGCAGGAAGCAGAGGAAGGAGGGTGGGATTTGGCAGAGTGAGGCTGTGGGCAGGCAGGTTCCCGGCGCTGGGGCTCTGCTCTGCGTGTGGGGGGCTGAAGGTCAGAGTCACCTGCTCAATGCACCCACGTCCCGTTAGTGTCGGAGACAATGGGTTCATTCCTTGTCCATCGGCCGCTGTGCAGCGTTCCTGCCTTGGCAGGGAGTGAGAGTGCTGTAATGACAGGGCTGAGACTAATTCTGACCCAGCAATACCCTGGTGCAAGAATGATTTGCTATTAATGACGGGCTGCTTTTCAGCCGCCCTCTGCCAGGGGAAATAGCATCTCCTGTTATTGCATTAAGTGCAAGTCCTTCAGCAGCTGCTGAGGAAGTGCTGGGTGAAGCAAGTAGGTCACCAGAGATCCTTTGGTCCAAGTAGGGATGCTCAGGATGCAGTTCTGGATCACAGCAGTCCCCTTGGAGGGGCAAAGTGCCAGTGGGCATCTCACACTCGGTGCCAGCAGGAGGGATGGGATCCCACAGCTCAGCAGCTCCCTGCAGCCGGCAGCAGCAGGACTTGCTCCGGGAAACACTTGATTTCTCAGCCAGAGCCCCCAGCGCGGGTTTCCTGCCTCCACGGTGATCTGTTTCAAGCTGTTCGTGCATGTCGATGCGGCTCCTAATATCCCAAATTGCAGCAGATGTTTCCCAAAGCACACGCACGCGTGGCTCCGCCGGCTCCGGCTCCCCCCTGCTGTCGGCATCCCCAATCGCCCTGCAGGGAGCTGGGGCAGGCCGGCAGGGCAATGAAACTTTAAGCAATTCATTTGGCCTCCGTTCGCTGTTGGTTATCTGTTAAATCTGCAAAAGGTTAGCCAGAGGGAGAGAGGGGAAGTAATCAGTTTATTTATTTTTTTTTCCCCAAAAGATTTGCAGAGATTTCACTTACATAATCATCTCCAAACTGTTTAATACACGAATACATATGTCCAGGATTAAGGGCTGTGGGAACGGGGGGAAGGATTTTTCTGCTCTCTACTTTTTTTTCCACTTAGTTTTGTCTTTTATTGATGCCCTGTTATCTTTTAAGTCTGTCCTTGAGCGTGGGTGAGCAGACAGCTGGGTGGAAATGGGGCATCAGCTCTGGGGGTGGTGCTTGTGGAGGTGCCATGCTGTGAGCTGTGGGCAGTTTCCCACCTTCCCACTGCCCAGCAAAGCAGCTCACGAGACCTGTTAAAGCTGAGGAGGACACAGGGCAGAGAAAATGCAGTTTATTTTCAGATCATTCCTCACCCCGAGCACTCAGGGCACACTGGAGGAGGGAACGTCATGGCTCTGGGTTTGGATCCAACCCTCCTGCCAATTTTCCCAATGACTCAGCTGAGTAGCATTTTGTTGTGGTTGCCCTTGGGTGAATTTGAGTCATAAATGCTATTATTTGTCCCTGGAGTTAATTATAGGCCCAAATTACCTGTGCTTTTCATGGAACTCAGTCTCTGGCGTGTATCAGATGCATGTTTTGGGCCTGTCGCATCAGCTGGGCTGCGGAGAGCAGCAGTAATGCCAGGGCTCAAAGCAGAGAATTCAGATTTAGAGCTGGACTCACCAGGTTTAGGTGATGCTTGAATCTGATTTTCGTCTGTGCTCACCTTCGGCTAATGAAGATAATTTTATTGCATAGTCATAATTATTGTTTATTCATTCTCAGCCTGAAAGTTACAATAGTTCCTTGTTTCTCTGCGTTGCACAGATATCAGCCTGGTCTGTCAGGTTTATCACTGGGAGAAGCCAGTTTGTGCTGCACCTCTCGGTCCTGGCAGGATAAAATACTGAATTCATTGTGTCTCCACACGGGATGCATCCCCAGCACCCGGGGTCAGGGGCTCGTGGGTTAACAGGGCTCACACAGCCAGCAGGCAGGAAAGGCTGCTTCTCTGCAATGCCCTGGCACTATGGAACGGAGTCACAGAGGATCACTGAGGTCGGAAAAGATCTNTCTTGTCATGAGGGGCCCAGAACTGGACACAGGCCCTGAGGTCCAGGGCCAAGTGCAGGGGCAGAATCATTTCCCAGCTCCTTCTGCCCACACTGTTTCTCCCAGCAGAGGGGCTGTGGCTGGAGCTCATGCCTGGCCTGGAGTAGATGCAGGACAGTCCCTCGTGTCCTGCCAGCCCTGTGTGTGACAGTGACAGCTCAGCCCATGGCCTTGCTGTTCCAAGCACTTGGTGCTAAACTGGCAGGGAAGGCTGGGGCTGAATCCAGCAAGCCTGGGTGTGCCAAGGACCTGGGCTGTGCTTTGGGAAAAACACCCAGCCTGTCACACAGCAGCTGAGATGCTCCTGTGCCTGGCACTGCTTCCATCCCACCCTGGGAGAGGGGGAAAGGATGGAAAGGTTTGGGTTGGAGGGGACATCAACACTCATCTCATCCCACCCCCTGCCATGGGCAGGGACACCTTCCCCTATCCCAGGCTGCTCCAAGCCCCATCCAACCTGGCCTTGGACACTGCCAGGGATCCAGGGGCAGCCACAGCTGCTCTGGGCACCCTGTGCCAGGGCCTGCCCACCCTCATAGCCAGGAATTCCTTCCCAATATCCCATCTATCCCTGCCCTGTGGCAGTGGGAAGCCATTCCCTGTGTCCTGTCCCTCCATTCCTCATCCCAAGTCCCTCTGCAGCTCTCCTGGAGTCCCTTTAGGCCCTGGAAGGGGCTCTGAGGTGTCCCTGGAGCCTTCTCTTCTCCAGGTGAACACCCCCAGCCCTCCCAGCCTGGCTCTGGAGCAGAGGGGCTGCAGCCCTTGGGGCATCCCCATGGCCTCCTCTGGACTCTCTCCAGCAGCTCCACGTCCCTCTGCTGTTGGCCCCAGTGCTGGGGCAGCTCTGCAGGTGGGGTCTCACCTGAGGGGGCAGAATCCCCCTCCCCTGCTGCCCACACTGGGGGTTTCAGCCCAGCACAGGGGGGTTTCTGGGTGCTCACAGTTGGGGCAAGTTCAGCCTCTCACCCACAAACACCCCAAATCCTTCCCTCAGGGCTGCTCTCAATTCCTTCTCCACCCAGGCTGGATTTGTGCTTGGGATTGCCCTGACCCAGGTGCAGCACCTGCACTTGGCTTTGTTGTGCTTTACGAGTTCTGCACGGTTCCCCCTCTCCAGCCTGTCCAGGTCCCTCTGGATGCCCCATCCCTCCTCTCCAGGGTGTGACCTCCCCACACAGCTGGGTGTCAGCTCCAGCCTGGCTGTGGGTGCCCTGATTCCACTGGAGCTGTATGGGAAAATCTGCCTTTGTGACGCTTTTGGAGTGCTCTGGGTTCATGGCTCCCACTCACCTGCACGTTTGTTTTTTTTTTTTGAGACAAACCAGTAATTTCTGATGTCACAGACTCCGCTTTCTCTCCCAGCTGTGGTGCAGAGCTGAGGTTTCCAGACGCTGTGTAACCTTTGATGTAGGATTCACCCTTTGTTCTCCCAGGAACAAAAGGGCAGGACAAAAAGGCATTATGAGATAAAACAACAATATTCTGTGGGGAGATTGACCCCCTGCTGCTTAATCTGTAGCAAAGTCATCCTGGGGCTGGCTGCTGCTGGCAGACCCCCCATCCCACCCTGGGGCTGGCTGAAGGCTGTCCAGGGCCAAGCTCTATTGTAAGCATCCTCCAGACCTCAAATGTTTGCATCCTAATGAAAAAAAAACTGGAGAAGGGCTTGTTAAAATGAACTTTCCACCTCATACAACGCCATGGTTGTTGTTTTTTAATAAAGCTGGGCATTTTAGTCCTGCAGGCACCTGACAATTCACAATGTTTTAGTAAGGGTCAAATTTTAAATATTAAAGACATCTTCTGAAGCCTCTCGGTGTCTGAAAGCACAAAGCAAGGCCTGCTGGCATTCCTTCAGTGCACTCGTTCATTAATCGGCAGTGTTTGGGCATCGTCTGCCCGCGTCAAACTCCTCCAAACACAGCACTGAGCACAAAATTAATTCCCAGGAGACTGGCACCAGAAAATGCATTACTTTCTGCTGGGATAAGTGTGTGCCTCAAGTTAGTCATGTGTTTGTGTCCCTGCTGGAACTGGGGCTGGATTGACCAACAAAGCAGGAGCCAGGACGGTGGCATTTGGTCACATTGTCCCTGGGCTGGACGCGGTCTCACAGCTCATTCAGGCTCCTGAGCAAATAATGATAAACCTCCTTTGTGGATGAATTTCAGGACACTAAATAAACAACAACAAGGAATGCTGAGCCCGTGCATGTCCTCACTTGTGAGAGAGTTTGGTGGCACAGATTGGTGATGGGGTTTGCAGGGTCACAGAGCTGCTGCACCAGTTGCATTTGCATTGACTAAGAGTATTTCAGCCATTGTTTGGGGTTTATAAGCGGCTCTGTGCTCTGGTGGATTATTATCTGAGGAAAATGGAACAATAGATGACCACAGAAATACCCAGCCCAAAACAAAACGCAGGTGCTGGTGGCCTGGTAACCACTGGGAATAATACGTGAGATCCCAGCGTGTGGGACCTGCCCCTGCAGGGGTCAGGGAGGGGTAAGGCCACGGCTGTGTCAGCTGCCAGTGAAACTGGTGTGAATCAGCTGCAGAAACACACAGGCTTTACTGGGAAATTGGAGAAATTCTGCTGAGATCCACTCAAGGCTCAGCTCAGGGATCCACAGATCAGCAAACCAGGGGCTGACTTGTCCTTCTGCTTTCCCACTGCTTGTGGAATCATTTAGGTTGGAAAAGCCCTCTGAGACCCTCAAGTCCAACCCTTAACCCACCACTGCCAAGGCCACCACTCAAACCACGTCCTCAAATGCCACATCCACATGTTTTTTGAACATTTCTAGTGATTCCACCACTTCCCTGGGCAGCCTGACATCCTTTCAGTGGAGAAATTTTCCTAATATTTTACATAATTTTGGTGCCTTAGGTTATGAAACTGCCTCCCCTCTCCATGCAGGTCATGCACAGCTGTCCCTTGGTGGGCCACTAAATGCCTGCCACTGTCTGAGGGGTAGATCCAATAAATAATTCCAGTGCTTGGAGAACGCCTTTGATCGTCCTCATGTCCCCTCTACTCTCCTATCACCACAATGGCTGGGAGGCCACAGCATCTTCTGGATGTCCTGGTGGCATCTTGGCTGTTCCTGGCAAGTTTGTGCCCAAGAGCTGAAAGCCAAAAGAGCTTTGTGGGAGGTGGGGCTTCTGAACAAAGTCGTGGTCTTTTTTTAAGGTCATGGGTTTGGTTGATAAAGACAATAGTATGGATGCAAATACTGGGATTCAGCAAGGCATGGCAGTGAGCATTGTGTGACACTTGGGTTTTAAATTAGCATTAAATGGAATGAATAAGGCATAAATTTGATGGCAATATTAGATAAGGCATGCACTGGTCTTTGAAGTTCGTTAATGAGCTGGTTGTGACTGGGAAGATGTAAATTACTGAGAGCATTTCCAGCAGGAACCTGAGGAGCTGATGATTCATTCATCATTTAATATTGTTGACTCTAATCTAGCCAATAACACCCAACATCTGTGCTGGTGAGGAACGCAGATGACGCAGCGTCTGCGAGTGTGTCACTGCAGTCTCCTCGCTCAGGGAACTTTGCTGTGGCTGGGTTCCTCCAGGTTCACCTCTTGAGCTTGTCTGACTGTCGAGCCTGAGAGGGAGCCACTCATAGCCAGGCTATTCCTGGGGCTATGGCATCAGGAAGGCACCTTCCCATGGGGATTCCCTCCTGCCTTCAAAGACGATGTCTAATGGTGTTACTGTGGCCACTGAAACAACATTTTCAGGGTCTCTCCCACTGCCTGGCTGCTTATTACTTGGCATGTGTAAGAAATTAGTCATCCTCGAGGATCTCCCTGCCAAAAGGTCAGATCCATCAGGTGGGGTTGGGTTATGAAGGGAGAGAACCTCCCCATTGCAGAGGGACTACATGAAAGCAAAGAGCCAGTGTGGCAGGGGTGCATCAGAATGCTGCTGAACATGAACATGAAGAAGAATTCATCCCTTTTCACACCTCCTCATCGGAAAGGATATGAGGGGCTCATAGCAGCTCAAAGAAAGTTTGTAAAAAGGAGGCAGGAGCTGGTAAATGTGGACAATGGTAGTTCTCAGTGGAGTTCAAAAACACAGGATGTCACACTTGGCCGAAGAAGGTCATGAAGCAAACCACCTGTGGTGTACAGGGAGTTCCAGCTCATCAAGGGCTCAACACATGGTGGTCAAACTCAACCTGGAACAAAGCATTACTGAAGGTGCTTGGGCATGGAGATAATCTTCCAGGGGATTTTGGGGATGAGATTGCATGCAGGTTTTTGTTAAGGTGTCATGATCCAAGAGTTTACCTTGTGATGTTCGTGGAGAACATCATCATGGACGGATTGGGAGAGTGGGCTGCTGCTTCTGCAGGTGCTCCAAAAGCCATCTCCCTCTTTACTCCAGCAAGAACTACAGGACCTGCTTTCTGTCCAGGAAAGGAGGAGAAAAGTCAGAAAATAACCTGTATTTAACTATTCTAGAAGGAGTCACAAATAGGCCAAGAATTTTTGGGTTATGTTTGCACAGTTACAGCTCCTTCTGACAGGGTTTAATTCATGTGGTGTGTTTGCAAAACTTTTGAGCCTTATAGCTGGGGGTGAAAACATTCCCAGGAGGGTCCATGAGGTGGGTGCTGGCATCGATGCACGCAGGGTTCCGGTGTTCATCTGCCCTCTCTCAGGAATGACAATCCTGAGCACAGAGCCTGTCCATGGAATCATAGGATCATAAAGATTGGAAAAGACCTTTAAGGATACGTCCCTTCCCAGCTCCTCTTACCCTGAACACATTCCAGGGCAGGGAAGGAGCACTCTGGAGCTCCAGCCCATCACAGGAAAGCTGCACTGCCATGAGATTGATTATAGGCCTGAAGCCTTGCACAAGCTCTTGAAACCAGGGTGTTCCCCTTGCGCAGGAGGAAGCTCCGTCTGCTCCCCACAGCTGGAGGGCACCGGCCCTACAGCCTTGGTACCAAGTCACTGCCATCAGAGGCACCGTTGCCATATAATCATGTGGGGGGAGTTCTGAGCACCAGCTGACTACACCATGGTTTTGTTTGCAGGAGAGAGTTCTCTGAGCTGCTGGAGAAGTTCGGCTCCCAGAGCAACACGGGCTCGGCGCGGAGCTCACCGATTCTGCACGGCGGCAGTGAGTAGCTCAGCAGTCCTTGTGGGGGGAACTGAAAGCCCCTCTCTCTGCAGAGAGAGTTTCTTTTATCCCAGTGTCATTCTGAAGGAGTTGTGGTTGGATTTGAGTAGGTGTTGGGGAGGAGGTTTGAAGAAAGCTCATCCTTATTGCAGGCCCTTGGTGCATGCCCAGAGCGTGGCCATTGCTGCTGCAGGGTGATCAAGGGAGACTTGAGTTGGGGTCGTAACCACTCCCCTGATCCCCAGACTCTGCCTAACTGATGTGCTGGGCAGGTGACTCCATCAGGAGGTGCAGCTGTAGATTTTTGCTCTGGATTTCAAGGCGTTTCAGCAATAATTCATTCAAAGATTTTTCATTTGCAAATGGGAAATGTTTAATGAGATGCAACAAGGTTGACCTAAGCAAGGTGCCAGCACACAAAGCCATGTGTGCCTGGGGAAGGAAGCTGTCCCTCCAGCTTGGCATCCCAACAGACAGCTGCTGGCCCTTCCCCTGTGGCACAGGGGTGTAGGGTTGGCAGAGGGGTGACAGTCCCACGCTGGAATTGTGCCAAGGGGGCTGAATGTTTCCTCTCCTTTAGCCCTATCCTGATGTCTTTATCTACTGTGTGGCTTTCCCCAAAAATCTAGGAATGCAGCATCAGCTATGAGCAGCAGAGCAGGGGGGAGGGTGATGCTGGAGTGTTTGTGTGCCCTGGACTGACTCTGACTTTGCTGTTGAGGTCGATACCTGGAGAGCACCTCCTCGGGCTCGTCCTCACGCTCCCAGAGCCCACTGCTGCTGAGCCCTGCCAACTCCCACAGCCCCTTCGTCGGGAACCCGGCACACGCCCCTCACGCACAGTACGTACAGATCCCATCAGGGTCATCAGGAGACCACCAAATGTCACAGGGGTACACCCAGTAAATAATTCCAGTGCTTGTTGAACACTTTTGTTCATCCTTACATCGTCTCTACTCTTCTATCACTACAATGGCTGGGAGGCCACAGCATCTTCTGGATGTGGTAGTGGCATCTTGGCTGTTCCTGGCAAGTTTGTTCCTAAAGGGTGAAAAGCTTCCCAGTTGAGACAGTCAACATGTCTGCACCATGGTTAACCAGGCAGCAGTTCCTCTTCCTCCCCTCTGAATCCCAGGGAGAGGCCATGGTTTACAGCCAGCTGAGAGGGCCCTGCACATCACCTTATGAACCACTAGCAGAGTGTTCCTGCAAAGCCAGTGCTGTTTCAGGAGGTGTTTTTGGAGCTTGTTTCCTATTGCCCTGCTCCTGGCACGTTGACCCAATGCTCCAAGAGCACGTTGACCCCATGCTCCAGCACCTCTCCATGCAAACATTCCCGATGCCCTTTGCTTTGGGGTCAACAGCCTGCAGTCACCGCATCCTTTGGTGGTCAGAGCATCTCCTGGAGTGTGTTTTCATGTGGTCATCTGCCCTTGCACATTCCGCAGGCTCAGAGGTTTGGACAGGCAGATCTGGTTTTTCTGCAGAGTCTCACCTCCGGGGCCCTTCTCCAGAGGGACAGCTCGGAGGGGGTTCACAGTGGTGGAATGGAGACCATTTGTCCCCAGAGCTCACAGCTCCCCTCCTTTGCCAGTACAAACAAGCCAAATCGCTGGTAAAGAGAATCAGCCCTCACTGCAGAACCAGTAAATCCTCCTGCTAAATACCAGCTTATTAGGGATTTGCAGAGGACAAATATTTGGCACCAGAGGTTTAAGCTGCTTGCATGGCGTGAGAGACCCACGCAGAGGAGAGACCAGATCATCTACTTGGCAGCTGGTTTGGACAAGCCATCCTTACTGTGCTGTTAACTCCCTCCGGGCTGAGATGTAGAATCCAGAATGGGTTGGGTTGGATGGGACCCCAGAGATCATCTCATTCCAACCTGCTGCTGTGGGCAGGGAAATGGGCATTTAGGCTAGAGGGGCCTGTCTTGGTGGCCTCCTTGTCATGCTGTGTCATGTTCTGTTTGTCTCCATGTTGGTGACAGGCCCCAGTGGTCTTCCAGGTCCCTGGAATCACAGAGCACTGGTTTCAGCTGAGCACTGGTGGTCAGTTGAGAGATGTAATTTGGGCCACGGGTCTTTTCATGCACGTGGCTGCCACCCCTTCTGCTCACCACAGGTTGTCCCCAGGCTGTGACTTCTCATTGTGGCATCCCCTGAGGTCCTGCCACTCCACTGAGCAATGGGAGTTGGATACGATGCCATCTCACCCCAGTCAGTGTCTGAGATTTTGGGTTGAACAGAGAATTTAAGGCTGTATTTCATGACATCATTTCGCTAAGATCGTTCACCATACAGCTATGTTTTTTCATAAGACTAAGGCACACTGGGGTGTCTGACCACCAGGGATGGCATTGCTGGGAACATGTGCTGGTGTCACTGTGGGGCACGGGATGCACAGCTGCTGTTGTGTCTGAAGTTGTAACACGAGGAGCCAGCGCAGACTCTTTGGGCAGTGGCTGCTGTGGAAATAAACTGAGAAGCGAAAATCCAGCTGCACCCACCAGCTGCACCCATCCCATTTGGAGGAAAAGGCTTGCTGATCCTTAGACACCACCAAATCCATCCCCAAACCCCCCCTGCTGCAGTGCTGCCCATGAGAGCTCAGTGAAATCTCTGCTCCCACAGCTCTGCCACTGCCAAACCTCCCTCCTGGCACGGAGCCACCGCTGTGGCTGGGCCTTGGTGGCCTGTTGGGTCCTGTCCAGCAGCTCTTGGAGAGAAGGGTCCAGCCTTTGGACTTTTTTTGCTGCTCCTTTTCACCCTCAGCTGGGCGACCCACCTGCCACAGCAGCAACCCACAGTGTGGTGGGTGCTGCTATAAAGGATGCCCATTTCTTAGGGCATCTTGCAAGATTTTGGGTCCAAACCCCAGTTAAGACACACCCAGCTATGTTCCCAAGCCTCACTTTGATGTTTGCTGAGAGCTGCTTGATAGCTGATCCATCTGTAAATTGCTGTCTGGTGATTTAGCTGGATTCAAACAACAACCGTGTCGATCCTTTGCGTGCTTTTGGCTATACAACCAGGAATGCCAAATATATTCTGGTTAAATCTTTAGTTTCTTCTCTTAAACAAGTATTTCCCTATTTGGGATTAGGAGAATCAGTTGCCTTCATAACTTTGAACAATGTCTGCCAAAGAACAGGAGCCCTCACCTCCCCTTTCCAACAGTGGGTGGAAGAAAGGATGCAAATAAAAGGTTGGGAGAAGGTAGAACGATCATGCATGGAAAGAAATCCAGGCAGAGTTTGTTCAGCAATATGGGAAGATAACCCAGATCACCTTGAGTCACCTGCTGACCTCTCTCCCTTGTAGCTACTCCATGGACTCAGGAATCCAGAGCATTTCTATAGCAAACTCCTCCGGCCTGGGGCTGACAATCAGTGGTGGATCCAACAGGCCTGACGGGCCCATGATTTATGTCCAAGAGCTTTTGCCAGACGGGGACTGTTACAAGGTAAGTCAGCATGGAGACCCTCGGGAGCTCTGCCATGGGGACCTTTCCTAGAGGCTGTGGCTGTTCTGAAGCAGCTTTTCTAAGAGTAGATGGATAATTGCATGGACTAATGAGGATTTGTGCTGCAGGAGAAGGCTTTGGGCAGAGATATCCCTTCCCAATGCTGTGTTTGTCTCCCTGTTTGTTTAGGATGGTCGGCTCCGACCTGGAGACCAACTCATCGCTATCAACAGAGATTCTCTGGTGGGCAGCACGCATGAAGAGGCCAGAAAAGTAATTGAAAAAGCCAAATTCAGGTAGGCATAGAAAGTATTTCCTGTCATCATCAGGTGCTGTTGAGGCTTAAGCAGAACACTTCAGGCCATACCAAGGTTTGGCTTCAAGGGCACTGTTAGTCTTACATGATGCTTTGAGGTGGTCACATAAGGAAATCTTGAAGGCATGAATCATCCTGAAGTGTGATCCAGACCTCCCGATGTTCTGGGCCTTGTGACTATCTCCTATCACTGCCCAGCAGAGCTTTGGAACAGAACTGAGGTTTAAAAAAGAGAAAACAAGGAGACTCAGGAGAGACCTTATGGATCTGTACCGGAGGGTGGAGCCAGGTGGGGGTTGGGCTTTTCTCCCAATTAACAAGTGACAGGACAAGAGGAAACAGCCTCAAGCAGTGCCAGGGGATGTTTAGATTGGATATTATGAAAAACTTCTCCATGGAAAGGGTTGTAAAGCCCTTGGCACAGGCTGCCCAGGGCAGTGGTGGAATCACCATTCCTAGAAGTGTTCAAAAACCATGCAGATGTGGCACTTGGGGACATGGGTCAGTCGTGGCCTTGGGAAATGGTTGGACTCAATGATCTTAGGGGTCTTTCCAAACCTTAATCATTCCATGGTTCAATGGAACACAGCTG
Source organism: Ifrita kowaldi (assembly GCA_013398055.1). Taxonomy (NCBI): domain Eukaryota; kingdom Metazoa; phylum Chordata; class Aves; order Passeriformes; family Cinclosomatidae; genus Ifrita; species Ifrita kowaldi. The sequence goes on along the minus strand of VZRS01011920.1, from coordinate 94,092 downwards.
GTGGAGATCCAGCTGCACTGGTGCAGGCTGCTCTGGCTTAGGTGAGGTTATCCTGGAGGCAGAACCACGAGCATGGGAGCTCTGCAAATTTGTGCCTTTTGTTTTGTTAATGAGAGGTTCTGTGTTTGTTGTTTGTTGAAGACATGAGGGAAGCACAGAAGTGGCCTTTATTCCTGGGAGGGGACGCTTACATCCCGGACTGTCAGTTCACAACAATGTCCCATCCCCGCCTCCGAAGGCTGTGGGAAACGGCCTGAGCTCCTGCAGGCTGAAGGTCCATGTGAGGTCCCCAGAGGTAGGTGGAAGTTCATCTCTAACAGACATCAATCCTGGGATCTTTCCTTGATCAGAGAACTCTTCTTCAGGGACTCCCTTGTAATATTTCTGGAAATCCAGTGGAAAGTCTGTACTGTTGATGTATTTACCTGCAGGCAGGTGTTTTAAATCTGAAATAATTTCTTCTCTCTTGGGTTTGAGACAGAGATGGATCTGTGGAGATAATGACAGCAGTTTCATCTCCAGGGCCTGCATTCAGATCTGTTTCAAGAGTCTCAGGTTTTAAAAAAAACAAAGCCCTTCTGTGGATAGCAACCTGCATCTGATTCAGCACCAGTCACAGGGCTGGAAGGGATCTCTGGAGTCAGTTTGATCTAGGCTCCTACACAAAGGCAGGAGCAACTCTTTATTCTTCCAGCCCTCTGATGAAGATGAATCCCCAGCATTCCTGCACAGCCCATTCCTGCTCCTGACTACTCTAATGATAAGCCAGGCTCATTCCTCCTGCAAAGCCAAGCTCCCCGTTGCGTTTGCAGAGAAGTGCTCGAGCTGTGAATGGCTGGACAGGGTTTATCCACACAACCCTCAGGGTCTGCCGCTGCATTCTGTGCATTTGTCACCCCTTCCTGGACTGGTGCCATGCTGGGTGTCCTTCCTGCCCTCTTCCACACAAATTTCCTCCAAGCAGGGCTGGCTGGATGTTCCTTTCATACAAGAACATTCACAAAACACCTTGCTTTCCAGCCCTGTGGGGACACAGACTTGCATGGATGTCACATATGTGTTACCTTTGGGTGCCCCAGGCTGGAGATGTGCCCTAGAACGGCACCAGAGCCCCTGGAGCTGTGGCTGAGTGGTGTGGTTGGACCTCCACCTTGTGTGATGCTGTGCACTTGTATGAAATCACACCGTTGGCTGGACGGAAATGGCTCCTTTCCTCGCTTTGCTGCTGAAAGATGGAACTTCTAACGAGATCTGGGCTTCCAGACCAGGGGAGGAGTGCCCAGGCACCCATGCTGCCTGTCTGTGTGTCCTCACACCAGTCCTGTGCCCCTCTTGGCATCCAAGTCCCCAGCTGTGCCAGAGCTGTCTCGGTGGTGCTCACCCTCAGATTGTTTCTCCCTCTTCCTTGTGCTTTCAGCCGTGACGTAGCACATAAGAAAAGGTGGGAACTGATCTCGGCTTCCTGCCCTGCTCACTGGGGTAATTATGGGTTTGGGGTTAATATTACACCTGGCTGTGGTCAGACTCAGGACCTCCCTGCTGGGTTGGATGCAGAGCTTCAGGGAGAACCTCTGTGGAGAAACCAGGCAAGGTCGAATCCAGCCTCAGTGCTCAAGCACAGTCACAGTAAGGACAGAGTTGTTTGTGTGTGACCAGAGGTTTTGGGGTGGCTCAGCCTGTGCCAGGTGCTCCCAGAGAAACCCCTGGAATCTCTTTAGGCCCATCTGCACTAGAGGTGTATGTGGTGCCCTCATGGCTCTCTCTTGAACTCCTCCTATCTTCTGCTCATTATTTACACCAACAGATTCTTCTTAGCGACTGTCTGTGCCATTTTGTCTTGTTTTTCTAGAATAGACGTGAAAATCCTTTTCCTGTGCCTTCTTTGTCACCGGACATTTGCCCACCAGAGCTTACAGTCTCAGGTGAGTCCTGCTCAACCATTCTCCTTGTGTGGGTGACAAACAGCTGTGGTTCCTCAGAGCTGAGGATCATGAAATTATAGAATCACAGAATCACAGAATGGATCGGGTTGGAAGGGACCTCAAAGCCCATCCCATTCCACCCCCTGCCATGGCAGGGGCACCTTCCATTATCCCAGGCTGCTCCAAGCCCCATCCAACCTGGCCTTGGACACTGCCAGGGATCCAGGGGCAGCCACAGCTTCTGTGGGCACCCTGTGCCAGGGCCTCCCCACCCTCCCAGGGAACAATTCCTTCCCAATATCCCATCCATCCCCGCCCTCTGGCAGTGGGAAGCCATTCCTCTTGTCCTATCACCATATTTTTTTATCAGTGTTTATACTGCTGGAGTGGAATTTAATGGGGTGATAATGACACTCAGCCCGCTCAGAGAGAGGGCAAGCAGCAGCTTGGTTTACTCAACGAGTAGTAATTATGTCCATGTTTGCCCACAGTAGCAAACCTCTTTACTGAGGCATTCGAGGACTGACGTATTCACAGGAGACAAATTCCTCCACTCAGCCTGTGGTTCATTTGCAGCAGGGGCTTTGCCCACCTCAGACATGCAGCAGGTTCTCCACAGACCACCTTCCCTTCTGGTGGGAATGGGGGGTCTTGGACACATAGCAAAAAGCAGGCAGGTAATGATAGTTGGGATGTACACAGCAACCCTGGGCTCTGAACAGGCTTTGGGGATGGCCCTCAATTGGCCAGATGGGGAAATGGCTTAGAGAGGTGATTAAAACAGATTTCTCTCTACATCCAAGCTTCAATTTTTGCTTATTTTTCCATGCTGCGTTTCATCTCCATGCTCTGGGTCTCCTGAGCTCTTACCTTTTGTGGAGAGACCCACTCTGTTCATCCAACAGTGCGGCAGCAATGGGGGGTGAACCTGAACCACCCTGCAGCTTCCCAAATCCCTTAATAATATTGAGGAAACCTCAATAATCCCCAGAGCCCAGGGAGACAACCTCCACCAAGGTACCCCATATCCCTGTGACAGGAGGGTTACTCCTGTCCCAAGGGAAAGATGGACTTCCCCAACAAATCCCGAGCAAGTGCTGCCCACCATTCTTGCAGCCTCAAATCCAACAGCCCTTCCTTCCTGGGGACATTGGCTCTGCTTACAAATCCCTGTGCCTTGCTGTAATTCCCCTCCGGAAGGCTGAGAGCAAGCACCGGAGGTAAATCGTGTTTAGTCCATACCTGGGATGAGCAGGAGATGGAGCAGCTGCTCCCAGGGATGCCTGGCTCGCCTTGGGCAAGCTCAGCAGCTTCAGCTCTGCCGTCCATGCTCCACTGGAAAGGCCCTGGGACAGGGATGTGCTCTGTCCTCCCTGCCCCGAGCGCCCTGCAGATGCCAGGGACACTCTCAGGTGGCCACCACGGACAGCCAGTCCTGGTGATGGGGACAGAGATTGCAGATTGTTGCTGCAATCCAGCAACAGCAGTGACCTGACCATGGCCTGACTTAGCTGGGGGACTTTATCGCTCCAGGATTTGAATGTGGAATGCCGAGGAGGCTTTGTGTCAGTGTTGTCACCCATGGAAACAGCCAGGCTGGGAGCCTGGGCCAGTCAGTGCCTCTCTCTGGGTGCCTGATGGATGCCCTGGATATAGCTGTTCCAAATTTCCAGAGCTGACAACAAAGCCACATGGAGCTAATCCTGATTAGCCACGGCTCGAAGGGTAACGGCTCTGCCCTTGAACTTGGAGAGGGAAGTGGTGGTGGCCGATCCAGCAAACCCATTTGTTACCTCTTGCTGCTTCCCAGCTGCTGGCCTCGGCACAGCAGATGGATGCCAGGATTAGGAGGATTATGCAGCACCTCTGCTGCTCCTCACTGCCTTCTCCTGGCACCTGGAGCTCTGCCCCGATGGATGGGAGGGTGTGGGGAGAAGTGCTCCAGGGATTCCGGAGGAGCTGTGTTACTTCCTGTGCTGTTAACCAGAGCCCAAGCAGGCAGAAGGAATTGCTCCCCGGGCAAATCCTGTGTCACTGGCACGAGAAGGAATTTTGTCAGCTGGGCTGATGCTTTGGGGGTGGGCAGGGGCAGGCACAGCAACCCTGCACCCTTCTGGAGTCTGCTGGGGTTGTTCAGGAGCAGGTAACGCCTCCTACAGCCCTTTTCCCGGGGAATATCATGGCTCCTTACAGACAAGGGTTAATCATAATGGAAAAGGTGGGGTTCCCTCCAGGGATGGAGGGGCAGGCCTTGTACTCTGGACCTTTCCAGCTGTGCAGCAGTGCTGGCAATGCTGAGCCAGCTGTTGGCAGCTGGATCCTCCAGCTCATGACAGCTTTTCACCAGCACAGCAGCTGCTGCCTCTGCCTCTCTCTGCCTCTGTGGCTGCCTCACAACGCATGTGGCTCCTTCTACCCAAAAAACCTGCCTGCCCAGCTGAGGGGAAAAGGGTTCAAGGCTTTTTGCAGTCTTGGGGAGGGAAAAAAAATCTCAGAGTGGTGCTTTTCCACATCACTTTTAGTCTGTTCGTTCCCATGGGTGTCAGGAATTCTCTCAGTTTTGCTCAAAGTCGACAAGAGCCAGGCAGATTTTAATTCCTTTTTCTCACAGTTCACCATATCTCCAAGATTCCACAAAACTCTGTGATTGGAAATTTCCAAAGTGCTATTTTTGCTGTCCTTTGACCCTGGATGAAACATCTCATTTTAAACCGTGCAGAAGCCCAGTTTCAGAAGGATTTGCCCCAGTATCCAATCTTTCCAAGACTGGCCTAGTTCAGCCTTCCAGAGTTGGTTTTAGTAAATCCTGGACTTGGATTTTTGCCCTGCTGCACACACTTTGTATTTCATGCAACAAGAGATCTGAGTTTTGCTTTGCAGACACCTCTTTACTCAAATGCTTCCCCATTAATAATTATTTTTGATTTTTCAGCACCTGCTTCAGCTTCTAACTACAAAGCAGCTTCAGGCACCAAACCCAAAGTAGCACTGGATCCCCATATCCGGCTCAAGGACGGAAAACTGGAACTGGTAAGTGCCAGGGTTCCTCTCCCCAGAGCAAGGTCTCCTCCTTGAGCACTATGCAGGAAACAATCCATTCTCCAGCTGAGTTTGCTGGAGGCCGAGTCCAGCCTCTGAAAGTAAAGAGGGTGAAACACCCTGACTGTGTCCAAAGGGGCGTTTGAGCATCCCTTGGCTCATCTTGGCTGTTCCTCAGTGCTCCATGAAGCTCCAGAAGTCTTCTCCTGGCAGCTGCACCTCCCCTGGACATCATGCCACTGCCTAAGGCTGTGCCCTCCAAACTTTTTGGTGCTGCTGTCACTGCTAGGGTGACCTCAGGCGGCCTGGCGTGGGCAAGGGAAGGCTGAGATAGGAGATATCTCACCGAGGAGAGATATCTTCCATCATTTTATGGAAAACACATTCCATGGGCATGGAGCAGAGCTGCCCATTTGCTCACCGAGACCCTGGTGAGGGGCAGGGTTCCCTGGGGGCCATGTCCCAGTCTGGCACCTTGGGTGCTTCTGGCGTTTGAGGGGGGATGTAGGGATAGATGCGGGGCCGGGGACGCCCCGATGTGCCGAACATCTGCTGCCACCCGACGGCAGCGCAGGGCGCTCGGGAGCGCCGGCGGGAGCCGCTCTCCTGAGCCTGCGTAATTCTCCTAAAGCGGCATCCAGGATGGAATGTGCACAGCGACCTCTGCTCCTCACGGAGACAAGGCAGCTCCTCTGGGCTGGCAGCAGCGGAACGCTTGGCTGCCCTTTTAAAAGCTGTGTTAGATGCGGGCGGCTGCAGCGGTGACAGGGTGGGGGTGACACCGACCGGCACAACCTGAGGTGGCTTTGGGGTGGCCAACCCCGGCAACATCCTAAAGCCTGGGAGCCTGCAGCAGTGCCTTGCACAGGGGTGGTGGGCACAGGAGCAGGAGGTGGGACTTGAACGGGACAGCAGATGGATCCCAGGGACTTCTGGAGCTGGAAAGGTGAGCGAGGATCCCTCCGCAGCGCCTTCCCAGGGAACTGCCGGGAGGTGCTGCGAGCAGGAGCTGTGTGTGCAGCCTGGCACAAGGGAACGTCTCACTCGGGCTCTTTCCCAGAGTCTGCTGAGCTCGACTTTGTCTTTTAAAAGCTTTCAGGTGCTGCTGCCAGCAGGGAAGCGAGGCTTGCACAGGTTTATCTGCTTCTGTGTGCTGTGCTGCCCTGGGGTTGAACTGATAAGTATCAGTAGAAGTTAGGGCATCAGGAGTAATGAGAGAGCAAAACATGCAGTGGAGGAGCAAAATGTTTGAATGTCTCGTCTCTGCATGGGAAACACTCTGTTAACAGCTTTTATCTTCCTGGTCCCAAACAATTTCTGGGCAGTAAGAGAAAGGAGAGGCTGAGCTCTTGCCAGCTGATTCTTGCTAAAACTCCTCTGGCTTTTGATAAAAGTCCTGAAAGCTCATCAGAGCTGCAAATCGGATTGCAGATGAAGTGTTCTTGGAGGGATCTGAACCTGTGTTCAGGAGCAGACATCTCTGTACATGTGCAGGAAAGGAGAGGCTGGAAAACCAGTCCAAGCCTGCTCCCTTGGGAGATGCTGCCTGCAGAAACCCAGCATCGAGCATCTTCCCAGTGCTTACCCCACACAGGTGCTTTTCCAGTATTTTCCCTTTTAAAGGCTCCTTGTTTCTGCTCAAGGTCCTGCAGTATCTTGGTCTGGATGTGCCCGAGGAGAAGAAGAGGCAGCTCCGGCAAAGCCTGACCACGGACTCACAGGGGACGGTGGCCTACGGAGGTGAGCAGGAGCTCTGCCCATGGGGGATCTGGCATTTCTGTGTCGCTTCACGGGCAGCTAAAAAGGGAAAGAAGTGGCAGGTGAGACACCTGCCTGGCCAGTGATGGAGCCTATGAAGAGGGAAAGCCACAAGCACAAAAGAAGGCATTCTGTAGAATCATGGAATCCTGGAATGGTTTGCGTTGGAAGGGACCTCAAAATTCATCTCATTCCACCAGACACCTTCCACTACCCCAGGTTGCTCCAAGCCCTGTCCAACCTGGCCTTGGACACTTCCAGGGATGGGGCAGCCACAGCTTCACTGCGAAACCTGTGCCAGGGCCTTGCTGCCCTCACAGGGAAGAATTTCTTCCTAACATCTAAACCTACTCTCTGACAGTTTAAAGTCATTCCCATTGTCCTATCACAGGTAAAATCAGACTAAAAGAAAGTTGGTGCAAGGGCTTATTTCCCTTAAAATCCCAGCTTTCCTAGCAGGAACTGGCCAGAGGAGACACAGAAAATAAACGCCAGTTCTGCTTTCTGTGGCCTTCCAGAGCATATCCAGCCCACAGGGTCTGCTCCCCAGAAGGCTTTCAGCAAAAATCCCAAACCATCAGCAATGTCCCCACCAGAGAGAACAGTCACAAGGCATCTGGATCAATGTTCTATGCAGAGTGAGGGATGGGAACCATGGCCCTCTCCTATGAGTGACTGGTGCTGAATTTCGTGGCAACAGAAATATTTAAGGATGGCTGGGGGTATTTAGCAAATGTGCTGGCAGGAAAGATGCTGCCTTTGCAGAGAGACTCTGGCTCCTGCTGCAGCCCAGGGACTGAGCACCACCCAGAGGGACCGGGACAGGCTTCAAGGTGGGACCATGTGAACCTCATGAAGTTCAACAAGGCCAAGTGCATGTCCTGCTCCTGGGTCAGGGCAATCTCAAGCACAAATCCAAGCTGGGTACAGAAGGGATGGAGAGCAGCCCTGGGGGAAGGATTTGGGGTGCTGGAGGATGAGAGCTGGCCATGCCCCAGGAACCCCCTGTGCTGGGCTGAGCTCTCAGGGTGGGCAGCAGGGGAGAGGGGGATTCTGCCCCTCTGTCCCCTCAGGTGAGGCCCCACCTGCAGAGCTGCCTCCAGCTTGGGAGCCCCTTCGAGGGCCTAAAGGGGCTCCAAGAGAGCTGCAGAGGGACTGGGGACAAGGGATGGAGGGACAGGACAGAGGGAATGGCTTCCCACTGCCAGAGGGCAGGGCTGGATGGGATATTGGGAAGGAATTGTTCCCTGGGAGGGTGGGGAGGCCCTGGCACAAGGTGCCCAGAGCAGCTGTGGCTGCCCCTGGATCCCTGGCAGTGTCCAAGGCCAGGTTGGATGGGGCTTGGAGCAGCCTGGGGTAGTGGAAGGTGTCCCTGTTCATGGCAGGGGGTGGAGTGAGATCATCTTTACGGTCCCTTTGTGCCCAAACCATTTCACGTTTCTGTGATTCTGTGACTGGAAGCTCTGGGACCCTGGTGTCTCCTCCCTGATGGCTCCCACCTGTCCCACACAGCCCCTTCTGCTGTGCTTTCCTTCAAGTCTGAAAGCAAAATGAATGTGAATTTTCAGACTTGACAACTTTTCTAAGAGCTGAACTCACTGACTTGTTTATTTGTTTAAATCAGCAACATGAGAAAGGGCAGCAGGTGCCTTTTGTTGGGGAAATGTGGGTTTAGCTTAAAATTTTAAAACTTTCAGAACCACAGTCGTGAAAACTCCCCTGTGAAAATATCTGGGGTTTTCTGGGTTTTAAAAGTGTAGGTTTTTTCAGCTGGATAAGAAACAAGAGTGTGATAAAGACTGCCAACAACTCATTTAAGCTTGATGGGATTGCTGAGGAACCCAGGATTATCGTAGAAAGCTGTCTGGCATCTCTAAACCCTGCTTGGCACCAGTGGATGGCCCCAAAAATCAGTAGAATTTTCTCCTAACACACAGCAATTTTCTCTTTTAGTCTGCTAAAAACTGATTGTTTCTCACAGATGTTCTCCAAGCACTCAGGGATCTGATGCAGGAGGAGCTGGACGAGGCTGGTCTGGATTCCAGCTCTGTGCTCTTCACTCAGCACGAAGTGGCCAATTTGCTGGATACATCGGCTTTTCACTCCCCGGTCAGTCACCCCAAAGCTCTTCTACACTGAATCCATGGATCTTCTACATGAAATCCATGGAATTCTGAGATGGGAAAAGCTAAATTACCGTTTTCTGGTTGTTTTAAAGACAAGGCAGAACTGTTAATTAATCATTTTGTTTATAGGAAATTCTATAAAAGACCTCAAACTTCTCTTTTTTAATAAGGAAATAACATATTGATGGGATAATATGAGGAAGCAGCCTGGCAGTTATGCAGAAGGAAAAATAGCCATAATTAATCAATTCTAAGTAGTTTCATCTGGTTCATGAAGTGAAAATTCACTATAGCTCAGCTATGTCAGCAATGATGGGGATCAGAGAGTGAAATTCCATGGGGCAAAAAGAACCATCCCGGAGCTGAATTATTTAATGTACCTTTTGATCTGTTGCATAAAAATGCTGACTCCTTTTTGAGGTGATTTTGATTCACTGTGTGATGAGTCCATCCCTCTCCTTGCAGACCTTGGACTCTGTCAACTGCAATGGCAATGAGGACCTGGAGCAGCTGCAGCTGGAGATGACGGATCTGCGGCACGAAGTCCGAAGGCTGAAGGTGGAGTCTCCCCTCAGAGCAGATTTCTTGGCTGGGGCCTTCTGCTGTAGCTCTCCACGGGGGTAATGGGGTGGCCTGTCCCTCTGGAGAAGTCACCAGTTTGCATTCTGTGCATTCCTCATCACACAGGAGCCTCTCACCCTCCACTCTCCTTAATTGCCTCTTTCTCGCTCTCAGCCTCAAAGGAAAACTTATTTGTACTCAAAGCATGCAGCCCCTTCTCAGCAGGGAGTTAATATATTTCAAGCAGGTCTCGTTAAGAATTCCAGTCTGTGATTAACAGAAACAGCACCTGTCCTCTCACCCTCACCTGGCTGTCAGCACCTCGGCTGTGTCCAGGCAGAATTCTGCAGGTCACAGCCCTTAAAGCTCTCCCTGTGTGGGGCAAAGTGCACAGAACTTCTGTAAAATAATATTCTGGTGGCTAGGGGCATTCTAGAGAATGTCCTGGCATTTGTTGCTTTTAATCTGGTGAAAATATTTCCCACAGTCTCTCCTGAAAGAAGTGGAGAACAGCAAGAAGTCGATGGAGGATGAGCTTCAGAGGCTGAACCAAGTTAGTGAAGGGATTTCTGGGGTGCTTGGGGCGTGTTTGGGGGCTGGCAGCCGAGGGGGACATGGTGTGTTCATCAGGAGTTCTGGGTGCTTGCAGAAAGCGCTGGGGTTCCTGTCGGAGAACCGGACACTGCACAGCAAACTGCAGATGGCCGAGGTGGCGCAGAGACAGGCTCACAGCGCCGAGCAGGACTACGAGGAAGTGATCCACCTGCTGGAGGCTGAAATTGCAGAACTGAAGATGCAGCTGGCAGGGAAAAAAGCAAAACACGTCTCTGAAATAGAGGTAATGCAACCCCTCAGTCTGGGGATAACCCACAACCCTTCCGACTTTTCTGTGGGTTCATAGAGTCATGCACTGATTTGGGCCACAAGGGACCAGAAAGCTCATCTCATTCCAACCCCCTGCCATGGCAGGGACACCTTCCATAATCCCAGGTTGTTCCAAGCCCCGTCCAACCTGGCCTTGGACACTTCCAGGGATGGGGCAGCCACAACTAAGGTTAGCCTCCTTCTATTTACACAGGAGAAAATGAAATAGCACATAGATCGTTCATTGTGTGGGACCACCAGGCCAACACAGTCTCTGGGTCCGTGTTATAATTTGCATATCTTCCACTGTCCCTTCCCAAAGGATGCTGCTTTTGCGTGTAGCAAATGTCACAAACTGTTGTTTCCAAAAGCCAAGGCTGGAGCATCACCACCACCTTTCTCCTCCTCCTGTGTCCCTGCCTCAGGAGGACATCCTGGAGCTGAAGAAGCAGCTGTCCCTGGCTGATGGCCAGCTACGAAAATCTGAAGTCTCACGGAAGCGCCTGGAGATCAGCAATAGGAAACTGCTCCTGTTTGTGCAGGTGAGGTGTGGAACTGCCCCGGTGCTGCAGCATCACCACAGCCTCTTTCCTTCAGGTTTTGCAAGTCCAATCAGCTTCCTGCTCCATAAGCAAGAGGGGTTTTTTCCCTGTCTCACCCTAAAAAGTGGCTCTCTGTTGGTTAGGAGGAAGCAGGGAATGAACTCAGATCTCCTCATATCCCTGGGAGCAATGCAAACTCTGTGGTGCAGGTTTTGCTGGTGGCTCTGCTCTCCCTGGCTCCCTTTGCTGAGGCTGCTCCAGGAGCTCTGCTGTCAAAATCATCTGTGCTCACCTTCCCTTGGTATAGCTGAGGGTTATTTCTCTATAAATAGGAACTGGAGAGTGGGTTTGCTCTTCCAGTGCTTTTTCCCACCCGGATTTCCTGCAAAATCTCACAGTTTATTCTTTCAATTTGCTCTTTTTCCACTTCATTCCCTATATTGGGAATACCAGTATGTGTAATAAGTAAACTGGCCAGCATGGGAAGCATTAGTACTCAGTGTATCTGCTATGGCTACTGGTGGCCTGTCCCAAGAACTCTTGAAATCAAGCAGAAACAGAGGAGCAAAAGGAAATGTAGATGCTGTGTTCTCTGCTCCAGAGAAAGAAGAATTAAATGCCTCCAGAGCTTCAGCACTATGTGCTGGAGTCTGTGCAGTTTGGGGTCAGACTTTGGCAATGAATCTCACTTGACCCCAGGGTCAAACATCACAGGATTTTGAGCACTGGAGCAAAATATCTTCCTTTTTTCTCCACCCCTCAGTAGTGTTGAAGAAGTCATGAACCGTGCATGGTAATGAGAGCTTACACGTGCAGGTCCAACCCAGGAGCCAGGGGTTGCTGGCAGCAATGATCACTGAAATGCAGCCTGCAAAATTATTCCTTGGAAGAGGATTTTTGTGTTGCATTTCAGATATTTTAGCAGTGGTATTAAAATGCAGAATTCAGATGTGTCTGTAGATTCACAAATGCTGCCTGAGCTGCAAAAGGCCTTGAGATATTCGCTTCAAGGGCAATGAATAAGCAGAAGCTGATTACTGTCATATTAAATCTGATCATCAGGAAAAACCCATGGGGTTTGTTCTCAGAAATTATTCATTCCTACAAGTTTGAAATCTTTTTTTTTTTTTTATTGCATGACAGAATGTTCACAAGGTCCTGAGCATACACAGTCATTTACCAGATGAGAAAAGGTAGGAGATGGCTTCTGGGAATGGTGAACAGCAACATGAAATGTCCTTTTCTGACCTTTCTCAGGGGAAGGTGCTTCACACGTAACCTACCCAGAGTTTCTAAACATACTTTCACTTTGGAAGTGAAACCATGGGGGAAAGATGATCTGGAAGCTGCTGGTGGGTTGGTGCTGGGGGGGTTTGGTCTCTGTCCAGGCTTTTTGGGGGAGTGAGTAGCTGAAATTCTGGTCTGGTTAAATTGCTCTTGTCAGCAGAGACCCCAAGCAGGCTGTTTCAGAGCAGCAGAATTTTGACCCACCTGCTTTCCAAACATAAACCAGGTTTTGGCTGCAGGACCACATCCTTTTTTATCAGCAGTTTGAGTAGATAGAGTGTAAGCAAAGAGCTCACAAGACTCTCAACTGCATGAATGACTGCAGAAGTAGAGCTCAGGCTTCTGGACTCCCCTCCAACCCGAGCCTATCTCCTACCACTTGAGCATAAATGTATCACAACTCTGTGGGTGTTTTTAACTGATTAAATCATTGAAAAGTCACTGTCCCATCGATAATGACCAGTCCCTTAAAAAAGCCAGTTTTTAAGAGGGGTGGAAATCAGTTTTTTAGTTTCCAAGTTGGTAATTTCTAATAAAATGAGGGGGAAATGCTTTTGACAAATTCTAAAGAATACTTTGCTATTTGTCTGTAACAAAGCAATGCAAGTGTGTCTAACAGACACTTGAATGCTGAGGGATGGAGATGCAACCCCCCAAACACACAGAATTTCTGTAGCACATCCTTCCTGAGAGGCTGGCCAGGATTGTCAATGACCATTTTCTGATAGAAGTATTGATGGCACTTTCCATATTTATAAGCGTCAACCACGAAACAGAAGAGGATAAAACAGAGGCAGTCTCAGACACATCTCTTCCATCTTCAGATCTTGTTGACCTTTTGCTATCAGAAGCTAAAGAGCTGCTAGCGCCAATCCTCTCCAACAAGGATGGTAAGTACTAAATTAACCAGAGAAACCCGAATCCCAGCAGGTCTCAGGGACCTCTATCAGTGTTATTGACAGTTTCCAGCACCTTCCATATCTTTCCATACCAGTTGAGCCTCCCTGATTCTCTCACGCTCACTGAGATATAATTGCCCTCCCTATATCCATGTGACTCATCTTTGAATCTGCAATGCAGACTCGCAGGGTATGGAGTCAAAGACTTGTGCCCAGGGCCAGAGGAAAGGTGTTTATCCAGGGAAAAAACCCTAACAGGCAGGAGGATGGTTTCACAGAATCACTGAAATGCTGGTTGAAAGGGACTGCTGGAGATCAGATCTTCGGCTCCAGGTGGGACCATGCCAGTAGAAGGGATCTGCAGTGGGTTTAGCCTGCCAGGATGGAGATCCACAGCCTTCCTGGATGGTGTTCCCTCACTGCTCTGTGACAAAGATCTTCCCAGCACCCAGCCTGAGCTCCCCCAGGGGCAGCCTGTGGCCACTGCCCCCAGTGACACTGGCTGCACTGCCAAGAACAGCTCGGCTCCAGCATCCCTTAATTGCCCCGACGTAGCAGCGGGGGCTGTGAAGTTGCCTCTTGGCCTCTTCTTTGCAAGGCTAAACAAGCCCAACTCCCTCAGCCCTCCCCAGCCTCTCCCTGCAGGCCTGGGGCTTCCCTTGCTGGACCCTGTCCAGTTTCCCAATAGCTTTAAACCCAGGAAACCAAACCTTCCTTATGCCAACCAGGTACAACTACAGCAATGCTGAGCAGAAGGGAACAGTCACCTCCCCGTTGCCTTGGAGTACAAACCAGCCATGTTCCCTTTTCCTCACATGTCTGTGAGAAAATCAGGGAACAGGCATCCAGCTCCATGGGAGTCTGGATTAACTTTCCCAGTCTGGGACTCTGAGCTGGTCCATGAGCCATAAACTTTTCTTGGCAGCAATTATATGACCCTGCTTGTCTGTTCACACACAAAATGAGTGTCTGACCTCCTCAGTGTCACGTCCAGGTGAATGCACAGCCCCAAACAGGTGCCCAGTCCTTGCTCTTTGATGCTATTCACCAACTCAGCATGGCCATGGCTCAGCACTGGCTTTGTCTCAAAGCACACGACACAAAGGAAATAATTGCAGCCTTGCAGGAGCACCTCTGGTTTACGAGCCCTGTCACATTCTCTGAGCTCCTGCCCCATTTAAAGGTGCATTATCATAATGCAGCAGCACTGCTTGCATTGGGCATGTTCTCTTCACTAACACTTGGCTCTGTGCTTCCATCTGCAGCTCTGCCATGGGACAGGGACCAGTGCCTGCCTGCTGAAGGAATCCCAAATTACAAGGAGTAGGTGTCAAAACTGCCGTGGTCTGTAATTTGGACAACACGCATACTAAAAATTCCTGTTTGCTTTGCTGGGGTTTTTTAACTGAAACTGTTGCTTGACAACTTTTGATCAGTTTAGGAAAGGCATCCAGATGGCCATGACAGAGAAATACTGTGAAATTCCTAGACAGCAAGAGACTTCCCGCCCTGCACAGTGTGAATTCCTGGATTTCTCTTTTGCTTTACAAAATGCTGATTTTCCTTCAGGCCAGATGGGAATTTGTGGTTCTGTGGCTTGTCTAGCTGGCATTTTTATAGTGAGTTCTGTGTTAGGGAAAAAGCATCACTGAATATCTTTTATGTTGTGGTATCGAGATGCTGTGAAGCTCCAGACAAGGAGAGCAGGATGACATGGCTTTGTTTGGACCTTAAATTGTTAAATTTCCCTGAAACCTCTTAAATGGCTTTTATTTAACAGAGCTATTTCCTGAAGTTATCTGAAAGGGCACTTTGAGACCTAAATAAAAGCAGTCTCCTGCCACTTTCTTAGCTTAACTCAACCTGAAGATCTGCCAGCACAGTTTTTGTTTAAGTACAAAGTACCCATCTGCAAATGATAATTTCAAGGTTATGAAAAGCATTTTCAGACAAAACAGGCAGCCTGCACAGTCTAACCAGGCAAGATCTGTGGCTTCCTCTTCTTTCCTAAATAACCAGTGCTGTCTTCACATTATCCTCCGTGTCCTTCTCCCAAACTACCTAAGGCATATTTCTCCTTTTCAGCCACCTTCATCAGAAGACCACGTGGCCCCCTCCTGCAGGCCAGACCAAGAGTGACCAACCACAGCCACCAAGCCCAATGGAACTGCCTAAGAAGCCGACATAAACACCCCATGGCTTGGTGGTGCTCCGAACCACGGCCATCCATCCCATGGGACATGGAAAAGACACCCACCAGGCACCTCAGCTTCCAGGCAAAGCAGACTGAGAACAAGCTTTCTGACACAAGACTAATTCTTCCTAACTATCCAAGACTTTTTCAGCAACCTCCCCTGTGCGTCTACCTCCGAGTTATCATACAAGGCTTTTTGCTCACGGTTTTGCAGCTTTATAGGAAAAATATTCTCAAGAGGCTACAGAGGCCTGGATTTCAGTGGCAGCCTTTTAGAGCTTGTATTCTGGGTAGTATGAATGTACCTGAGGGACTCAGGGGTCTCCAACAGATCCCTTTTGGTATTTCAGATGAAAAACCAAAGTCTATTTAGTGACTGTAATCAAAGCAGCTTAATCCGTAGTGTCCTAGCTGTCTTGGGATAGGTACTTCTCTTTTTATTCTTTTTGTATAGCTTATCCCAGCTGCAATGCTTGAAGTGGGAAGCAGCAGCTCAGGCAGTTGTTGGCCAGAGTGCAGGACAGCCAGCGGGATGCTCCAGTCACAGCGTGGCGCTGGACACCAAGCCCTCCCTGGAACGCGGGGCGGGACATAGTGGGCATAGTGAACATAGCTCAGTAAAGGTCCCTGGTGTCACTGGGAAATGAGATCCACATGATGCAACACTGAGACAGCAGTGAATGGGGAGCAGATCTGAGATGGGCAGAGGTCTGGAAAATAAAATGGAAACACTCCTCGCAAGGACTTTGCTCTCTGGGTTCTGATTGCAGCTGCTGCGTTCAGCATCTCACAGACAAAGACACAGCCTGAGACCATTTTTCTTCCCTCTTATTTTGGCAGCTCCTAGGGAGATGCATTGAGAAGTTGCAGGAAAATGGGGTACAATCTGGCTTTTACAAATAATTTGTTAAGATTACCTCAAATCTTCTTTGTGGGGGTTCAAAGCATGTGGATCCTTTATAATCTAAATTAAAGGCTTAGGAAAAATCATGACCCTCACCAGTGTCTCCTGCACTCGAGGTATCACTGCACTGCTAAACCAGCAACTGTGTGGTGGAATATATCATATAAATAGCCAGTCTGAAATTTTGGGTAAACTTAATTTCATAGCTTGGGGTAAATTAAATCTTGGGAGTGCATACCTCAGAATATAAATTAAAGGACTTCTTTTAAAAGGAAACATAATCCTTTGGACCGGTCACAAGGAATATTCCCAGGAAGGAGAAAATATTCATCTTGGAATACCCTATGTTTAATAGCTCATTCCCCAATGCTCTCTGCTGTGATGGAATGATAGCAAATCCTGGTGTTACCTGTGAGTTTGGCCCCATGGCTTTGTTCTCATCACCTGTGTTACACAGACAGGTAAGAGGTGCACATAGCAAAATCCAGTCTCACCAGTCTGGTGTACCCTGACTCTGGAAAAACACCTCCAGTTTCCCTGGGGTTACCCAGCAGATCCCAATCTGCTCCTGACAGGGTCTCTTCAAAAGCATTTGGCTGGAGGTGGCATCCTAGGGAGACGTCTCCAGCCACTGCTTGTCACACTTGTCAGGGAACAGCACTAACAGGATTTTGGGAAGGAGCAGGTCTTGGGCTGTGCTGTGTCATTTCATATACCCAGTGGCACTTGAGACACCTGGGAGAAAAGGGGCAAGTTATGGGGAAAACACAACTGCTTAGGCTGCACTGAATCAGCTGGAAAATCAACAATCTGTTGTGGAAATCAACAGAAGTTTCAATACCACCTCTGACAATCACGGAATACTTTTCTCAAAACACGAGTATTGAACTCCACCTCCTTGAGTGCTGGAAAGGCACAGACCAGTACTGTCCCAGCATGGTTACATGGTCTGAAAGATAAATCCTTGATGCTGCTTCCATAGTCTGTATTATTCCATAGATCTGTATTTTAAGGTGCCAAGAAAGAAGATTTTGTATAAAAGCATCACAGTGGGCTTGGATGAGGCAAGCATTGTGCAGTTGGTGCTAGCACCTGGCAAGGGGTGGAAACAAGGGGATGCTGCCCCAAGGCCGCCCTGTTTGGGGTCTCCTGAGCTGTCTGTCATCACGAGAGCTGTGAAGTTCTTAACCTTTTCAACAGCCCCAACAGCTCTGTGCTCTCAGCTTACTGGCAGCCCCTCTGGAAAGGAAATCTTCCATGTTCCCATCAGCCACTGGAGATCCTCACATCAAACAAGGATCAAGCATGCGTGCTTCCCAAAGCTTTCATGTTTCTCAGCTGATTTTCAATATTTCCTTTGAATTTACCATATTCCTTTTGCCTTTGCTTCAAGCCCAGCAGGCTTCCCTCTCTCTATTAACCCCGTTGTTCCTAACACCACCTCTGCAGAGCAGTGCTCAGAGCTAAGCTCTGATGAGAGCTGTGCTCCTGGAGGTGATGCTGATTTCGGTGACCCAGAATAACAAACCTGTGTCAGGCTTTACTCCCAGGCAAGGGGAATTAGGCAGAACTCAGCCAGTCACGGGGTGACATCTCCTCACAGAACTACCAAGAGGCAAAAAGGGAAATGCATAAAGGAACAAACAGCACAGAAAGAGAAGTTATTTAAATAGGATGTTCTTAATTCACGCAGGACCTGTCTTGCACTCTACAAGAGAGCTGAATTCTGGATAAATTTGCAATAATTTTGGCTTGCTTATAGGGTTGTGGAGATGTGCTGCTGTCACAATGTACTGTGTTTGTCTCAGAGAATCTGCCTCAGAGGGTCCCAGCATGACTGCACAGAAATGAGAAAGAGTGTTTGTGATAAAAATGAGACCTGAATGCTATTAGATCTTCCCGAATGGCCTTCCAGATCCTGAAGGGATCCTATAGGAAAGATGGAGGGCGATTTTTTACAAGAGCATGTAGTGACAGGACAAAGGAGAATGGCTTCAGACTGATAGAGAGTAGGTTTGGATTAGATACCAGGAAAAACTTCCCTGTGAGGGTGGGGAGGCCCTAGCACAAGGTGCCCAGAGAAGCTGTGGCTGCCCCTGGATCCCTGGAAGTGTCCAAGGCCAGGCTGGATGGGGCTTGGAGCAACCTGGGATAGTGGAAGGTGTCCCTGCCCATGGCAGGGGGTGGAATGAGATGAGCTTGGAGCTCCCTTCCAACCCAAACCACTATGTGTTTCCATGATTCTATGATAGGCTGGAAAATGGCAAATATTTTATGAGCCAAAATGCAGAGAGACCCCCATAAACAGAGCATGTCAACACACTGCAGGTGATAAACTCAAAAAGATGCATTTAAAGAGCATCAGCAGGATCAGCTGTTGAGCTGGAAGCTTTGGGAGTTAAACATCACTGATGGGATGGGTTTATTTTGTATTTCTCTTATGCAAAGCAGAAATTCAGTTCTTAGCTGCTGGTGGGTCAGAGGGTGAGAGACCCCTCTGTCTCACGAAATAAACCAAACCAAGATTGGAGTGTCTATTTTAACAGCTGCAGAAGCAGGGAAGGCGGGGCAGGGAACCACCTCGGCTTTGTCTTGGAAGGTGCATGCAGCAGAGCCATTAGCACACAGTTTATCTGCAGTCCCACGGGGAAAGGAACCCAATCTAGGTCTGCTGGACACGAGCTCATTTAGGTCTCCAGTTTCATCCCTGCCAGGGATCCCTGTCATCTCGCTGTGTGACCTTGGGCAGCATATTTCATCTCAGTTTTGCACCAGAAAACAAACGGGACTGAGAGTGGCACGGGGAAGGCAAAGCCCTAGGGATCCATGGGATGTGGGGGCAACCTCCTGGCACAAGAGAGTCTGTGAGGGCTGTGGGATTCGGTACCGCTGGTCTGTTTTCAGTGAAGAAAGCCTCAATATTTCAACTCTTCCTGGCTCTCAGAACAACAGCCCCAGCTTTTGCTCAGCTTTGGTGAAACAGAGCGAGGTGAAGTGCTTAAAAGGTGTCTTTACAGAGGCGTGGAGGTAGCAGAGGTGAACTCCAGCCCAGAATGGTGCAGCGGAGTAGGCTGGTGTGTCTATCCCAGCGCTGGAGGCTGTGCGTGGAGCCTCTTCTCTCTCTCAGCTCCACTCATGTCACGACAACCGGGCTCTGGGCCACGGATGCTCCATCAGACTTTCGCCATGATGAGCCTGCAGACACGGAATGCCTGGCGTCAGGAGCGTCGCTCCGTGGGCAAAGCACCGGCGGGCAGCTCGGTGCTCTTCTTCCCAGGGCAGGAGAGGGGGCTGGAAAAGGCCCACTTGTCCCCAGAGGCAAAGAGATGACGAGGAGGAGACTTCCAGTAACAACAGACTTAATGCAGGGGAAGATTCAGGGAAGTCTGAGGGTGGAGGGCGGCGTGCATCGCCTTAAAAGGCGGGGAAAAAACGGGAGGAGCATAGGGAAGGAACCAATAGGGGTACATGAACTGGAAGGAGTTACATAGACGAAAGCCAATAACTTTGAACCGGGGGCGGAGACAACCGACATGTGCCAATGAGGGACCGAGTTATGGGGAACANAACAGCCCCAGCTTTTGCTCAGCTTTGGTGAAACAGAGCGAGGTGAAGTGCTTAAAAGGTGTCTTTACAGAGGCGTGGAGGTAGCAGAGGTGAACTCCAGCCCAGAATGGTGCAGTGGAGTAGGCTGGTGTGTCTATCCCAGCGCTGGAGGCTGTGCGTGGAGCCTCTTCTCTCTCTCAGCTCCACTCAGTGGCACCTGGACTGAAGCCCAGGTTTAGAGAGTGGAATACACCTCCACGCTGCTTTAATGTGGCTCTGAGAGGCAGGTGAATTTTACTGGTGAATTTTTAAAGCAAGCCTTTAATGTTTAACCAGTGCTGATTTTCGAAGGGTTGTTGAACACGTGTGGAAGAGGGCGGGACAGCACGTCCTCAGCGTGACACTGTGAAAGGGCTGGGCTGGCGGTGTGAAGCTGCCTTGCCTTTCCTGCTTTTCCTCAGGGATCCAGGGGGATCCTTCTCCTGCTCAGAGCTGTCTACCCCAGCAGCTCCATGACAGACCACTGAATTTTCTGGCCTTGATGACTGCACAAACCTCCTTTGCAGGTTCTTTCAGCTGCTTTCATAACAAGGTAAATAGGAATAGCCATACCATAAACAATCCCTACAAGCTTTTTTCTGCACGTGATGCGCCAATGTGCTTGAATTGCTGTTGATTTTTTTTAATTTAGGCCACCAGATGAGGCATAGAAATTGAGACAAAAGCAGAGTTTGAAGTGAAATGCCCTTGTAATGGGGGAAGTGGAGGCTGAATAATACCTCCAGACCAGATGTCCTTCCTGGAAGACATTCTCCTTCCTAACTGCAGGAGTTCCTGGGCTGGGCTGCTGAGGGTTGAGAACTTCTTTCTGAGCAGCTCCCATGAGGAAAAACTGAGGGTCAGTGCCAGCCCTTGAGGCAAACACCCAGTCCTGGTAGGGATTGGACAGTCAGGGCCCTTGGGAATGCCCTGGAGAGTTGGCCCTGTGTCAGGGGAAAAGGCGGCCCACTGACACTGGAAAATGCCAAGGTGACCTTCTGGCAGCAGGAGAAAACAAATGTTGGAAAATGGGAATTACAGTCAGGGCTGCACAGCAGAGAAAAGGATGGGTTGGGACTCACCAAAATCTCTTCCAGCTTTTATGACCTGAACAAAAGGGAAACCACCACAGTTAGGGCACGAAGTAGTTACAGGCTGGTGTAAATTCTGTAGCAAGAAGAGGGAAATAGTGCTTTATTTTTTCTTCTGTTTTCTCTGAGGAAATTTAACAATAAATGAGGAACAGGAGAGAAATACAATTTCTTTGAAAAAGAATGTTGCATTGTGATGGGAAATTCAGAGTATTTATTTATAAACAAATACATTTTGGTTTTATTCTGAATATATATTTATAAAGTAGATGTTGCAGGCCTTGAATAACTTTGTGGCTTTTGATGCCAAGTTGTGCTGTACAGGTCTTTAGGAAAAGTGCTCTGACTGTGCAGGCTGCAGCCTTGGGAGCGCTGACATTTGATGGTCTGTGGGTTGGTTGTTTTTGAGCAGTGTCAGGCTAGTCTCCTCAGTCTGAGATAGCAGAACATTTCAGGAAATATTGCTGATCAGAAATAGCACTGCAGCTTCCTGAAATGCCTGCCCAGATAAGGGGACACCCCACAGCCAGAAGTGATAAGGAGGCAGGAAAAGACAAAGCAGCAGTAAATGTGATGTTACTTCAATACCAGCAGGCAAAGGGGCAGCTGGACCTTAGGGAGAACCTGAAAGGAGACTTTGAAGGTGCAAAACATTCCCCAGCTGGTTTCCCACATCCCTCTCCTCCACCACTCCTGGTGCCACACGCCCCTCCTGCCCCAGGACCAGCTGCTAAGCCACTCCTTGCCACCCCAAAGTCGGGCAGTGTTGGCATCATTTCCCACACAGAGCCAGGCCTCAAGGACTGTCACTGGATGGTGACAACTCCCCAGCACACGGCCTGACAAACAGGGGCCACTCACCCTGAGCTCCAAAGCTCCCCAAGATTCACCCAACACTGCACAGGTTTTCAG
Source organism: Ifrita kowaldi (assembly GCA_013398055.1). Lineage (NCBI taxonomy): Eukaryota > Metazoa > Chordata > Aves > Passeriformes > Cinclosomatidae > Ifrita > Ifrita kowaldi. Next base: position 72,408 of record VZRS01011920.1, on the reverse strand, counting down.
AGCTGGGAGGAGAGGGGGAAGCAGAGAGGTGAGGATGCATCCCAGTGTCCTTCTCAGTGTCACTCGGCTGGGTGACCCCCCTTGTACCTCATTAGAGAGTACAGTTTGGGGAATATTTGCTCAAGGTGTGGGTTCACAGGTGTGTAATAAGTCACGTAATAAATCAAATAATACAGTGCAGTGATAGAATTAAGGGCTGAGGTGAGCGGGTCCCTCTGCTCATGGAGGGCTGATCCACCCTGGGATGAGCAGAATTAGGTTCTGTTTGGGAGCTGTGGCTCTGCCTCCTCCAGCCCTGACCCGAGCAGGTTCCTCCTCCTCAAGGGCAGGTGCTAGTTTGGGAAGAATCATAGAAACATGGAATATCCTGAGTTGAAAGGATCATCAGGATCATCGGGTCCAGCTCCTGGCCCTGCTCAGGACATCCCAACAATCCCACTCTGTGCATCCCTGAGAGCATTGTCCAAGCACTCCTTGAGCTCTGGCAGGGTTGTTGACCACTGTGACCACTCTGTGGGATGGGGTGAGCTCGTCTCCACACACATCCCTCGTTATTCTCCCTTTCTGCCCTCACGAGACCCCACCTGGAAACGTGCCCGGGTNGGGCGGGCGGGGTTCGCTTCAGGTGGGCTGAGCCGTGGAGGGGGCTGCGAGAGGGACCCCAGCATCAGCCCCAGAGCCGGGCACGGCGAGCTGCCCGGGGGCTCGGAGTTCAACAAATCTACCCTGAAACCAGCCCTGAAGTATCTGTAAACTTAAAGGGTGACCTCGATCAATGGCTGTTAAATGCATTGATAGATTNCAGAGGGATGGACCAGCTCTGCTGTGGGGAAAGCCTGAGAGAGCTGGGGGTGTTCACCTGGAGAAGGCTCTGCGGAGACTTTAGAGCCCCTTCCAGTGCCTAAAGGGGCTCCAGGAGAGCTGGAGAGGGACTTGGGACAAGGGATGAAATGCCAGGCNCAAGTCCAGGTTGGACGGGGCTTGGAGCAACCTGGGATTGTGGAAGGTGTCCCTGCCCATGGCAGGGGGTGGAACTGAATGGGCTTTAAGCTCCCTTCCAAACCATTCTGTGATTCCATGTTTTCAAGTCAGCTTCTAGGTGAACCAAGTATGTTCTCTGGGTCACTTGGCTTAGCTCCTTCAAGCAGTAAAATTGATCTGTAGATGATGAGAATGCACTTGTGTTGATGGCACCACTTCTCTGGTGGGGCTGATGACAGCCAGCCTCTGTTCAAAGAAAACACAGCTGCAAACTTCAGTCAAGGCAGACTGAAACATTTTGCTGGTGCTTTGTTACACTGTCGAGTGAGTTGCTGCCTGGGTCTACTCTTGATTTACATGTTAAACTGAAGGGTGGGGTCCTTGGCACAAGAAGGATATGGACTTGTTGAAGTGGGTCCAGAGGAGGCCACTGAGATGCTCCAAGGGCTGGAGCCCCTCTGCTCTGGAGCCAGGCTGGGAGAGCTGAGGGTGCTCACCTGGAGAAGAGAAGGCTCCAGGGAGACCTCAGAGCCTCTTCCAGGGCCTAAAGGGGCTCCAGGAGAGCTGGAGAGGGACCTGGGACAAGGGCTGTGAGGTTGATGAGGCCCTGGCACAGGTTGCCCAGAGAAGCTGTGGTGCCCCTGGATCCCTGGAAATGTTCAAGGCCAGGTAGGATGGGGCTTGGAGCATCCTGGGATAGTGGAAGGTGTCCCTGCCCATGGCAGGGGGTGAAAGAAGATAGGCTTTAAGGTCCCTTCCAACACAAACCATTCCAGGATTCTGTGTCTCCATTCTTAAATGTATTTGAGAATTGAACTATTTCCTATACTGTGGATGGATAAATGCGGTATGACTTCCTGTGGAGTAGTCAGGTGAGGAATGAGGGGCTTTCCTTCAGGAATGCTTATCTCCTGCTGCAGGCTGGCAAATAGCAGGGAGTTAATGTGTTGCTGTGCATTAAGTTCCATGGTGATTCTTTGGTGAGAAAATTACCTTATGAGATGGATGTGTGGAAATATTGTGCCTGGAGCTTGTTGTGATACACACATGGAAGAGAAACAGCTCTGAGGGCAGAGTGCTGGACACTGTTCCGTTTCCTTCTTCCCCTCAGCCAAAAAGACTGTTCCTTATTGTGTGGTCAGGAATGCGTAAATGTTGTTGTTTGGGTGTTTGTGTTGCTTGTCTTTGGTTTTGATCCACGCCAGGACTGCAGGTACCTCTGCCAGGTGTAGGAGCAGTGCCCAGGCTCCACCTCAGCACAGGGACCTGCACCCTCCGTGCTGCTTCACCTGCTCCAGAGGTGTTTCTCAGGGGGCAAGACCAAGCCCTGCCTGAGCCGATGTCCGCTTCTAAAAGGTGGTAAAGGTTTATTGTGGCACCGTTCCACCTTGAGCCTTCCTTATATCAAGCTTCAAAAGACTTGTTCTTCAGTTCTTAGGTGAAAAAGCTCTAATAAATATCCTACAGCTTGGTACCATGTTATTAATCTGTGTATAAAGCATCAATTACAATATCTCCCTAAGTGAAAGGCACTCCAGGCAGAGGAAATGTCCCACACCTTTCTCTCCACCTTTCTCTATGAGGGAGGAGGAGAGAATACAGCCCTGTGGAGTCCCCCTTTTCTAACCGGAAATGTCAGCTTAGCTGGGTGCCACAGCTGCCTTTCACGTGGTGTAATGGTATTTGAGGAAGTCAAGAATCCTGCTATTTTCAGCAGTTTTATGTCAAAAACAAAACAAAAAAACCTGCTCTGTTCTCTTCAAGATGAAAAGCAGCCACCACAGGTGGGAGAAGTTAATAAAGTCACTTGCTGCCAGTTCCACATCCAACAGGCAGCTCCAGTGTGGAAGGAGCTGACAGAGTTGTGTGCCTGGATGAGAAGCAGGGGTGGGGGGGTTGATTCAGGGCTTTCTGTGCATTTAATCTATACACTCAGTTTCTGATTTCCAACCATCTGGCTGTTTTCTGTCAAGTAAGCTGCTCCTACAAATAGCAGAATAGAAGTCAAGCATATGGAAAATCCCTCAGGTGCACAGGGGCTGATTCCAGATGAGAAGGAAACACACAGTTAATGTCACTGCCTGTCCCAGTGCTGTGTGTAGTGATGTGTGTTCCTCACGGGAGCCCTCACAGGCCTGGCTCATGTGCTGGGGGAGCTTTGCACACTGGGGGTGCACCACTGCTTCTTCAGAATCCATTTCTCTGGAATGCTTCCAGAGTTACAGCAAGTGCCATCAGGGATCCATATCCCTCCTCTTCCCACCTCCTTCCCTGGAACACCCAGCAGGTGGATCTCGAGCTTGTAATGAACTCTCTCTACTTGGTTCAGAGGAGTTGCTGTGGGGGCTGGAGCAAAATGGGTACCCAGGGAGCTGAGGCTCTCAGGGCTCAGTGCTGTTGGCACAGCGTGTCACAGGATGCTTTGTGAAATGCTGCTGCTGTTTTCTGTGTTCAGGTGTGCAAGAATTGAAATACTTTTAGTATCTACTTGGGATGGTTAAGGTTGTTATTCCTGGGATGGTTGTCAGTAGCCAGATTTGTTGCTTCAAGGCATTGGCAACTCCAACCTCTGAGCTTTTATCAACTACTCTGGGCTTGGCTGGCTGGAATTGAGCCTCTTTCCTGGTGTTTCCCCATGGTACTCCAGGTGTGCTCCACCTGTGGATTGGGGTTTCTAAGCGGTCGTGCTGTTCTTCAGTGGGTCACTGCTCTTCACCTGAGTTGTCTTTCCTGATACATTTTTTTAGCCAGATGCAAATAGGAAGTCAAGCTGGGAGTCTGGGCCACTCTCGAGCTGGATGGATGTTTGAGGAGCAGACATACTCTCTGGCTGGGTGGTTTCTTTCTGGTGGTTGAATGTACCTGTTTATAATTTGAGTGGAACACGAAATGACTTTAAAAACACATCTGTCTTTGGTGCTAAAGCCCTGGGAAGATGCACGTCTTGAGCTAATATGGCCCAGGTGCTCAGTGGTAACACCTGAGACTCTTTGTCCTTACCAGTGCTAATCATCATCTGCAGCTGGGTGTGCCAAGCAGCCACCTCTCACTGCCTTTTCTGATGTTTTTTTCCTTTTTTTTCCAGGAATTATAGCAGGAGTCCCTGTTGCTTTGAGAAGCACAATGACCATCTCACAGCTCTGTCTGGAGGAGAGGGTGTAGAAGGTCTGCTGCCACTGCACTCTCCCGAGGTATGAAAGGTTTCTAGGGCAGGTGTGAGTTGTCACACCTTAGGGTAGCTGTCATTTTTCCACAGCTTCCTGTGGGTGTAATAGTCACTGGCTCTTTTTTCCAGCCTTCCCTCAGCTGGAGAAGCACAGAGGCAATGAACCTGTGGCAGTCGGGTCCAGCAGCTGCTGCCAGTGAGCAGTGTGTCTGTCCAAGCAGCACGGTTAAGGCTGCTGAGCTACAGCTTGTGCCGTCCCACTGTTCTGTGGCTGATGACTTGATTTCTGGGCTGTGGGTGATTCTAGACTGGTCTGTCCTGAGCCTTCCTGCTGTGGAGGTTTCTGACCTCCTGCAGAGGTGCAGGAATTCCTGGTGTAGGAAGTGAGGTCAGAATAAGCAAGATTCCAGCTGAATGTGCTTGACGAGGCATCTCCCGCTCTATTTGTGCTCACGGGGAGGGTCCCCGCCCAGCCGAATCATGTTACAGGTCGTGTTCCAAGGTGCCCTGTGCCTCTTGGCTCGGGTATCTGATACCTGATAGCAGCCCGGGCTTCCTGGGGTGTGCTTGTCCTGCTCCTCTCACTGCACTCTGGGTTGGATGCTCTGCTGGTAGGTTCTCTCTGCATTGACTGGCTTGGCGTGGACTGGCTTTTAGCACCAGTGAGACTGAGAGATCCAGCGAGTGCTGACCTTTGCTCCTCGGGGTAATGTGATCCTCTGCAGAGGAACTGTCTGATCGCTGGACCCTATTTCTCCAAAAATCCCCCATTCTCAGGTATTCAAACTTTTAAAGTCCTTTTCCCCTCGCCCTTGCTTAGATTTTACAGTGTGATGGCATTTTGCAGCACTTTTTGAGGGAGAATCTATTGCCTATTCATGTTTCACCTCCGGTTTTGGGCTGGAAATGTCAGGGATAAGTTGTCTGAGTGCTCTGACTGTTGAGTTCAGCACTACACTGCGTCATGTTGCCGAGGGCTGTGTCTGCTCAGCAGTGGAATTTGAGTGGGGTGGAATGAGCACAGTGCCTCCAACCAGCCGTCCAGCCTTTTGTGTCCCTGATGTTCATGGATGGTATTAGTAGGAGCAGTACAAAGGAATTCCTAAAGGAGTTGCAGAAAGCAACCCAATAACGCTTTTTAAAATTATTTGTGTACTTGCCCTGAGATGCTGGTTACTGATGCATGTTTGAGGGTTAAAACCCAGGCAGGAGAGTCTGAGGGAGGAATCCTGATGAGAACTGAGTGAGAAGTGGCTGGGAGCAGGGAAATGCTGAGGACGGGATTGTTCCCGTTGCCTGCAGTTCTTGCCTCAGTTCAGCTGCAACAGTGGGCATCCTAGCAGTGGGATGTGATTGCCAGCTTAGCATCAGGCATGTTCTTTCAGCATGCTGGTTCCTTTTCCTTCCTTTCAGTGAGCTAAAACAACTGAATCCTACTTTGTGCACAAAAGCGTTTAAAACACTGAGATATGGGAAGCTGTGGAAGCTTTCAATGAGAAAGATTTTGCCTAATGATTACAGATATGATGTAGGGAAGGGGCATAGGGGGAAGAATTGCCGTGGAAGCTCTGTAAGGCTCCTAAGACAGGCTCCTTCTCCAGAGTACTTTACATCTCTGTACTGTGCTTTAACTAGCGTGAGTTTTGTTGGAGCTCCAAGCTGAATTTACTGCAGTAGTGTTGGGAAGCAGCACAGGATGCTGGACACAGCACTGGACTGGGACTGCAGAGATATGCCTCTGTCTCTGCCACTTACTAGGCAAGATTTTCTACCTAATAAATCTCCTCCTCTCTATTTGTAAGAAAGCTTCTAGTAAGGTCTGTAAAAACTGCCTGGAATGTATTGCGCTGCTTGGCATGGGGGATCTAAAATGTTCCAATTTCTCTCTTACAGGTGTGTGGTAAAAATGGTGCAAAAATACCAGTCCCCAGTTCGAGTCTACAAATACCCTTTTGAGCTCGTCATGGCAGTGAGTAACACTCAGCACTTTTCCTGCTCCAGCTGCTGAGGGCCAGTGGGAGGTGGGGGACTGCAGGTTTGGCTGCATGTCTGTGACAGCCCTACTGCAGGGGCAGAGCCTCAGCTCTCCTCCTTCAATTTTCCAAGAAAATTAAGGATCAGTATCCCAGCATTAAGAATGGCGGTTTAGTTGTTAGAAGGGAAAAAAACCCCCAAGAAAATCCAACCTTCTGTAATTATTCTTTGACAAGGGAGGAAAAAAAAAATTGATGTTGTTAGGCAAGGTCAGTTTGTGGCCAGACACCTTCTTTGCCATATCACCAAATGCCACTCAGTTCAAAATCTGTCCAGATGTGATCCCAGTCAGCACTGTAGTATGGATGTATCTACAACTGGGTTCTGAATAATACTGAGCTTTTTGATTTGCCTAAAAGCTGGAAATCTTTGGGAAAAATCTTCTGTATTGTTCTTCCCTGTCCACTCTGACCTGTCAGGAGATCTCTCTGAATCTTGTGATTTCCACAAGGGGCTTGAGGGCTGTCATTGAAGTTCATTCACTGGTGATGCAGAAAGCTGCTGTTGACCGTGGGAGCTGCTTTAGGCAGAGTTTCTTTGTGATATTGTGCACTTTGTCACAATTAGGTGTGAGTCCAATACCCTTCTCAAAGGTTTGCTGTTGCATTTCAAGGGCGGCCCTGAGCATTTGGGCATTGTTAGAGGAGCTTGCTTATGAAGTCTTGCAAGGTTTGTTTTGTAATCTATTGGGCATTTCAGTCAGCTGTAGGGATCCCCAGGCTTGGTATTTGCCACTTTTAGCCTCCTGCTTCCTCCACTGCCTGTTTCCAGTTTCTTTAGTTTATGGGAGGTCAGGAATGAAGATGGAAAGCTGCAGCCATTGCAGGCAGCTGACGTGAAACCCATGAATGGAAGGAACTCTACTGAGTTCCTCTTGACAGTGTGGCCTCTTCAAGATTCCTGAGAAATACATGCCTTAAGATTTGTTTTATCCAAAACAGCCTCCACTCTTATTTTGTTAAAACTGGAGGAATCTTGTGAATAAGGGACCCCAAAGGCAGCAGCAGCTTAGAGTGGCTGCTGTTCACTTCGCTCTCTGATCATCCAGATGAACACTTTTGCTGACAGTTGAGCTCCCTCCCAAATCCACCCCTTTTTCCCCCAGTCTTACCCAGATTTGCCATGTCTGTTCACAGCTAAACCAGTAATGTGCCACAGAATTGCCCTGATCAGTCTGGGGCTGATGTTTGTGGCAGTGAAGCTTTCCTGGCTGTGCTCTTTGCTCTCTCAGTGCATCCTGTGTGAGAATAAGACACCCGTACCTGTGATGAAGATCCTGGGAGCCTTTGCTTCATGCACACCTCTCCACGTTCCTGTTGTCTCTATTAGCAGGATGAAGCTGCCACCAGATGCTCCTCAGTCGATTGGCTGCTAATAGAGGAGGGTGGCCTTGAGACAAATCCTTTGTAAGTTGTTAGCACATGCCCAAAGGCCAGGGACTGGTGAGCTTAATTTTGAAGTGGTTTAGTTTTATTTGCTTTCAGTTTTTCAGCGTAACAGAACTTAAGATTCCCTGGGAACTGAGGGCTGGGGTTGTAAATGTCATCCTTTAGTTGTTCAGCAAATCTTAGCGAAGTTGTTAGTCCTCTTTCTTATGAACAAGTTCCTTTTCCAGGGTCACCCAGCAGACTGTGCTGTGGAGTAGGGAGCTGAACACAGACCCCTTAGCCCCCCCCATCGATGTCCTGTGAAAATCCTGTGTTGCCAGCAGGATCTGCCATTCTAAAGCAGCATTTCAATCTTGTGGTGGCCCATGCAGACTGAGCTGGATGCAGACTTGGTTACCACTGTTGCTGTGTTCAGATGGAGGCTCCCATTTGTGTGGAGGCAGCGAGGAGCTCATGGATCTCACGGAGCTGTCAGGTACCAGCTGTCAGTTGCTGGAAGTTTTGCAGGGAAGAGTGGGTGTGCAGTGAAGCTGTTTTGCTCCTCAGCACGTGGCATTGCTGTTAATCTCCTTCACCATAAATCTGACAGCAGCTTCCTCAGCACTGATATTCAGCTGCTTTCATCTTTTCCCCGCTAATGCTGTGTGGGAACCTTTAGAGTGCCGAGGTCTCAGGCTGTGGTAGGAAAGCAGAGGTCGCAGGGGTGACCCCGAGACACCCCCATGTTTTACAGATCTCTGGGCACCCTTCAACCTGATACACTTGTGCTTAATTCCTCATTGGGGAGGGTCATCCCTCACAACACAGCCTGAACAGAACACAGGAATTAAGTTGGGAAAAGTATTTTTCCCTCAGAACCTCCAGTGTTTGGACCCTACTGTAGAAAGCAGTGGGTGTGCTTTGCTCACATAGGAGAGTGTGAGAAATAGGGCTGTCACAGCCAAATTTGGCAAGCAGCTCCTTGCTTCCTGGCCCACCTCACACACGTGGTGTTTCCCAGGCCCTTTGTGGAAAGGAACAGGAGTTGTCCTCCTTGGACTTGTGCAGAGGCCATGTGTGTGCCTGGGGCTGCGCTCCGGGGATGAGCCGGGGCTTTTCCTGGTGATCCCTTTGTTACTGTGTGTCAGGGTAATCGTCTCTGGATTTACACTCTGCCTTTGCTAATGCTCCTGCAGCTGGGGTTGGAGCATTTGCAGGCAGGAGATTTGACGTGTGCTCCAAGTCCTTGGAAGGACATTCCCCTCCTTGCTCTCTTCACCAGTCCTCTGCATCTGAGGAAGTGAAAAGGAATCAGCTTAACAAGTGTTTTCTTGTCATTTGGGAGTTCTGAATTTCTTCTTTTTTCTTGTCCTTCCTCCTAAAAAAGATTTAAGCAAAGGGTGGTTTTTCCACACCTGCCCAAGGTCACTGTAGTCATTTCCACCTGCTTTGTTCCTAACTTGGATTCACATTAATGGATCAAAAGTATTTCAAACACATATTCAGTGCCTGACACCTTTATCCCTTATACTTGAAAAGAACCTTGTCTTCTGTTATGCTTTGTTATCTTGTCATGTTTTTCCTTTCTACTTTATCTTTTTTGTGTGTGTCTTCTTTTAAATGGAGCTGTTCCTCCAATGGATTGTCCATGCCACTCTGGGCCTCATCTTGTCTTCCCTTCAATTAGATCAGCAGATTTGACATTGCATGTCTTCTAATTTTATCTTACAGCCAAGAAAATTCCCAAGTATAAACTTACTTTTCATTTTCTTTCTGTTGTAGTTGTAGTTAGAAAGCTAAAAGGGATTTTTTAAAAAATGTTATAATGAATGAAAAATCCAGAAGGAGAAGTACCTGTGCCACATATGAGTGATGTGAATATTTGTGAGCCTTCTCTGATGTATTTGGGATGAGAATTTGGTTAGAGTGACCGATTCCAACGTGCAGGAAACAGAGCTGAGAGAGAGAGATTGCATATTTAATGTTTTTTGCAATGAATTATTAGGTTAGATGAGATAGCTGTAGCTGGAGGGTTTCAGCTTTGAACGTGGCAGGGAGTTGGGTCCCTGTTGTTTTTAGTAGTGCCTCAGCCCTTCACACTCACCATTGACACCGGCCATTTTCACACACTTTAGAGGATTTATAGGGTTAGGTCCCTAAAGCTACAGGTTGGGAATAACCCCCCAGAGACCTTACAGGGTCTTCTCTGTGTGATGGATAATTTCAGTTGCTGCATTAGTGGTGCAAATGAGAAATCCCTGACAACATTTGTCAATGGTTTGCTCCTCTTGCCACAGTGCACTTCATGTTCAGCTCTCCCTGCTAAGAGCAGTTTATGGTTTCTGCTGCAAGAGATAGATCTTTCTGCACTGCTGTATAAAAATAAGTCATGATTTTGGAAAAAAAGAACAAAGATCAGGTGTTGGGAGGTTTGCAGAAGCATCAGCTCCCATTGCCTGTGCAGTTGTATTTTGTGCTTGAGACAGAACTGCCGTGGAGCCCCACATGTGCCTGATGTGAGTCAGTGCTGCTTTCTGCTTGACCTCATTTCTTGGTGCTGCCCACGGCATGTGCTGACACATATCTGAGCAGCTGGGAGCCCGAGCTCTCGGACACACACACGAAGAGCCTTGGTGTGTGTTTCTGTGCTGGCTGAGTGCTCCTCATCAGGCCAGGGCAATTCTGTTCCTGCAGCGAGAATTTGAGTGGGGGTGGCTCCTCTGGGTGTGCCTGTTTGGTGTGGGGGTGTTTCTCATCTCCAGCTTCACTCAGAGTCTCTGATAGACCTGTGGCAGCTCATGAGTTCCCTGCCTGGGTCTGCAAGTGAAAACTGCATTGTCTGAGCTCCTGGCCTGCACTTCCAAGCAGCTCCCTGACTTCTGGTTTTAGTGGCAATTCAGTGTTCATTGAACCACAGAACAGTTTGCATTGAAGGGACCTTAAAGCCCATCCCATCCCAGCCCCTGCCATGGGCAGGGACACCTTCCACTATCCCAGGCTGCTCCAAGCCCTGTCCAACCTGGCCTTGGGCACTTCCAGGGATCCAGGGGCAGCCACAGCTGCTCTGGGCACCCTGTGCCAGGGCCTCCCCACCCTCCCAGGGAGCAATTCCTTCCCAATATCCCATCTAACTCTGCCCTCTGGCAGGGGGAAATCATTCTCCTCTGTCCTGTCACTCCATTCCCTCATCCAAAGTCTGTCTCCAGATTTCTTGTAGGCCTCTAATGTTCTTTACATTTAGTTGATCTGCAGTTTTTTTATTTCACAGGTAAGACAAAGTAGGAAGTTAACAGTGGATGGTTCTGTTCCAGCTCAGTACAGTTTGAGCGTCAGAGGTTCTAATGAGCTGAGTGACAAATTTAATTCAGGCTGTGAATGCTGCAAGTTAATTTAAAGTCAGAACTTACTTCTCATAGAGTAAGCAGCAGAAATACTCCTTCTCCATCATCTTTACTCTCTCAACCTGTACACAGGGTCATACCCATGAAAAGCAAACATCCATGGTCCCGATGTGAGATGTTTTCTCTTGTGCCTGACCCTCAGGAGCAGTCCTGATGATTGTCACTGGATTTGGCAGTGGTCCTCACTGCTGCCCCTCAGTTACCAGCCTTCTCTGCACTGTTCACACACTAGCAAAGCTTTTGCTCCTTTCCAACAGCTGAGGATCTGGCCCAGGGTTGCACGCAAGAGTCAACCATCCAGGACAACTGAAATCAAAATGCATCACTCATTTCACAGCCATGCCAACATTCTTTTGTGTCACCAGTGTTAGGAGGTTTGTAGATGCAGACTAATTGAAAACAGCTCCTTGCTGTTTTGGCTGTCAGGCTTAGCTGCAGGAGAAGAAACTCTGAGTGCTGGAGGTCAGGTCCTAACAGCCAGAACTGCTTTCCATACACTTTTTCAAATTTATTTTCCTTTTCAACATCAACATGCATTGTGTTCAAGTTTTTAGAATTTAAGTAGCTTTATTTAATGACCTCTTCCTGTTGCCTTTAGCAGATTGAGTGTATAAAGAGACTGCTTAAATCCTGGTATGCTGGATGTGCTCTCTTCCCTAATGCTGCGGTGTCTTAAAGGGTTTGATATTTCACTGGCTGATGCAGTGATGCTCTTGCAACAGAACCTCTGAGCCTCCTTTTGCTGTTTAACACCCAAACAGCTTGGGGTGTGCTTGTAACAGATCACTGGTGTGAGAGCTGTACAATGCACAAGCAGGCTGATGTCTCGCAAGGATCACGTCAGCTCTGTGGGTTTGTTCAGAGTGACAGTTCAGTGTGTGTTCACAGCCCAGCCAGGGCTCAAAGGCTGCTGCTGCCTTGCTTCCTGAGTGCTGCAGATTGTTTGGCAGGTCACCTACGGTGCCACGGAACTGATGCACCACAGAGGACACTTTGGGGGGTTCCTGCATGCTGAGGTGTAATTACAGGCTGGAATAGCCCCATCTGGAGCTCCAAGGTGTTGTCACTATTCTGGTACTACCACAGTTTTAAATAAAGAAAAGTAGAATCTTAACTAAAATATTTGATGCTGGCTCATAGCCTCTGCTTTCAAGTGTGAGCTCTGGAGCCAGGAGAGCTTTTGCTGCAGGGAAGCAGAGCAGTTCCTGGCAGCTGGAATCCTCAGAAGCAGCAGTGAAGGCACAGAGAGCTATGTGGAGCAGCCAGAGAGGCTGGAGTGGAGCTCTCAGTTCAGCAGCTGCAGGAGAGCCAGGGGAGAGGATCCTGCTGCCCTCTGTGACCCTGGGTAGCTGCAGATGACACAGGGAAGAGCTCTGCAGTGTGTTCAGTGCTTGGAAGCTCCTTTGGAGCTGCTGGGATGCAGGTAATGGCACAGCTTTTAGGTACTGCCTGGAATGGTATTGCTGGGTGGCAGGACCCTGGAGATGGAGAGAGAATCAATGTGCAAGGGGGGATAATGCTCCAAAACAGGTGTTCTTTGGTGGTCAATCCGTGCCACACATGACATGAAATGCCTTGATAATAACCTAAACAATAGTTAAGAGATCCCTGCAAGACAGCATCTGCTTTGTCTGTTACTGATTGTTATAGATTATAGGTATCTGTTATAGATTTGTTATTGGTATATAGATTGTTGGGGATATGGAACTTGCCTCTTGGCAAGTCCTCCTTGGATGTGGATGGTCTGCCTGCAGCCATGGGCTGTGCCAGGTATTTTAAAGAAGGCAGCTTCCCTTGTCCCTGCTTTTTGCCATGCTTGGAAGGTGAGTTTGCTGTGACTGCCAGAAGCTACTGGGTTAACATTTTATGCACTTAGAGATAATCTAGTGTTGACTCAAGACGTGATGCTTCAGTGTGACTTGAAGGCTTGAAACCCTGCTGTCAAGATGCACTAAAAATACCCCCTCATCTTCCTGCTGAGCAGCATTTGGCACCAGGAGCCTGGGAGTGATGCTCTGTGTGTCAGCTGGGCTGGCTCTGCACTGGGGTGCTCAGCCCCGGGCCCTGCCGCCTCCTCCCGTGGCATTAAGCAGGTTGAGAGTGAGCAATAGTTGGGAAAGAGCTGACATTTCTCCTGGGATTGTGGTGTGGGATGTTTCCCCTCCAGAGAGTAGAAAGTGAGTGCTGGTGAGTGCTGTTTGTCACTGCTGCTGGATGATGGAAGAGCTGCTTTCTGGAAGGAGCTGATGGGAGAACTGCTTATTCCTTGGGAGCTCTAGAGAACTGCTGGCAACATCTGCACATCGTGCTCAGCGTGTTTTGTGGGGGTGACAAAGGGCTCTGAGAGCTTTGCTTTGCCACTGCTCAGACTCCATTTGCTGAGCAGGGTGGTGCTGGCACCATGTGTGGACTGGAGAAGATTTACACTAATTCCAAGAGTCTGTACAGGTTTAATCACCTTCTCCAGCTGCAGCATGGAGGTTATTTCCTTGAAGGAAGGGTTGTGTCTCAAGCTAAATCTGGTGGGTGCAGGCTGGTGCAGGGATGGCTGAGCTCTGAAGAGAGCTCCAGTTCAGAGGCACAGCACAAGGAGACACCTCCAGCTCTGCTGTATCACCTTTATCTCATGTTCAGTAGGGTCTAAAAGACCCTTCTCTACTGAACGTGTAGGTGCAGAAGACAAATTATAAACTCTTCAGCAGGGACTAAAAGAGGTGGTAAAATTTAGAATCATAATTAATTCTTACATCTCAACCAGTATGGGCTTGTTTTAACTGCTAAGCCCAGTGACCTGCCCAAGTCTGACCCTGAATCATGGCCAATTTGTATGATTTCTCACAGCAGCTTCTGGCAATGACAGAGTGTCCTTCCAAGTAGCCATTAGTTTGTGAGCCAGCCTGTTTGATTTTGGGTTGAATCATCAAGCAGTAAATGTGAGATGTGACACTTGACTGCTGTGTTTTGCTCTTTCAGGTGTTAGTCACACGAGATCTCTGCTTCCTTGCCTTCCCACTTTGCTTTCTCTCTCTCCACGCTGGGCTGTGGCATGCAGTGGTTCCTGGATAAGGTGTCACCTCCATAGTTTTTGGTAAAGGCCAAAGCTTTGTGCTGTTTGTGACCTTGACTGCTCCACACAGAGTTCCTTCTCCCAGCAGAGCAGAAGGCTGCAGCAGGATAGTTGAATGGGATATTGTTCCTTTTCAGACAGGAGGTCAGGCACGTTGGTGGCTTCCTGGGATGCCTTTGTGCAGCTGCAGTGCAGGGCCTGGGGTTCAGAGGTTTGCTGTGGCCCTCAGTTGTGCCTGTATTGCAAGAGATGCTGCTGCTCCCTGAATTGTTTCTTTCACCAAAATCTGAAGGAATGAGGCAAATTACTGGCTGTAGTCCAGGCAGAGATAACACTGGGTCAATGTTTGTAGCCTGGGCACTGTTGTCCCATGCATTTCTCACTGGCAGATCATTTTCCTCTTGCCAACAGAAGTGTTTCTTTTTTTCCCTTGGGCCCCAAAGACTTTTACTGTGCATACTCTGCACCTCCTTGAAATGAAGTTCCCTTTTCCCTGAATCAGTGCCTTTCTGTACCCTAAATATGCATTTGGTCCCTCCCACATTGTTCCTTGTATATTTTATCTTATTTTGTGGTTAGTGGGAAGCTGGTATCTGATCTGTGCAAAGCACGTGGATTATTGTGTCTGGTGTGTGCAGACTCTGTGGTTCCCTTCAGCAATGAGACCAAGCAGTGGGAGGGACTGCAGGATGAAATTACTTTTTCCTAGAAGGCCTGAATCTGCAGAGGAATATTTATGTACCATTAGAGCTGCTCAAAAGCTGCTCCAAATGCTTCCACTTCATACCTAAAAGTGATGAGGTGTCTTTATCTTGCTTCTCATCATCTCTTTTCAAAGGGATGATAATCTGGGCATCTTCAGCTCAAAACCTGGTATTGTATCTCCTCCTCAGTTCCCTTCCTCTGAACACAGAGGTTCCTTTTTCCTGGCAACCTGCACGTGGCTGTAACATGACCTTGAGCAATCTCATTAATTAATACAGATTTAAACATTGTCTGATCATGAAAATGTGAAGCGTTTTAGCACAAGGATGAAGTCTTATCCTTGTCACATATTCAGGTAATATTGACTATAAATTCTGTCTACATCAGGTGCATCACAATTAAGTTTCTTTGTGCTCCACACAATGTCATTCCTCCCCCAGCTTTTGCACTCTTGAAGGTCCCATCTAACAGAAGCTGCCTCTGGAAGCACATGGGAGCCACTCAGGACCCAGCAGGCTGGAGGGAACTGCCTCGAGGTGTGCAGGGGGTCTGGCTGCTGAGGTGTTTTGTTTCCTGCAGTGATTCAGTGGTTACACATCCCTGTTGTTGTGCATTCCTGAGGCCTCTGTGGTGTAATTGATTTCAAGGTCACTTCCTAGAAAACCCTGCCAAGGAGAAACAGGAGGAGCTGTTATAAAGATCCTGCCTGCTGGCCATGTCCTGTAGGAACCAGCAGTGACACAGCTCTCAAAGTGGAGGGGCAGGAACCCTCTGGCACTGTCAGGATCTCTGACACCCTGGAGCTGGGAGTGGGCAGGACTTGCAGAGGGCCCCTGCTCTGCAGGGGAAGGGGCTGAGCGGGTGGAGTAGGGGGGGTGTAGAGGAGGGTAATTTCCTCTTTCCTCTGTGGCTGTGAGGCTTTAGAATGTCACTTTTGGGGTCTGACACTTATGGTTTTGTGTAATTTGTTCTTGTTTGGCATCTGGCTGACCTTTGGAGTAATCTCTTCTCACAGATGTGGTGTTTGTGTTGGTTATTGTGTATTTAGCCAACAGTTTAGAGCACTTTCAAGCATGGCTTCTTGCACTGTTCTCAAACTCTCTTCTCACAAGCTGAATTTCACTTACCAGTGTTGGTCCCATAATCCATTTGGGATGGATATTTACCAGAGCAGGTAAAACCACTTGGACACATTTCCCAGGAGATCACGGGGCAAAGCCTTGGTTGGAGCACTCTGCTGATTTCAGAGTCAGCCATATCACTATTAATGATTGCTCCTTGTAATTAATCATTTGTCAGCTTCGGTGACACTAAGGGATCTTTGCTGGGATGCAGAGGTCACTGTAACCAGTTGGAAATATCCTTATCCTAGTTTGGGCTCCCTTCAGTGTGAATGGAAAATCTGATACTACTGAACCTTTGAGATCTTTGACTTTCCTGCATGTTTTAACTTTTCAGCTAGAAATTGTTCCACTTGGTTTTTTTTTTCATTTAATTTCTTCTTTGTTGAATTTTTTCATTCCAAAGAACTGTATCTAAATGCTTATTTTTTCTTTACATTCAGATGCACCCAAAAATAATTGGTTATACTTCTAAGCAAAACATCTTGATGAGTTCAAAAATATTCCAAATCCCTCTGTCTTCACTCTTGTGAAATTTAATGTGTAATTTCAGTTTCAGGACTGCAGAGATTTAAATGACACTTTGAACTGTTGGTCACAGTCCACTACAACAAAAGCACTGATTTTTGCAACAATTCTTTTCTCAGAAGTCTGGGGAAAACCAATTTGATTTAGGGAAGGACACCGGTGGGTCTGAGCCAGCACCTCTTCTGAAATGGTTGGTTTAGGTGTGAGGTGTTAATCCCAGTGGGATTTAAAGGAAGGGAGGGAGCGGCTTCATGGCACCATTAATTTTATTTTATATATATATTTAATGCTGTTGGAGACTTCAGTCATCACAGTGTCTGTCTGAAGTGCAGACCCACAATCAAGCTTTAACACCCAGTGGTGGCACAACACTGCTGTTGTTCCTTCTGGGAAGGGAGAGACAAATCCTAGTTGCTGTATCCTGGTCAGTGCAGAATTCCTGCAGCGAGGAGCTGAAAGAGCAAGTGCAGGCAGCCAAAGCATTAAAACAATTAATACTAAATACTCTGTGCCTTTTATTTCTCTGAGGTATTCTGTTGTCCACCTTGGACTCTGCAGAAGCCCAGAGGAGGAGACATAACTGGTGATGGCTTGAAAAAAATCAAATGTTTCTCTGTCTTTATAACCTCCCTCAGTTTCCCTGTTGGAGCAGCAATGGGCTGTTGCATAGAGATAGTGATTTTGGTAAGAGGATGCTGGGTGCAGAAATGGGCTGCTCTCCTGCTCAGCTCAGAGCCTGCAGGGATGGGAGTCTGGGTGCTTCAGGAACAGCTTTGCTGTGACTGCAGCGTGGGGCTTCAGCTGTCCTTCATGTGATCTCAGGCATCTTCCCTGCTGTATTTTTAGAGCTGTTGTGCAAAGAAGATTAGCAAAGGACTTAATATCAATGTGGATATGGATTCTTTCTCAAATATGGCAATGTTCCCCCTATTTAGGCGATGTGTTTGGGCTGCTGTCACAGTTATATCACCAGGCTGTGCACTGCCATGTGCCTCTGCCCTGGCCTCTCTTCCTGCTCCAGATGTTGTTTAGCTGACTGAAATAGTGGCTGCACTCTTTGTCCTTGTCTTAGTTTTGCTGGATCTAATGACAGTTTATTAGGGAGCCTGTCTCCAGCTGGATCAAGTCCATACTTAGTGGAGAAAGAAACAGCTGGGAGTTGAGATCCAGTGGTTTATCTTGAGATGGGAGCCACAGGCACCTGGATTCAGTGGTGGTTTCACACTGGCTCTTGTGGCCTCTCTGTGGTGCAGGGGCACTTACAGGTGAAGCCATTCAATTGAAGCCTTTGGAGGGTCTGCTAGAACAGCTCTTGTTTGTTTGGAAACTCCTTCTAATGTTCCTGGCACAGCTGCACCCCTGAAAGAGCAGAATCACAGAGCAGTTTGGGTGGGAAGGGACCTCAAAGTCCATCCAGTCCCTGCCATGAGCAGGGACACCTTCCACCATCCCAGCTTGCTCCAAGCCCCATCTAACCTGGCCTTGCGCACTTCCAGGGATGCAGGGGCAGTCACAGCTTCTCTGGGCACCCTGTGCCAGGCCCTCTACACCATCCCAGGGAAGAATTTCTTCCTGACGTCTGATTTAAATGTGTCCTCTTTCAGTTTAAGACCCTTTCCCATTGTCTTATCAAACTGCCCACGCTTGCTGTGCAGTTAATTGGGGCAGGGCTCCAATTCTTCTCTCAGGGAAGTGCTTTCAGTGACACTGCTTGCAGGTGTGTTAAGGGCACATGTATGGAGTGACATGAGACAAACAGCTCAAAAACAGTTGCTAAATATTCTGGTATCCCAGTGGCCTCTGAAGGTGTTCTCAGCATGCACTGTCTGACCACTGGGACTCCAGTAACTTAGAGTGGGTGGCCTGGAGAGACACTTGTTGTATGGGCTGGAACAGAAGAGACCAGCAAGGTGAAGGCTTTGGCCTCAGGATAGCCCTGGATGGTGGTTTGGAGTCTGGAGGGTTGGGAGAGGACAGGTGGAAGCACAGATAGGAAGTGTTAACTCTGCCTGAGCAGATGAATGTGCTGGCAAGTGCAGGGAAGAGAGCAGGTACTGAGGGGTGAAGCCCTCCTGCCATGTGGCCCTGGACAAAGGGCAGGGCACCAGGAGAGGATAGCTGGGAGTGTCCTGTGGCACTGCCTGACACAGATCCATGAACTCCCATCCTAACAAATTAAGCTGCTTAAAGCAGTGAGTGTGCTCCTCTTGGCTGGAGCCAGGTGGATCCGTGTTGGAAACAGTCACTTACCAGGGGAATTTTGGATTTATCTAAACGGGTTTTGTTGTTCCTGTGATGAGGAGTGAAAAGCACGGCTAGAAGAATATGGGAAAAGTTCTCTGGGAAGTGTGGCAAAGCAAGCAGGATGTGCTGAGGGACTGGGAGAGAGCAGGGTTTCAAACCTGCATGCTTTGTTCTGGCCGGGTCTCCAGCTGGCAGCCGCCTGCACTTCCCTCCTGATACTGGAGCAACACGATAATCTGAAATAACTTCTTTCCCGTCCAGAGGTCCGGGAGCAGGAGATATGGAATGTGTCCTTAAGTGCCTGGGCTATTTTGGGAGCAGGGGACATGAATCTGTGCAGGGGCATCCAGGCTTTGCATTGCTGTGGTAACGGGGAGCGCAGTGCTGGCAGCCCGGCCCAGCTCCAGCATCAGCATATCAAAGTTTGCTTTTGGGGCAGAGAAGTCGTGAATATTTTTATTTTTCTGTGCTGTATAAAATGGTGGTGTCTTCTGGAAGATGGGAAGATGACAGCAGTTCCTAGAGAAATTGCCTTGGAATGATGGCAAAAACACCTTATGATGAAAATGTGGAGCTCTGAGAGCGCAGTGCAAGGAGAGCACAGGTTCTCCTCCTGCAGCAGCTGCAGTGCAGCTTGTGCACCAACCACATATTTACAACAGCAACACAACATGCAAGAGGTTTTCCAGAAATCCAAGGAAAACATTCCATCCTGCAAACATCTTGGGATATAATAAGAGATTAAGAAGTTAGGGAAGGAGCAGCAGCAGTAGGTAACTTGTAAGTAACTTGTTTATGCAAGTTAACTTTGCTGCAAGTGCCGGGGAAGACTGGAATTCTGCTAGAGTTGATAAAGAAGCTTTGGAGAAAGGAAGGATGTGCTAATTAGAACAGGGAAGATTTCAGAGCCAGGACAGAATCGTTATAGAAATGGATAAATTGAGGCAAAGTGAGTAGCCAATAATTGGTCTTATCCTTGAGTTTTGGGCAACCAGAACTGTTTGGCACATCACGTTTTAAGGCTCAGGAATATTAAATAGTTTTTAGTATCTTCTTCATACAGACACTATTGACCCAGAGATTATAAAATTCAAGTCTTTAGCCAGCAGAAATCAGCAGAGCTGTGTTTGCTTTTGCTAGTTAGGAGCTTCCTGATGTCGAAGTGATGATTCCCTTCCTAGTATTCTTCAACAACAGGATTCTGTTTCTACTTTGTGTGTGAAGGAAATGTTATGTTAGGACATGCTTGGCTTGTGACTGACACAGTGCTTTCCCTGCTTGTAACTACTCTGCTTTACCTTCACCTCTGAGAAAACTGTGGCCAACTCAGGGCTTCGGGGGCCTCTGTTTTGTTGGACTTTCACTGTAAGGGAATTAATTAATTTAGAAGGAGTTAAAATTGATTTACCCAGAAGCTGAAATTTACTTTATTTTCACTTCTAGGCCTATGAGAAGCGCTTTCCTACATGCCCAGAGATCCCAGTCTTCCTGGGGAGTGAAATCCTGCACGAATCCAGGAGTGAGGACGGAGCCATCCATGTCATTGAGCGGAGCTGCAAGCTGAATGTGGATGCTCCCAGGCTGCTGAAGAAGGCAGGTGGAACCTTGGGAGCAGAGAGGCCTGGATTTTGTTGGCTGGCTCAGATAGATAAAGGCTCCTAAAGTTAACTCTTTTCTCTCTGTATTTCCCTGCTCCTCTTCAGATTGCAGGGGTAGAGTATGTGTTCTTCATCCAGAAGAACACTGTGAACTGGAGAGAGAGAACCCTCCGCATCGAAGCCCACAACGAGACCTTTGCCAACCGTGTCGTGGTCAGGGAGACCTGCAGCTACTCAGTGAGAGCTCTGCTTTGGCTGCCTGTGCTGGGAGGGGTGGGGATTGTGCACTCACACGCAGGGTGAAGGTGCCTGAATGGGTTTGAGCACTTCTGCAACACTGGACTGTGGTTAGAGACTCTTGGGCTGGAAAGGCTCTTGGGTCCTGGCTGTGGGCTTGTCCAGTTGCTTTGGAGAGAGACAGGAAGGGCCTGGAGAGACAGGACAAGGAGGAATGGCTTCCCAGTAACAAACTGGGTATTGGGAAGGAATTGTTCCATGTGAGGGTGGGGAGGCCCTGGCACAGGGTGCCCAGAGAAGCTGTGGCTGCCCCTGGATCCCTGGGAGTGTGCAAGGCCAGGCTGGACAGGACTTGGAGCACCCTGGGACAGTGGAAGGTGTCCCTGCCATGGCAGGGGGTAGGATAAGATGAGCTTTAAGGTCCCTTCCAAACCATTCTGTGATTTCATAGGGCTTGAGAAACTTCTTTAGGTTGATTGTGATCCTCTGCTTGGAGCAAAAGTGGAAAACAGAGCTGGTGCTCCAGAACTGCTGGTATTCCCTCAGTTTGTTTTTGATTGGAATTCAGGCTAACAAAAACATCTAGAGCTTGGGCATGTATATAAATCTGGATATCTATAATTAAACCATTACTATTCATTATTATAAGGGCCTGAGTGAAGTCTGGCAATTAATTTTGCCCACAAATAAGTGAAAGTTTTAGCACCTTATTTGTCATCAGTTTCATGCTCTAAAGATTTGGAGAAAGGACTTGAGCCTTATGTGTGGCCTGGGCTGTCTCCCTGTGAGGCTGTTCCTGTGCTGTTTCACTGTAATGGTGCTCTGAGGGCCCAGTCACCATGGAACAGCCTCAGCTGTTTCTGGAAGCAATCAGATCCTGCCTGTTGTTCCTCACACCAATGTCCAGATCCTGTTACTTACCTGCCCTTTTGGCCACTGGACAGCAGCTCAGCTTCTTGGGGGTAAGCAGGCTGTAAGGAGCTTCAGGCAAGAGGAGGAGTGGAAAAGCTGTGAACATTTTGGATGGTGACAGTGTGGTTCCTGAGGCAGAGATCCCATGGCGGCTGCATGAGGCTTCGTAAAATCTGCAGTAAATCAAACTCCCATCATCCTCAAAGGTACTGACAGGTCTGAAATGCTCCCAGGTCAACTCTGAGCTTGTTACACTTGCTGATTTTGGCTGTGTCCTTAGGAAGGAAACATCAGCATCTGGGCTTTGAGGGGAGCAGGGTAGGAGCTGCTGGCTGCATCCTCAAGATGGTTCCCTGCTCTATTTTTACCAGTTCCCTTTTCCCTGCCAGAGTGCACCGGAAGCAGGTTTATTCTCATCTTTCCTTTTCTGCAGTGTTCTCTGAGGCAACTTGGAGAAGTACGATCCTGCTCCTGCAGTTACTTAATATCTCCAGGGAATTTGTCCTTTATGGTATCCTTGTGTGGGGGCTGGAGTTGTTTTTCTTTCATGTCAGTTTGTGAACAGCAGCACCTACAGAGAGAAGGCAGAGTCTTCTCAGGAAAGGGTTAAGTTTAAAAGAGGAAAAGATTTTACCCTATATAGAGTAACAGAGGGGAAATAAGGGAAGAGTATGTGCTGAGCTGAGAGTGGGAAAACTGCCTGCTCTGCTATGTCCCCAGTGTTTTGGGGAGGAGGCTGATGTTAGTGGCTGAGTCTCCCATCCAAAACTAAAAAAGAAACCTGGTTTGCATCGTTCTTCTTTGCAGGTGTAGGAGTTTTAATTGCATGTTCCACGAGGCCATCCCTTTCCATAAAGAGACCTTGACATGATGGTTTGAAGTGGGCAGTTTCACTGCTATTTTAGTGCAGCTTTTGCTACTACAGTTCAGGTGTGCTGGGGCAGAGATGGGTTTAAATCTTGATTTCCTTGTGCATGTGAAGAATGTTGGGTTAGCAAAAGTCTGGATGTCCAATTCTTGATGATTCTCACAGTGGGAATGAACCTGGCTGGTCAGTCCAGGTGTGGCAGTGCCTCCTCTGCCCCCTCACTCTGCAGCTGTGGAGGTTAAACAGCCAGTGTGGTGCCAGGGCACCCATGGGCCAGCTGCCACCATCCCAGCTGTGTGTTCCCCTGGCTGCAGGTTCACCCTGAGAACGAGGAGTGGACGTGCTTTGAGCAGTCGGCCTCTCTCGACATCAAGTCCTTTTTCGGCTTTGAAAGCACAGTGGAAAAGATTGCCATGAAGCAGTACACTTCCAACATCAAACGGGTAAGGTGGGCTTCCCTGGCTGCCAGAACACCCCAAATCCTCTCTTTGCCTTTCTGTAAACAGACCCAGTGTAGTTCTGTGCCCTTGCTTGTGGCTCTGAAATCCCTCAGTTGGGCAAAGGAAGAAAAAGCCAGTGTGCAAAGAGCACAGAACGATCTGCTGGCTGGAATGTGTCTGTGCAGGGATGGAGCAGGCTGTGCCAGAGGAGGGTGGCAGTGGATGCTGTGGGTGCCAGGCTCCTCGGACACTGAGGACTCTGTTCTTGTGCAGGAAGGGAAAGTTCTGGGTGAAAATCAGCACCCTGTGTCTCCAGAGCTGGGGCTTGGGTTAGTGGCCTGAGCTGGGCTCTGGGCTGCAGAGGAGCAGGGCAGCTGACTGGGTTTGGGAGCAGGGGAATGGGGTAAAAGTGTTCTAAAGGCAGCTGCATCCATAGACTGGGATTTGCCTGGCCATTACTGTAATTCATCATTCATAGGGGGCTTTCATACTGGATGTTTTTTGATGGGATCATGGGGATGGAAGGAGAGCCTTCCCCTCTGTTTATCCCTAGCAGCATTAGTCATTTGTCCTGAGGAAACTCCTGCACCTTGCTGGCTCTGGAGGAGGCTGTTTCCTAATGAGAGTTTTCCCCTTCAGGGCAAGGAGGTGATTGAGCACTACCTGAAGGAGCTGATCTCCCAAGGGATCACGTTCATCCCGCGCTGGAGCCCTCCCGCGGCGAAGGATGAGCGAGCCCCGGCTGTGGGACGGGACCCTGGTGACATCCTGCTGGATTCTGGGGCTGCTGGCACCAGCAGGGAGCAGGCTGGGAGCCCCTGCCCTCCCCCAGAGGCTGCCAGCCCTGACGGTAGGCACTGCCCAGGCAGCAGCTCTCAGTCAGTAGCACTGAGCAAGGAGCTTTTTTCATTTCTCTTGGCATCAAGTTTTTTGTCTGGAGTGTGGGGGAGGAGGAGGGAAAGCTATTTTCTTTTTTCAAGAAAAACAAACAATGGAACTTTTTTTTCCCCTAAAACAAAAAAGCTGTGCAGGCAGTATGTTTTGGAGCTTAGAAAAAAAATCAGGCTTGATCAGCTCTTTAAGGTATTTTGTACTTTAAGCTGGAGAAGGTGTCTTCAGTATGGAATTAAAAAGTTTATCTGTTCCAAAATTAATATTCTTGGGGACAGGTTTGGATAGTTTTTGGCCCTGTATCAGGCCAAGACAAACTTTGTGGAATGTCTCCTCATGCATTTTTCCCACAAAGTGCCTGAATCAAACTTCATCTTTCTGTGTGTTGGTCTGATGATATCTTCTAGACTAAATAAAATACTTCTCTGGCAAAAAGAAATAGGAGGGACCTTTGAATCCAGAGCTGTTGTAATAGAAACAGTTGTTGTCATTCCTGAGAAGGAAAGGCAGCACTTGTTTTGCTGAGTGCAACTAGGGGAAAAGCTTGGAATTTGGAAGTATCAGTAGTTCTGCTCTCACCTGATGTCTGGGAGTTTTTCTGGAAAAAGATGGGAATCCACAGAGAAGCTGATTAGGAGAAATGGTTGAGATTAAAGTTAACCTCAGAGTGGTGGGTCCCATCTAGCAGAAGAGGAGAGTAGCCCTTATTTTTCTGCCCATATTCCTGTTCAGGAAGGGATTAGCTTCCCTGGGCCTGCTCCCCACCTTGCTAGCTCTGGGGGTTCCATGGGGTATCTCACTTCCAAATGCAGTTTCTGTATTATCCTGCTCATCCTGTGGGTGTCCAGGCCTCTTTCTGCAGGTGATGGCATCTACTCAAAACCGTGTGCCTGACAAAGAGCCAGCTCTGAGGTGTCCCCAGCCCTGCTCCCTGTGTCTTCCAGCCCAGCTGCTGCCTGGGCTGCTCCCCCCAGCTGCCCTGTTCTGCTGGCTGGCAGCTGCCAGCCCTGGGTGACACATCCCTGTGTCCCTCAGGGCTGGCACATCCCTGTGTCCCTCAGGGCTGGCAGTCGCCAACCCCTTGTCCTTTGTCTCTGAGCTGGAGGGGCCTTGGGCTGCTGGTGTGCACAGGACTTGTCCCCCTGCCAAAAGGCTCCCTTGCTGTCAGAAATGTGCTGTTGTTCTCCCTTTGTCTCTGCTGTCCCTGGGCAGAATAATGGCTTGGTTTTCCAGCGAGCCTCTCTTGTCACTGCAGTTGTGCATGAGATTTGGGACACGTGGAGATGGAAGTGCCCAGGTCGTGGAGTGGTTGGTGAGCTGAGTGCCAGAGCTCATGACAGATCTTTTAAAGCTCCTGCTGGAGCAGTTCAGGCCTGAATGGAATTATTGGTGTTCTCAGAGACAGGTGGAGTGATCCAGCTGTGATACAGCACGTGCTGCCTGTGGCCTCGTGCCCCAAACACCGGGAGAGTGTCCCCCCATCTCTCCCTCCCTTCTTCCAGCTGCTGGAATGAGGCTTCTGAGCAATTCCTGTGTAAATCATAGGGAACCTGATGTGTAGAAACAACTGCCCATCTCCCTCCTGGCTGTGCCAGTCTGCTCTGAATTGCTGTTTCCTCCCTCCAGCTGACAAACTGGACGCTGATTACATCGAGCGCTACCTGGGCCAGCTCACCCCGATGCAGGAGAGCTGCCTGATCCGCCTGCGCCAGTGGCTCCAGGAGACTCACAAGGGAAAGGTGGGTAGGGCGGGCACAGAGGGGCACCCAGGGGATCCCCCACCTCGGATGGGGAACCCTGGATGCACAAAGACACTGGGGAATGAGGGGCTGAAGTGCGACACCGCAGGAAGGGACCTGGGGGTCCTGGTCCATGTTGAGCTGAACGTGAGTCAGCCCTGGTAGCCCAAAGGGTCACTGTGTCCTGGGGGCATTGTCCTGCTCTGCTCTGTGCCAGAGTGGCCTCACCTCAAGTTCTGGACACCACAATATCAGAAGGATTTAAAGCTGTCAGAAAGTGTCCAAAGGAGGGACACAAGGATGGGGAAGGGTCTCAAGGGGAAGCCATAGGAGGAACAGCTGAGAGCACTTGGCTTGTTCAGCTGGAGAAGAGGAGATGGAGCACAGAGCTCACCTGGGCAGCTCTGATCTCTGCTCTCTGTGACAGGGACAGGACCCAGGGAATGGCTGGAACTGTTTCAGGGGAGGCTCAGGTTGGATCTCAGGGAAAGGTTCTTTCCCAGAGGGTGCTGGGCACTGCCCAGGCTCCCCAGGGAATGGGCACGGCCCCGAGGCTGCCAGAGCTCCAGGAGCGTTTGGACAGTGCTGCCAGGGATGCCCAGGGTGGGGTTGTTGGGGTGTCTGTGCAGGGCCAGGAGCTGGATCCATGATCCTTGTGTATCCCTTCCTGCTCAAGGAAATTCTGTGGTTCTCTGATTTTTCCCTGAAAAGCAGCACAAGCACTGAGGGACAGGTGTGTCTCTGCTCCGCTGGAATGTCCATGTACTTGGGCTCCTTTTGGTTAAAGGAAAGTCTCTGTCAGGCTGACAGGGTGACTGTATGTGGCTGGGAAAAGAAAGGGTCTAGAGCAGCTTGAATGCCTCAAGAGGGGTTTAACTCCAGATTTCCTGATGGGGAAGGTTTAGAAGGGAAGGAAAGGACCAAGGATAGCACTAGAGAGAGAAGTTGGGTGGGCTGAATAGATAAAGGGTTCTTAGGAAGAGGAGCAAGTGATCCCCCTTGGAAGCAGAGAACAGCTGGGTGAGGTTTCAACAGTAAAAGCTCCCTGGCTTAGAAGGGAACAGCTCAGTCAGTCAGGATGGGTCAGGTGAGGTACTCTGCATTCCTGGGATTGGGAAGATTTTAATTCTTTTTCCTTTACCTGGTCTTTCCAAAAGAGACTGCTGCTGCTTACAAGGAGCTTTGGCAATCCTTTCTGCCTGCTGTGCTGTATGCCTCAGAGCTGAGCAGGTCTCATCTGAGTACAGGGAGTCTGAACATGATTTAGAATGCTGTTTTTTTCTTGGAAAAGTGAATGTGAATCACTCCAGTAGAAATGTAGCAAAGATTTACTGCTATAGTTCTGCTGCTGTTGAACTCCTGAAGTTCCCCTGTGTGTGAGCAGGTAAGTGGGTTTTGTTGGTACCCAGGAATGTGGATGGAGAAACAGCCACCAGATAACCTCAGGCTGAAGAGAACAGGAGGTGTTGGGGCAGTGTGAGAGGCCCCCAGCAGCTGATATGCACCAGACACCAACAATGCTCAATGTTGAATTGCAAGAGCTGATAAATTCCCACCACCAAATATTTTCCAAAGCTGGCCAAGGCCACTGGTGGACAGTGGCATCAACAGCAGGTTGGATAATTTGGACCATGTCCAGAAGGGTGGTGGCTGCTGGATGCAGGTAGAGACTACAGGAATATCTGTATGATATATAATATATATACAGTGTATATATACACACCTGATGGAGCAAAGGGCCCCCTGAGGGGCTGTGACACCTCCCTGCCAGCTGCTCTCGTGTCACTGTGATGCTCTGCCTGTGAGTAAAGAGCTGGGGCTGGGCTCCCAGCCAGCCAGGGGGTGGTGAGTGAGCTGTGTGAGCAGCTCCCTGCTCACAGGAACAGCTTCACCAAGAAAAGGGGCTCTGCTGAACACTGCCTGTGATCCAGCCTCCTGTCAGATGAGAGGCACCAGGCAGGTGGGCAGGCAGGGGTCAGTCCCCAGGTGTTACTCTGCTCTGAGACAGAGGACGGGAGGCTTTTCATGGAGACCTGTCCAGTGAAATGGTGTGGGCTCCTTTGGGGTAGGAGATACCTCTCCTAGTGGGTCCTGGATGGGAGCAAGACAGGGAGGGAGGCTTTATCCCTGGTGTGACCTGCAAGGATCCTGCTTTCAGCTGGAACAGGCACCACCTAAACCTTTCTTCTGTGGGTTGGTTTTCCCCGCTCCATGTCAGAGGCTGAGGAATGGAAGCTGGCAAAGGAAAACGTGAGAGCACAGGAGCAAAATGTGGAACAACTGCCCCTTGGGTGCTCGGAGCTGGGCAGGGAGTGGCAGCCCTTGTTCCCTGTGCTGTGCTGGGAGCCTTGGGAAGGTGCAGCTGAATCCTGAGCTCTGGGGACAATGGGAGCTGCCTCAGGCCTTTGGGTGGCCTTTGTGGGCCTTGTCCCCAGGGGGGTGTGGGCACACAGGAGGGGAGGTGCTGGCTACTGAAACTTCCTCCTGAACCCCCTGACTGCTCAGCTGCTTGCTTCTCCTGATTCCCTGACAGAGCAGGCCAAAATCAGGAGCTTATCCTGCAAGGCTGGGGTTCTCCCTGGAGAGGCTCTTACCTTGCTGTGACAATCAGCTCTTTTAGTTCAGAGCGGGGATGGCCTTATTCCTCTGTCAGAAATTATCAAAAAATAGATCTCCTCTTTCTTGGAAAATGGCCCTTCTTATTTTTGTCCTCTGTCCTATTTCACTATCCCTTCCCTGTTCCTTCCAAAGCAGACATTACCTTTACAGTCAGTTACGTTGCTGCTTAAAAAAACCTGAGGAGTGGAAGGAACAAACTGCAAATGGTGCTAAAATTGCAGCAACTCAAGCTCTGCTCATGGCTTTGCACCATGCAGGAGAGTGCAGCGGTTTCACCAGTGAATACAAAAGCAGGCTGAAATTAAACCTTCGTTTGCTTGCACGTGGGAGTTACTGCTTTGGTTGGACAAGGATAAAAGACTAATTCCACTGTGGAATCAGTCTCCTTGGAGCTTCCTGCCTTTGGTCCAAACAGAAGTGCTGGATTTGCCTCTTGCCTGGAGCTGTGTACAGGGGAGGTTTGGAACATGAAAAGCAGCAAACCTTCCATCAGCCATCCCCTCTCCTGCAGAGATCCTGGGGCTGTTGTGGGTGTCTGGGCTGAGTCTGATGAGTGACAGCTGCCTCTGAGCAGCAGCAACACAAACCTGAATTATCTGATGGAAACTCTGCTGGCTTTAAACTTGCTGTGATACAGAATTCCTCTAAATACTCCTGGGATCCTCTTTGGGAGGGCTGCCCTCTCCGTTACAGGATGTACAGATGCAGTGTTAGAACCAGTGTTAATTTCCCCCCTGCTCCTCAGGTGCTTTAGGCTTGGTTTAGGCTGCCTGAATTCTGCTCCTTCTTTAGGTGAGTCAATTCTGAGCATCTCTTGCTTATGAATCCGAGATTGCTCCCCCCTGCCACAGCTGCCAGCCTTGCTTTCTTCCCAGCTTTCTGTTTCCCTGAGCATGGCCGTGGACAAACAAAGGAGCTTTGACTCCTGGATGTGGGGGTTTGTGTCCCAGCAGGGCTAGGAGTGCTCGGGTTGTGCTAGCACAGCATGGATGCTCTGGAGGAGACAATCCCTGCTCCACAGAGCTGGAATTTTTTATGGAAACTTGTAGAGAATGAGGCCAAGCACTTTTGGGGAAATTAAAGTGAGGGGCTGGGAATCCAGCAGCAAGTGCAGCTTTAATCCAGTTGGATTTGCAGCTGACAGGCTCTTAGTCAGATTTGGCACTTCTGTGGAATCTGTCAGGTTTGTTGTTAATTCCTGCTGCTTGGCATGCCTGGCAAGTTTTCTTTGATTCCTCAGCTAAAGAGAACATGGCAGATCTGGAAGGAGGTTGGAAGAAGCCATCCTGTGGACTTGCTTTGGAAAGCTTTTGTGCTTGTGATGTTAGAATTACTGACAGTGCTGGGGTCAGTGATCGGGAGAGCATTGTAGTTGTGGTAGATTTGGATCAGGAGTTGCTGTGGCGTGGTGGGGCAGGGAAGCCTTTGGGAGCACTCAGCAGCTCTCCTGTTCAAACACCGGCAGCAGGACCTGCACAAGAGCTGGAATTGGTCCTGGTGGCCTCATTCAGGCTGCACAGCTGTGATTCCTCTCCAGTGCCTGGTGCGGTTCATGTGTTTCCTGTGGCTGTTTGTTACCTGTTGCCATCCCGTGCTGCTTTGCCCTGAGCAGGTGAACTTGCAGCTCCCTGACTTTCACAGGGTATTTTGGTGGTCCTTGTGGATAACCAGCCAAAGGAAACATCAGCCAGCCCGGGGTTTGCTGGGGCTCCTGGGAATTGCACTGGGGAAGGGCTTCCCACAGGCAGTGAGCTGGTCCCTTCTTTTGTGCTCCTGGCACCCTCTGCTGCTCCCAGCTGGGTTAGCTACGGAGGGAGGGAGGCAGAATGGAACTTTAATGTTTGCTGTCTTAGTTTTAAGACATTTAAAAACGGTGTAGGCTGTGCAGCAGGCCAAATGGAACATTCCAGTCCTGATCCTGGGACTTTCTGTTCTTGCAGATCCCCAAGGATGAACACATCCTGCGGTTCCTGCGCGCCCGGGACTTCAACATCGACAAAGCGCGGGAGATGCTGTGCCAGTCGCTGTCCTGGCGCAAGCAGTACCAGGTGGATTTCATCCTGCAGTCCTGGAGACCCCCGGCCCTGCTGGAGGAGTACTACACCGGGGGTTGGCACTACCAGGACAAAGGTGGGGAGCTGCCCCTGGCACAGGCTGGTTCTGGCACCTCGCCAGTGACCTGGGATGTTGAAGAGAGCTGTATGGACATTTCAAAAGTTACCAAAGCAGTTCAGTGCCCGTGAGCAGCCACTCTGCTTCCCTGGAATTGTATTTCCTCGGCACAGATCAGGCAGATCAGTCAGTGCAAAGCAATTTCTCTGAAAAGGTTGCTTTTGGCAGGGATTTTTATCCTTTTCAAATATTTAATGTGGCTTTTGAATATGGTATGAGAGTGATGCCTGGGAGACTGAAGTGCTCCCTCTCTAAACCCTTTGTTTTGAAGATGGGCGGCCGCTCTACATCCTCCGCCTTGGCCAGATGGACACCAAGGGTTTGGTGAAGGCCCTGGGAGAGGAGTCCCTGCTGCGACACGTGAGTTGTGCCTTCGTGTGCCACCTGTTCCCCTCAGGGTGTTTGAAATCTTGTCATGGGGCATCAGGAATCCTGGAATGGTTTGGGTGGGAATAGACCTTAAAAGTAACCCAGTCCCATCCCCTGCCATGGGCAGGGACACCTTCCCCTATCCCAGGCTGCTCCAAGCCCCATCTAACCTGACCTTGGACACTTCAGGGATCCAGGGGCAGCCACAGCTTCCCTCCCAGGGGACAATTCCTTCCCAATATCCCATCTGACCCTGCCCTCTGCTATCTGTATTTTTTGAAATGAGATCTCCAGGCCATCCTGGTTCCTTGGCCATGCTTGGGCTAATCCCTGTCTGTGCTGGCTTTGATTCCAGGTTCTGTCCATTAACGAGGAAGGACAGAAGAGGTGTGAGGAAAACACCAACATCTTCGGCCGCCCCATCACGTCAGTATAGTTGGTTTTCCTGGATCCTTGCAGACTTTCACTGCCATGGTGAAGGATGCTGCTGTGGTTTGGGGTGATGTCCTTGGGGTTACAGTGCAGACAGCAGTGTGTGTTATGGGCTGTATGGGGACCACAAATATATATAAATTTATTTGCTGGATTTAAATGCAGACAAATCCTGCAGTTTCATTGGAAAGCAAGTATTGATCCTTCCTTACATCATTTTCATATCCCTTCTCAGATTAATTTAATCTTCCTGTCTTGGTGATTTTAATCCACATCTTTGAAATTCTGGGGGTTTTTTTAATACAGGAGCCTGTCTGCCAGATTCCACCTTCGTTTAAAATGCATTTTTGCATTATTTTTAGCAATAGGCCTGCATACCTTCACCCTCTTCCAGAGTGACAGATGTTCTTTCCCTTGGAGTTGGGTGTCTGTGTTAGCTGGAGCTCACCTGGATTTGGGTGTCTGCTGCCCCAGTGGAGATGTGCTTTTTATTGGAACTGCTGGTGTCCCCTCTTGGCTTCCCTGGATCCTGCACGGGCTGTGGGGTTACTGTGGATCCTAAACTGAGCAGCCACCACACTCCAAAGTTCTGACAGCTCTTTCCTGCCTCTTTATTTTAGATCCTGGACTTGCCTGGTGGACTTGGAAGGGCTCAATATGAGGCACCTCTGGCGGCCTGGGGTGAAGGCCCTGCTCAGGATCATCGAGGTGGTGGAGGACAACTACCCGGAGACCCTGGGGAGGCTCCTGATCGTGAGAGCACCACGGGTCTTCCCCGTGCTCTGGACCCTGGTGGGTGAAACCTGGGCTCTGCAGGATCGCTGGCACTTGTGGAGGTTCTCAAAGAGCCACATCAGCAGGGGCAGGGAGGGAAGAACTCCAGGCAGCTTTGTAGTGAGCTCCTGAAGAGGCCAGAGCAGAGCCAGGCCATGGGGTGCCTGTAGCTCACTGGGTTCTAGTGGCTGCCATCCACCAGGGCAGGATGAGAAACCTGAATCCCACCCCATTCCACCCAAACCTGGTGGGTTTTCATATAGATGGGAAAAGACAGAGATCTTTTGATCTCAGGCTGCAGGGCACTGAAGGGTAATAAGTAGTAAATAATAAATCTGGTTCTGCCTGGTTCCTGCTGGCTGCTCTGGCAGTGTGAGAACGTGGTCATTACATTTCCTGTGAGGTTTATAGGTGAGACAGTGACTGCAGGCTTCCTGTGCATGAAGCAGAAAGTGCTGTGAGATGATGATACAGAGAGAGAACATTTTCCACTGGTTATCCCTTTCTTTGGGAAGTGCCTCAGAGCTGTGAAGCTCTGCACTTTGCTGAGACCCTCCAGGCTAGAGCCCAAAGCATCGTGGTGAGATGGCTCAGACAGTGTCTCCAGCTGCCCTCAGTGACAGCTGTGTGCCCTGTGTCTTTCAGGTCAGTCCCTTTATCAATGAGAACACACGGCAGAAGTTCCTCATCTACAGTGGCAATAACTACCAGGGCTCAGGAGGGCTGGTGGACTACGTGGACAAGGATGTGATCCCAGACTTCCTGGGAGGAGACTGCATGGTGAGTTTTCTTTCCTCTTGTGCAGGTGGAATCTGGAAGTGATTCCCTCTTCCTCACCACCTTGGCCTTCCACTGCCTTCTGACAGGTGTTGAGCCTCTGTGCTGGCCAGGATCCCCCTGCTCTGGGCACGGGGCAGTTCATTTGGGCACAGGAGGCTGCCCTGCAGTGGTGGTGCTGCCCTGGGGATCCTGGAGCAGGGGCAGAGGGCAGCTCTCTGGAGGGAGCTCAGACAAATCCCGGCAGTTCCAGTGGACTCAGAGGCACTGTGCAATGGTGGCTCAGCTGAGGGCTCAGCCCGTGTCTGACAGCCAGCAAGTGTTCCTGGTTCACTGCTGGAACATCCTGACCCCTCCTGTTTGTCTGTGTGGCCATTGCAGTGCACTGTCCCAGAAGGGGGGCTCGTCCCCAAGTCCCTTTATCAAACCGAGGACGAGGCAGAGAACTCGGATCACATCCGGCTGTGGACAGAAACCATCTACCACTCTGCAAGTGTCCTCAAAGGAGCCCCCCACGAGGTACAGAGCAGAGCTTCCCTGGGCTGCAGGAGGTGCTGGGCTGGGACAGTGACACGTCCCCTCTGCTGGGGCTGACTGGAGCAGCCAAGAGTTCCCGCTGAGGGAGCAGGAGAGGGCTGGGCAGCAGCTGCTGTTCCTGGAAGGGAACACCTGGCAGTGTGGGAGTTGAGAACAGCAGTTTGAGCAGCAGTGTCTCTTACCTCTACTGTGGCCTGATCTTCTGTAAGGTCCAGTCTCTTCCTCCTCCTCCTGGGGGAAATAAAGGCCCCTCAGTTTCCCCTCTGACAGTGCAGCTCCCATTCCCAGCGGCGTAGCTGGGACACTGATGGGGGTGATAAAGGAAGGTGCGTGCTGGGAGCTGCCTGATGGGAGTCACAAGGAAACAGGATGTCCCAAAAAGGAGCAGTTAAGTGTCAAGTCAGCCCTCTGGCCTCTCTGATGGGGAGTGACTCTGATTTAGCTCTTTGCTGTGTCCTGCTTTGCACCTCAGTTCCGCTGAGGTTTTCCTAGGACAAGTAACTCATTTACAAGCAACTCTGATATGGGGAGAGAAGGTGAAAACACCTGAGTGGGTGTGGTAGGGCTGGGAATGGGAGTTGGTGTGTGTCCCCCTCAGGAATCAAGACCATCAGCCAGCTGAATGATTGAGGAGCCAAGTGTGTTTGCCCCAGAGTGGGGAGGAGCACACTGCTGCCACCTGAGCACCTGACCCTGCAAGGGGCTTGTTCTGTTCCCTTCTTAGATACTCGTGGAGATCCTGGAAGGGGAATCCGTCATCACCTGGGACTTCGACATCCTGAAGGGAGATGTGGTGTTCAGCCTCTTCCACTCCAAACGGGCTCCTGAGCCAAGTCACAAAGAAGCCACGTCACCAAGTCCCTCTGCTGCAGGGGACAATGTGCAGCTCATCGACAAGAGCTGGGTGCTGGGGGTGGATTACAGCCGGGTGGAGTCTCCTCTGGTCTGCAGGGAAGGAGAGAGCATCCAGGTCAGAGGGGTTTGGGGCCTGGCATGGGTGTAGAGTCCTGCAAACTCCAAAGTAATCGGGTGCTAGGGAGGGAATTGCTGGTGTGGGAAATGAGGTACTGCTAGAAATGGGGGCTGTGGCCATTCCCAACAGCAGGGGAGGGGGGGATTCTGGCCCACTCAGGTGAGACTCCACCTGCAGAGCTGCCTCCAGATCTGGGATCCAACCAACAGCAGGAGGACGTGGAGCTGCTGGAGAGAGTCCAGAGGAGGCCACGGAGCTGCTCCTCTGCTCTGGAGCCAGGCTGGGAGAGCTGGGGGTGTTCACTTGGAAAAGAGAAGGCTCCAGGAAGAGCTCAGAGCAGCTTCCAGGGCCTAAAGGGGCTCCAGGAGAGCTGGAAAGGGACTTGGGACAAGGGATGGAGGGACAGGACACAGGGAATGGCTTCCCACTGCCAGAGGGCATGGAGAGATGGGATATTGGGAAGGAATTGTTCCCTGGGAGGGTGGGGAGGCCCTGGCACAGGCTGCCCCTGGATCCCTGGCAGTGTCCAAGGCCTGGCTGGACAGGGCTTGGAGCAGCCTGGGACAGTGGAAGGGGGTGGGAATGGGCTGAGCTTTAAGGTCCATTCCCACTCAAACCATTCTGTGATCATTTTCTGGATTCCCTGTGAAAGTAGGGAATCCTAATTTAGAGTGAGTCATTGGAAAGAGACCCCAGGCTAAAAATGTAATGCAAAGTAAGCTAAACAAGCTTTTCATTTCCCCTACTGGTACTACAGGGCTGGTCTCAGGCAGGTGGAACAGGTGAATGACACCTGTGCTGGGCCATTCCCCAAGACCCCCGTGGTCACCTGCTGTCCCTCCCTCTCTGCAGGGGTCCCATGTCACACGCTGGCCTGGCTTCTACATCCTGCAGTGGAGGATGCACGGGCCCCTGCCCTGCTCCAGCTCCAGCCTCCCCCGCGTGGACGACGTCCTGGCCTCCCTGCAGGGCTCCAGCCACAGGTGCAAGCTCATCTACTACTACGAGGTGCTGGCCTCCAAGGACTTCAGGTAGGGCATTTACAAGGGGTTTACTAAGAGTTGCATCGAGTGTGAGTTAAACATTTGGGTATCAGAGACCCCCACAGGGGGTGTGTTTCATTGACAAGTGGATGGACACAGAACTGGTGGCATTGGTGGCATTTTGTGCAGCCAATCTCCTCTGGTGCTGTAGATATTTAAAAGTTCCCTTGACTCTGTGTCCACCAGTGGACTTTGTGCTTTGGGTCTTGCTTGCAGCTGCCTGAAGAGCAGGAGGTTTTTGACTCAGGAGGGTTTTTGTTTTAGTTGGGAATATTTTGAGAAGCTGCTTTTGGAGTAATTTAAATATTTCCCAGATAGTTCTGTTTGGCTCTTGAGAAGGATGAGCACTTCTGAAGAGGTCAGGGTGTGCCTGGCCTCCTCCTTCAGTGCTGGAAGCACTTCCCAATCTCCTGTTAATCTGAACTCTGTGCAAGTCCTTGACCTTCCCTAGAGCTGGAGGAAGCACTGGGCAGAGCAGGCTTGAAGGTGGTGAGCTTGAGGTGTGACCTGGCCAGGTCCTGTGGGCTCAGAGCAGCAGAAAGGCCTCACTCCAGTGGTGCAGACGTGTTCCTTGGGGCTCCCCCTGAGCCCAGCCTGCTCTTGGCAGGAGGAGTTGGAGATGCTCAGTTGGGACTCTGGAGTTCAGCAGCCTGCAGTCCTTGGGTTCACAAGGCTGCATTTGGAGTGCTCTGGAGCTTTGCTTTCTCCTCAGGGACAGCTCCCAGAGGCTCCAGCTGTGTCCCCTTCCCCAGAACAATAGTCAGAGACAAGGAATAATATCTGTAACTGGGAAAAAATGTCTCTGACTGATTAATATTTCATCATGACACAGAGATTCTTAGAGAGCAAGTGGGAAATGATGAACCAAAAATCACTCTGCAAGTGTTAGAGAGGGGGAGCTGATCTGTGGGAGGAACAGTTATCCCTTAATTGCTGCCTTCCTAACAGCACATCTGCTCTGTCCCATCCCAGGGGATCCATGTCGAGCCTGGAATCTTGCAACAGCGGCTTTTCCCAGCTGAGTGGAGTCACCACATCCTCCAGCCAGTCCCAGAGCAGCTCCCACCTTTCCAGATAGCAGAGCCAAGGCTCCAGCAGCAGGGGGAGACCCCCCCGGGGCTGCTCCAGCCCCAAACCAAAGAGCTCCAGGGCTGAGCCGTGGGGCAGTTGCAGCCATTTGGACACAGAGAGGCCTCTGGGAGCTGCTTCAGCCACAAAAACTGAGATTCCAAGGGCAGGTTTAGGAGGTTTGGGCCTCTCAGTGGTGTCCTTTCTTCACCACCTGTGGATTTTGGGTGCCTGTGAGTTTGCAGGAATCCGTTACACTCTGCTCCAAAGGGCTCCTCCCGTCGGTCCTTTTCCCACAGAGGAGGCTGATGCTGCCTTACCTGTTGGACCTTTAGCTAATTCCTGCAACACAAAGGGAACTTCCTGGGTGCCCACAGGGTACTGGTTCCACACTGCACAGTCAAGTGGGCATTCCAGGGGCAGGGAAGGAACTGCCAACACCTGGGTACGGGTAGGATGGTTCAGAAATCACTTCCAGGCCAAACCAAAAACCTCTCCTGGTCTGGCAGGATGCTCTGGGAAATGTGTTGGATTTTTTTAACCCTGCTGAGAAACAAAGTTAAAATGGTTTTTTTAGGAATTCCAGGCGTTGAATCTGCCTCCAGTGAGTGGCATCTTCCAAACTATTGTTTCTTTTTACTCAGGTTTACAGCAATAATGAGTAGGTCTGTCCCATTCAAAAGTGGATGGGAACTGAATCCAGTTCTAAAGGGCTAAGAAAAGCAATATTTGATTTCCTGAAGGCACAAGATTTTCTAGCAGTATTACAGAACTTGCTTCTTTTAAACATGAGCTCCCTTGAAACCTTTCAGAGAGGCATGTGTGTATGTAAGCACTTACTGAAGCCTATTTATTCTATACTAGCTTATTTTAAATTAATTTTTAACTTATTTATAATGTCAGAAATGACTATTTATTAAATACAGTCACTTTTTTTAATGGGATGAACTTTGTTTTAGAAAGGAATAACTGATTGTCTTCAATCCTGAGCAATCTTTCTGCTTGGGTCCTGATCTTTGTGATCGCTGGATTTTTTTGCAAAAGGGCTGCACTGGGGTAAGGGCTGTGTCACCTTCCTTGCAAGGAAAGGTGACAGTCCAATGCTTTTTTTGGACTGTTCTTTAGGATTAAGAAACAGAGATTGAGTTCAGGAGTTACCATGAAGATGCTCTGTCTTCCTACACACCAAAAATGCCATGTTTGTCCCTAATCTGATTGTTCCTGTAGTCAGGTTGGGGAGCAAAGTTTTCCATGTTCTTGTCCAGGTGGCAACAAAATGAGAACAGGTGTCAAATACTCACCAAGTTTTTATTCAGGAATCTGTGAAGTTGTTCCTTCCCACCCTGCTTTTTTTAATCACTGGTTTTGAAGCACCAGGCTCTGCCAAAGGAGAAAAGAGCCAAAATATTTGGGACAATGGGAGACAAAACTTGATACGGTTTTGAGTTGTTTGGTGGGGTTTTTTAAGGATTGGAGCCAAGGGAATCACTCTCCACCTTGCATCTCTCCCTGTGAACAGGTAATTGGTTATGTAGAGCTCAGGGAAGTTCTGACTCCCAATACTCAGACTTGAATGTTTCTCCCAGACAAATGAAACTCCTGTCTCTGGCATTTCAGCATAACTGGGGTCTGATAAAGAGGGACAAATACCACCTTTCCTCTGGAAAGTCAGGAATTCCGAGGAAATTCCTTGACCCAGAATAAAATCTGATTCTAGAAACAGTTTCAGACTCCCAAAGCCCCAGGAGCAAACCCAGCCCTGTCCCCCCTGTGCTGTTTCAGGATTTTACCTTCCTTTCTCACGTGGTTGCTCACATCCTACACTGGCAACATTCCCTGGGTTGCCTCTGGGTAAGAATCTCTTCCTTTGCCNGAGGGAAGAAAGGTGGGGCAGGGTGTAAAATTTCACTAAAAAAGAGCAAGCTTAAGCAGAGCTGGTGACTAAGCAAACACCATTAGGCACTAAAGCTGCTCTTCCAACTCTTTTTTAAACCCCACCCCCCTGCAGTCGGGTACCTCTGAGTAAGTGGTCCTGCAGTGCCCCGTGGTGGGTGATGTTGCAGCTGCCCGTCTCGGGGTCACAGGGACACGAGTGGTTACACGCACAGCGGCTCTGGCAGCTCGGCCCAAACCAGCCCAGGGGACACTCTGGGGATGGGATCACAAAGGGATTGGTCATTGCCAAAGCTCCACCTGCTCTGAGACCACCCAGGCTGTGGCTGCAGCTCCCCCAGCTCAGCTGAGCCTGCAGCAGCCTGGGAGCACCATGCTGGGAGTTCAGGGCTGCTCTTTGGTGTGCCTCAGAGGGAAGTTTCTGTAGAACNTTTTTTTTTAAATTTTATTTTGAAATGTGGGATGTGCTCTCCTCTGCCCACCAGAAGTTTTGGGTGTTTAACTTTTGTCAGTGAAGCACCTGGAGCTTGGCCCCTGGCACATCTCTGAAGGGTGAGGTGAAGAGCTGCTTCCACAGAGTGTTCTGGCTCTGGGGATATCCCAATCCCAGTTTTTCCTCTTGTTCCTTGGCAGTACCACTCTGCCCATAAGAGATCATGGCACAGGTCTGTGAAGCAGTTTGCGACCTCTCCTTGGCAAGGCTGCCTGGGTTATTCCACCTGACAATTTACTTTGAAACCAATTTAAAATCCAGGTTTTTTTCCCTTTTTCTCCTGAATGTTAACAGGAGAAAGGGACCAACACCCAGATGCTGTGCTGTGCTTTTTAAACCTGACCTTTTGAACTGCAGAGACCAGAGACACAGAATTCTTCTTCATCACCTTTTTCCCCTTCAAATGACATCAGTGTGATTTAGAAAATAAACCCCCAATTTTCTGCACAGTGAGCTGAGTCTGGGAGGGGTTCTGGATCCTCAGAAATCTCCTAAGCCAGAACCTTGGGAAATGGCCTCATTTTGGGTGCTGACAGTGATGCAGCAGAGCCCTCCCTGCTCCCTCCCCGGCAGCTGCTCTGCAGCGAGGCCGAGGAGCTCGGGCTGTGTGCAGGGAACGAGCTGCTCATTCAAAGCCGGCTCCCCGGAGCTCGGGGCTCCCGTTTCAGATCCTCCGTATGCAAACAACGCCTACCTCAGAGCTGGTGCGGTGTCTCCCGGTGGGAGGGCAGTGCGGGATGCTGTGCGAGGTGCAAGGGGCTGTGCCACTGCTCAGTTCAGTGTGGCCGGATGGGAAACCTTCACTCTCAGCGAGCTCTCCACCTTTGCCCCATGCCCTGGGGTCCGGCCCAGGGCTGGGAAAGGCAAACAGGGAGCGTGAGGATGGCTGTTGGATGGCCTCAGCTGTCGTTCAGGGCACAGTCCTGAGCCGTTTTTTGCTGCCTGTCCGGTGTGAAAAGGGCTTTTTCCCCGCTGAAGGAGAAGGGCTGAGCCCCCGGGGCCCAGGGCCGGCTCCAGCCCCGCAGGAGCAGCAGCAGCAGCGGTGCCGGCGGTGTCACTGCTGCCGGGTGCTGTGAGCCGGCACCGGGGGCTCTCGCAGGGAGGCACCCGAGCAGCTCAGTCGTTCCTCAGCTCCTGGACTCGCTGTTGGGAAGAGAATTCCCGACTGGCACCAGGGAATCCTGAGAGACTGAGCTGCAGCCGTGTTCCTCTGCTCAGCCACTTCGGTTCTGGCCGTTCCCTTTCAGGAATTTCGAGTAACAATTTATAATCCCAGTTTGGTTTATTATCTCAAGATTTTGAAAATGCCATAACCCACTCACAATTCCCAGTAGGAAGTGGTGAGCCCAGCTGTCCACCACACTGGGCTGGGAAGCTGCTGGGGCTGAGGCCAGCCCTGCTCCAGGCAGGGAATCCCTCATCTCAAAAGGCATTTTATGAGCTCATGCTGCTTTAATATCCCAAATGTTTGTACTGTGAGCAATTAATGCAAGGAACAGCTATTAGAGGCTTAATTGACAGCAGCTGTCAAAGATTCCTGCATGCCATTAGCTTTAATATTCCTCCAACACCTTTGTGATGCTCCTTACATCTGATTATTTCTCTCTTGGAAGGTGAAACTGGAGTCAAGCCACATTTGCTGGCTTTTAGTGACACCAACACCCACTTCCAAGCTTTCAGTTACACGTAAGTTAAATGGGCATTAATTAAGTTTTTTAGCAAGCACTTATGTTCTCTCCCTTGCAGCTGGCTTCGGTTTTATACACTGAAATCCTCATTTATCTCAGCCAAACCCCCCAAACCTCCTGTAAGAGCCCACTGCAGGGCAGTGTAACAACAAATGTCCTCCAGTGACGGTGTCTGTGGGTCCTGGTAGAGCTGTACTTTTGGGTATGTTGGAAATAAAACATCTCTGAGAACACGTGGAATTGTTTGATTCAACT
This sequence comes from Ifrita kowaldi, assembly GCA_013398055.1. Lineage (NCBI taxonomy): Eukaryota > Metazoa > Chordata > Aves > Passeriformes > Cinclosomatidae > Ifrita > Ifrita kowaldi. The sequence goes on along the minus strand of VZRS01011920.1, from coordinate 32,016 downwards.
GTTGAAATTGCAGGGCAATGAAAATTCAAGCCTGTGTGCTGCTCTCTTTGCCCCCAGAAGCAGAGGTAAGGCTTGTATTCACTTTTTTCCTGCTTTTTAACCAAAATGTTTGGGCTTTTTTCTACAGAAGCAGCATTTTTTGTTTACTTTCCAGCACAGAGTGGGCTGGAACAGCACAGCCTGCAGTGTGGTTGTTATTAAACATAAAAGAGCCCCTGGGTTCCACTGGGTGGCTGAGATTAACTGGGGAAGGATCACAGCTCCTGCTGCAGCTGGACTTCAGGAATTCTGAGTTTCAGGCAGGTAGCACTAATAGACTTTATTCAAGTTTCAAATAATCTTCTGTAAATCATAGAAAAATAGAGTCTCTTGGTTACAGGCTGATTTGATGCCAACACTGGCACAGAAATTACACATCCTTTACTTGGAGAGGTAAAAAAGGGAGTGAGTGCATAAGGATGTGTGGGGCTCAGACAGGCTCTCACCCCTCTGCAGCATCCAAGGGCTCGTGCAAGGCTGGGTTTCCCTCACAGGGAAGCAAACTCAAACACTGTTCTAATGTAACTGCATGGATGTGCTCCACGTTTCCAGCCCAGCTTTCACGATCCTGGCTTGGCTGGAGCCCTGGCTGGTCCCTCTGAGGAGTGCCCAGCTGGGGCAGGGCAGCCCAGCCCGTGCCATGCCAGCCATGCCAGGCTGCCCCTGTCCCTGCCCTTCCCCACGGGGACAGCTCTGGGCTGGGTCAGGGCCAGGGTCCCTCAGCTGATGGAGCCGGGCAGAGCTCCTGGGAGCTGGAGAGATGCACAAATGGAACCTGTGACCTGACAGGGCTTTCTGTGGTGCCGTGCTGCAGGAGCTGCCCCAAAACACAGCACTCGTCACCCTCTGGGGCTGCTCTGGGCTGAGGCTTGGTCAGTAAACATTCCAGCCCTGCACGGGGCTGTCACAACCCCGGGTGTCACCCCTGAGCCACCACCGTGGCCAGGAGAGGAGGGCTCTGCCTGCACTGGGTGCTGCAGCTGCTTCAACATTTTAGAACAAACGTTTTGTCACTTTCCTGATTAAAATCTGAGCTTAGCAAGGAAGGGCAGACATTGACTGTAATACCCTTAGGCCCAGCTTTGTACTAGAGGGGGTTTATCTTGCATCTTAAAAATACTCAGCACTGCTGGGGTGAGCAGGGATCTTTCTGCAGTGCCTGTAGCTTGCATCCCTCACCTGCTTCCCTCAAGTTTTGGAAAGAACCAGAGGCCCTCTCCTTTCCTGCTGCAGCTGTGGAATTCCCTCACCCAGGCAATGTCCTGCATCCCCTAATGCTGCAGTCCTGGGTGCTGGGGCAGCAGGGAAAAGGAAACCACGACCTCACAAGCAGGGGCATTCTTGGGCTGAGGTTCCTCAAGCAGCAGTTTGAGGCTCCCAGTGGGAAGAACCCCAGTCCCAGTCGGTGCTGGTGAGGGGCAGTGCAGGGTGCACAGTGCAATACCTCATCTCTTCCCATCCACGACTCTAAAGGAGCTCTTGGTTTGGGTCCTGAGTGTCCTCAGGCTCCTGAGTGTCCTCTGGCTCCTGAATATCCTCCCGGTCCCAGGCAGCAGAGGGGAATCTGTGCGGGGTGTCCCCGTTGATGGCCCTCAGCGGGTGGTACCGATAGTCCCAGTCCCGGCGCTGCCGCTGCGCCCGCAGCACCAGCCCCACGTTCCCCAGGGCACTCAGCACAAGCAGCAGGGCCAAGGCAGAGCTCAGGGAGAGCCACGAGCTTCTGTGGGACACACAAATCACATAACCAACAGCTCACCTGTGTCACCTGTGCCCAGCGTGCAGAGGATTGTCCTCCCTTCTCTGCGTTCCCAAGCCTGTGGGCCTGCTCTGAGGCAGNTCACAGGGACACGAGTGGTTACACGCACAGCGGCTCTGGCAGCTCGGCCCAAACCAGCCCAGGGGACACTCTGGGGATGGGATCACAAAGGGATTGGTCATTGCCAAAGCTCCACCTGCTCTGAGACCACCCAGGCTGTGGCTGCAGCTCCCCCAGCTCAGCTGAGCCTGCAGCAGCCTGGGAGCACCATGCTGGGAGTTCAGGGCTGCTCTTTGGTGTGCCTCAGAGGGAAGTTTCTGTAGAACTGGGATCATAGAATCATGGAATGGTTTGAGTTGGAAGGGACTTCAAAGCTCATCTTGCTCCAACCCCCTGCCATGGGCAGGGACACCTTCCACCATGCCAGGTTGCTCCAAGCCCTGTCCAACCTGGCCTTGGACACTTCCACGGATCCAGGGGCAGCCACAGCTTCTCTGGGCAACATCTCTGGGATGGGATTGGCTGAGTGTTCCCAGGCTGGAACAGAGTATCACTGACAGAATCAGGCACCCAGGAAGTTCACACCCCACTGTAATTAACTCGTTCACTCAGATACAGAGGGGCCTGGAGTGGTTACACGAGGGAGAACAGGACCAGCTCTGTTAGCACTGGCACAAGGAGTGTGAGGGTGGGATGGCAGGACAGCCCTCTGGAGCATTCCACAGGCATTGACCTGGATCACCTGCAGCCTGGGCTACAGCAGGGCCTGGTGCAACACCCTGGAGCAGAGGAGGTTTTGTGTTCACTCAGGGGCTCTGGGAAAGGAATGCAGTTCTTTGGGGCTTAGACTAAACAGGAATCCACCATTTTCTGTTGATGAAGCAAACTGCTCTTTCCTCTCTGCTCTTTTCTCTCCTTTTTAGCCCGTTTGGGTAGGATAGGCAGGCCCCGAAGAGCTGGGAGCTGGCTGGTGATGTTCAGGCTGAGCTCCCCTGGCAGAACTGCCCCTTGCTTTGCCTACAAGAGGTGGCTCAGAGGGGACACAGAACGCTGTCCCCAGCCCCGGTGGTCACTGAGAGCAGCCCTTACCGTGCTCACAGCTGGTGCCGTAGAAGCCGGCGGGGCAGGAACAGGCTCCGTGCACGGGGTCACAGGAGCTGCCGTGCTGGCACCGGCATTTCTGGCTGCAGGATTCCCCGTAGGAACCAGGGGCACAAGCTGCAGGAAACAAGCAGAGATGTCACCAGGGCCCTGGCTGCAGAGGTGAGCAATCCCAGCTCACAGCCACAGCTCAGGGTGTGGAGGGATGCCTGGCAACAAGCTGTGTGCCCTGAACAAGGAGCAAGGGCTTGAGTGTCTCACATCAAGCCAACTGTGGATGCTCCAGCTGCAATTAAACTCTCACTGCCAAAAGAGAGCAGCCCACGGGGTGGCCTTTCCCTTCCCTGCTCCCTCTCGGGCAGGCAGCTGTCGGGAAGTGGTTCCCACCCCCCTCTCCCTGGCTGTGAAGAGGCAGTGGAGTAGCAGTCAGTATTTACCTTCAGTGCAGTTGCTGCCAGTCCAGCCGGCGTCACACAGGCATCCAGCTATGCAAACACATGGAACAGGCATTACTGACAACAAAAAACACTTGGAAGCAGCAAGGACTTGAAATTAGGAGCCTTTGCCTCTTGAGGTGTCCTCTTACCCCTGCCAGGGAATCCCCACAAGAGGAATCCTGCACTCACACAAAGGGCGGGTTCACACACACTCCCTCCCCAGCTGCAGAACAGAATCCCTGCTGATGGCATTCCCGGGGATCAGCTCTGGGTCAGCTACTGGCAACACCTGCACCCCGCAAGCTCTGCCCAGCCACTGCTCTGGGGCACACTTGAATGAGAGCTGAGTCAGGAGGACAGGAAGCAGGTAATGGGATTGGGCACAGAGGGGCAGAAGCTGGGGGCAGACATTCCAGCAATCCCTACGTTAGGATTCATGGAAGAGCAGCTACTGCACACTTGTAAAAATTGTGAAGTCGGAGAGTAAAGTAAAGGAACAGTAAGGGGAAGGGACAGAAGCAGCTGCTGTCACACAGCATAATACACATCTGCCCATCAGCAGCCTCACCAAAAACCCAGAGCACAAGCCTGGGGCAGAAAGGGAAACTGAGGCACTGAGCTGGAAGTTTCCAGCTCCAAGCCCCAGCCCAGCCCTGCTGCTGGCTCCCAAAGGCAACGTGTTCTGACCATCTGTGCCTCAGATGCTGGAGGAGAGGGAAAGCAGCCCCACCCACCCAGCTGGTGGCTGGCAGGCAGGCACACGAGATTCCCCAGGGATATTCCCCAGGGATACTCCCCAGTGAGGCACGGGCAGGTCCTGCCTCCCCTGCAGCCCCTCCCCCGCAGGACTCACAGGCGCTGCAGACGCCGTGCAGGCTGCAGTTGGCAGGGCCGCAGTCCAAGGTGTCACAGGCGGGACCTGCCCAGAAGCGGCCGTCGCAGCGGCAGTGGCCAGCCACGCAGAGCCCGTGGCCACTGCAGTCGGGAGGGTCACAGGCCGGCTCGTGCACACACACCACGGTGGAGATGCTCCGGGGACAGCGCCACATGCTGTCAAAGGAGCTGGGGACGGCAGGGGGGACAGCGTGAGCTGTGCCAGCACTGTGCTGCCCAGCCCGGCCCAACACCAGCTCTATAATCCACAGGTTTCCTCCTGAACCACACTGGCAAACGTGAACATTAATACTGGGAAAATATAAACATCAAACTACGTTGCAGTCAATGTTTTAACTGCGTGATCAATCCCATCTGATAGGTATCATTTCAAGCATGGAATTACAGAAGCAACACAGCCTCCCTTTCAGCAGTCCCAGCTTCCCTAATTTTGGCACCCAACACACCTTTTCTCGAATGTTATTTGCTTTGATATAAATTATATCATTGCAGTTATGGCAACTGAATGTTAAATCCCTTCAGGTTTACAGTCAGAACTGACTAAAAAGTTGAATTTAAAGTAAAATATTCTTTAGATTCCCTCCAATGAGGCAGGGCAGGGTCTCCCAGTCAGTGTTTCTCTTCCATAATAATAAGCTGCTGACAGATCTCTGCTAATTCCCATGGATGTGCAGCTCTGAACCACCCAGACTAAGAGCTGCTGCCTTATCCGATTCCCACATCAGCCACTCAGTCACAGGCACAGCTTTGCTGCCTGTCTGGAACCAGCTCAGCTTTAATCCTGGATGACTAAGTGGAAAAAACATGGAGTCACTCAATCGCTTTAAATTCGAGAGCTGCTCTCTCCTGCAGATCCTGCCACCTGCCTTCGCTGTGCCCTCCCAGCCAGGCCAGCGGCTGGCACTGGGCTCTGCACCCTGACAGGAGCAGCCCTGGCACGAGCCAGCAGCACCTACCAGTGCTCAGAGGGGTAGTTGGCGAGGGTCCCGTTCAGGACCAGCGTGGCAGAGCCTCCACCATCCAGGTTGATAGCATTGATGACTCCCTGCTGCTTCAGGAATTCTGCCATTTCCCACAGGTTGACCCTACAAAGCAGAGGTAGGTTGTTGATTTGCCTTCAGTGAAGCTGTCAGATCATGTGTTGCTCTCTGTGGTGGAAGGGGAAGCTCTCCCATCCCAGGCACCCTGAGGAGGGCTGTGTGAGCCTTTTCTGGCTCTCCTGAGCTCTGCAAGTCTCTGCCTTAAAGCATAGCCCTGGCAGCTGCAGTGTCCCTCCAGTCCCAGGAGTTTAAAACCTTATCCAAGTCCTTACCCTCTGGATTCTGTCTGTCCATCCACGTGAACCAAGACCAGCCGGCCCTGACGGTCGTGTCCCACCGCGGTCCTGGCTGAGATCACATTGATGAACCTGTCGAAGGTTCCTGCAGGACAGGGAACAACTCACACTCAGCTGTTAAGACACAATGGGCTGTTAAGACACATCTGTCTGCAAAACAGCTCCCAGCAAGGGGCTCATCTGAACAGAAACACAGTGAGAACATGGCCCAGGCTCCTCTTGTTCATCCAAGCCCTACAGAAGTGTTCTTGATTAAATTTTTGTCCAGCACAGGGACAAAGCCGGGGATTCACAAGCCCTGGGCTTTAAACTCCTGTAAGAGGCACCTGCTTCGAGTTTCTCTGGACAGGTTAGATGGGATAGGAATCCTTGGCTGTGAGGGTGGGGAGGCCCTGGCACAGGGTGCCCAGAGAAGCTGTGGCTGTCCCTGGATCCCTGGAAGTGTCCAAGGCCAGGCTGGATGGGGCTTGGAGCAACCTGGGTTAGTGGAAGGTGTCCCTGCCCAGGATAGGGGGTGGAATAAAACGATCTTTATGGTCCTTCCAACCCAAACCATTGCATGATTCTATGAAAGCTGGACTTCTTAAGTGCCCCTCCTCCCAAGAGCCCCATGGGAAGGACAATCATGGCCAGGCTGAAGCCAGGCCCCACAGTGTTTACCTGTGGTTTGAGTGTCACCACACTCGGCCGCCCGACTCTGGTTGATGTACACCTCTCCGTTCCTCAGGAGCCAAACCACTCCGCTCACAAGCTGCACAAAAGGGTTGGATTGATCCAGGACATCTTCCTCAGACAGGTAACTAGGAACAGAGGGCAGCAGGGTTACCCACAGTCACAGCATGTCATGTTAAAGCCTCTCCTGCTGCCAGCAGGCTCCTGAAGCAGGGAGAAGGGGAGAAGAAGGTGGAATGAAGGATGGCTACATCCAAAATCAGGGGCCATTGAAACATCAATTTAGCACCAGAGCAGTCCCTGTTCTCCGCTCTTCTGCACAAACCTACAGCTAATGATGGTCCCAGGCCACTGTGCCTGAAACAACTCCTGCCAACAATGTGGCCTGTGGATCCGAGACAGGGTAACAAGGGCAGAAAGCATCTGACAGAACACAAGGACAGAGCCACTGCCAAACACTCAGGGATCTGTGGAAGCAGCTGGAACACCCTGCTGCCTGTCAGCTTCTATTCTCCAAAAATGTGACACTAAATAGCATTGGAGAGCATTTGGAGCTACAGCATCCAGCCTGCCTGCAGCTGCACTGGATGCAACCTGCTCCTTCCATCTGGGAAGGAGGTTCCTCTGCACCTGCAGAGAGCAAAAGGACTGTTCAGCTGCCACCTCCGTGCTCGGGTGTTGTGTGTCACCACGGGCTGCTTCCCAAGGGATGTTGCTCTCTCCTGAATTAGGGTGATGAGTAACACCTGCCTCATTGGAGCCTGGTGCTGGGGGATGTTTGCAACTGAGAGGAGGGGATGGGAGCAGGGGCTGGAGCTGGACAGCTGTGCTCTGCCAGAGGCTTTGGGTTCAAAGGTGACTTTTTTGATGTCTTGTGGGAGCTGGATGCTCAACTTCTACTTGTTTGGTGTCCGTGACTGTGGGCAAACAAAGCTTTGCGCTTTATAGAAAAGTGTAATTACAAATACCTGAATGGAAAACATGCAAAAAGAATTCCCTTTACCCATGGGAAAGGAACACAAAGACAACATGAACGTGGCTGAAAATAGTTCAAACTACACAATAGTTTGGGCAGGGACTGACAGCTTTTAAAGCCTGGATTCACCCACTGTCAGCCCAGGGAGAGGCAGCAGCTTTGCAGGGTGGGGCTAACTGTGCCCTGTGCTGTGTCCTGCTGGTCATGATGCAGCATGAAAGAGTGAAGCTGTGAACGACTTTCCCCACTGTCCTGACAGCCTAAATTATTTACACCCAAACTATTTTTCTGGTCATGGTTTGGGAGGCACAAAGCCACCAAGCACCATGGTAACTCCATTTGACAGAGCTGGGGAGCAGCAGGGCAGAGCTGAGGCTAAGGGCTCAACAGTGACCCTGAAATTGCTGTCAGTCCCCTCTTCAGAAGCCCCCTCACTAAAGGGACAGGTCACTGACCCACCCAGTCCCTCTCCCACATAAATCAAGGCTCTCAGAATGGCTGCAGGATAAAGCCCTGGCTTGGCACACTTTGTGTGGCTCTGCAGGGACACAAAGCTCACTGAGGCCTGGGAGTGAGCTACCAGAAGGGTGGAGAACGCAGCTTGCAGGCTGCTGCTGCATCTTCTGAGACCATCAGAAGGATCCTGGGAACCCTTCTGGTACCTTTAGGATCCTGCTACTTCTGGGGAAGGACAACTCCTGGAGGCCTTTCAATCCAAGGAGCACTACAGTCCCTCAGTCAGAGGGTGCTCAGAGCTTCTGTCTCCAGCTGCTTGGGGAGTGTCACATGGCCAGGTGGGCAAGAAGGCCAGTGACACCTGGCCTGGACCAGCCATAGTGTGGCCAGCAGGGCCAGGGTAGTGACCATCCCCTGTGCAGGGCACTAATGAGGCACCTCCAGTCCTGGGGTCAGTTCTGGGGTCATCACAAGAAAGACCCTGAGGGGCTGGAGCATGTCCAGGGAAGGGAACGGAGCTGGGGAAGGGGCTGGAGCACCAGGAGCAGCTGAGGGAGCTGGGAAAGGGGCTCAGCCTGGAGAAAAGGAGGCTCAGGGGGGACCTTGTGGCTCTGCACAACTCCCTGACAGGAGGGGGCAGCTGGGGGGGGGTCGGACTCTGCTCCCAGGGAACAGGGACAGGACAAGGGGAAACAGCCCCAAGTAGTGCCAGGGTAGGTTTAGGTCGGATATTGGGAAAATTTCTTCAGGGAAAGGGTGGTCAGGCACTGGCAGAGCTCCCCAGGGCAGTGGTGGAGTCACCATCCTTAAAGTGTTCCAAAAAAGTGTTGATATGGTCAATCACAGGTTTGCCCAGAGAGGACATAGAGTCTCCATCCTTGGAGATGTTCAAAATCCAACCAGACATGGCCCTGAGCAGCCTGTTCCATCCAACCTGTGCTGAGCAGGGTGCTGGATGAGGCACCCCCTGAGGTCCCTTCCAAGCCCAGCCTTTCTGTACTGCAGCCAGAGCACACACACTCCACTCTGCATCTTCTCTGCAGTGAACACAGAGCCATCTTCCACTTCTACCCCTGCCCAGTGTCCCTACTGCAAGGTGGGAGAGGAGACGCTGGAACCTGAGCAGCGAGAGATCATAACTTACTCAGCTTTTCTTCATCCTAGGACATGAGCTAAGGGCCACAGCGATAGCTCCACGAGGTGCAGCTAGAATGACCCTAGCCTCAGTACTTAAAGTGAGCTTCTACTCTAACTGGGGAGGCCAAGGAGGCAGTGCCGGGATGAGCTTCCTACCCAGTGATTCCTAAAAGTCTTCAGGGTAGAGAGCGCTCTCAAACAGCCCCCAGCTCTTACCCGAACACCATGGTGCCATCTTTCCGGATGCCAAACTGAGCGTTCTGTAGGCCTCCAGAGTCTCTCACCAGCTTTCCATCGCTCACAACATTCCCAAGGCACTCTCCAGTCTCCATGTTAAAGTACCCGCCGTTCTGGGCCACCAGACACTTCCTGAGCTTTGCAGTCTCCTCCACGGGGGCTCTGCGTTGAGCCCGGCAGCCGCCGGCACCGCCCGGCTCCAGCACGGAGAAGGTCCTCAGGGGGTTCCTTACGAAGGTGAAGTGGCCATAGATCACCTTGCGGTCGCTGCCCTCTGCGGGGATGTACGAGACAAACGTTCTGGTGACAGCCACCGGGCCGGCCGTGCTGCTGTCGCCGGGCCACGCTTCGTGCGTGACGTTGCCGTACTTGAGGGGCTGGCAGTCCCTGACGTGCCTGTGGCTGTGCCGAGGGCCGTGCTGCCAGGGCGGGTAGGGCTGCAGCAGAGGCTCGCTGGGGGGGCTCCTGCAACGACAACACCCGGTTGCCCCAAGGCCGCAAACGCGGGGTGACGAGAGCGGCGCAGCTCGGGGTGGGCACGGCCTCGCTGACACCCCGGGCCCGCTTCTCCCGCGTTCCCGGTGTGACCCACCGCGGTTCACGGGCGGCTGTCCCGCTTAGCACCCGCTCCACCAGCCCGACCTCAGGGCACCGGGAGCCTCGGGAGCCCCGGGAGCCGGGCACAGCCACGCTCCGGGAAAGGCAGTGTCCAGACACTCACCCGGCGCCGCCGGCCACCTGCAGCGAGCCGAGCACCGTCAGCGCGGCTACCAGGACCGTCCCGA